>OX155958.1:12337175-12392789 GCA_944548615.1 Micropterix aruncella
AAAGAGTTATATCTGGACGCAGGGCTGTGCATCCGAGACTTTCAGGGAATTTATACTGCTTAGACCGAATCGACCTCCATAATCCAATCTGAAGCTTTCTCGATTATTGAGAAAGGTTTTGCAGTGAGATGTTTTTTGCCGTTAGAGCCAACCCGCACAAACTGTATTGGGGGTTTGGAGGTTACTGTGGAACCCTTGTTGGCACGAGCCACTGAGAGGCTAATTACCTCGCGAATAACAGCAAGGACTTTGTCGTGGCGGTAAGTGTACCGTCCTTGATCCAAGGCCCCTTGCTGTGCAAGGGGTGTTGCTACAGCTAGTGTATTAGATCGCTCAATGCCGTACTACATTTTGGCAGCTAGGATTTTACTATGACATATAAAATTCTCACAAATCATTACGATGTACCTGGACCAAAGAAGAATATTTACAAATTCAACATCAACACAAATCTTCGAGGCCACTGTAAAAACTAAGCTGTGCAAAATTTTAATCTAATCCTATTAAGAATGTAGAATAAACTACCATTTGAAGTGATTAGTGCAAGCTCTGTCAATCGATTTAAAAACACACTCGATTTGTACCTAAAAACTTGTTCATATTGTTTACGACTAGCTTTACAAGATCTGATCTGGATGTATCAGCAAAGCTGCCTGTCCAGAATAAATAATAATAATAAGAATAAATTATTATTATTATTATTATTATTAATATTTCACACACATTTATAATACTAGATTAATAAGATTAAAATCTACCTTGCTGGAGTAATGCCCGTACTAAGGTAGACCTTTATGTATTCTTTTTTTCCTTTTTTTTTTTTTTTTAGTTGGTAAATATGACATAATGTAGCATTGCTTTACGTGGTAGCTCTATATTTACACAAATTTTACATATACCTACTTATAATTTAGTAACATACTATACATAATAATATTAAATAATCATATATATACATACACATATAAACATATACATCTACATATATACATACACATATATACATATATACATTTATACATATAATCTATACATATACATAAAAGTAGTAATTTTATGTAGGTTGGTATTCTTATACAGCACTATAATTAACTAATTTCTCCGTTTCGTTCCTTCCTAGCTCAATCAACCATTCCGTCATAATTTTTCTTCCTCGTATGGTATCTAACTTCACTTTTAATTCCGAATGTATTCTATTGTGTAGTCGGACAGCTAGAAAAGAAAAATGTCGTTGGGCGAATTTAGTTTTCATAAGGGGAACATCATGTTGCATGGCTGTAACTGCGCGTGTTCTGATAGTATGAGATTTAATCATATGCCGCTCTGTGTGGGTGTAATAATAAATACAAACGGAGCTGCCATGGAATTCACCGACCGGAGTCGGGCCCATCATAATACTATTTTTTACACTTCTGGGGGGTGAGCAGTGGATTCCGGACTTACGAACCGGCTGTGGTAGGTTTAGGACAGCTGTCTTGCCACATGTGAGCGTTCACCTTGCCACCCATTCACTCCCCCTTCGAAGCCATAGAATTTGAGATGCGCAAATCGCAGTTTTAGATAATTTTTCTAAGAAAGAGTTGATTATTTTTCTGGAAAGGCCAAGATCTTTAAAGAGGTGAAATAGAGATTTAGCTGGCAGGCCACGAGCGCCAACTTCCACCGCGTGAAGGTGAACAGTGAAGCCGTTCCGGGTTACGGCATTTGCAAGATCATGGTATTTATTTAATTTGTACTCGTGGTCTTTTGGGATATTTGATTCCCATGGAACAGTTAATTCTACAATAAGAGCCACCTTCCGAGATAGAGAGTAAAGAGTTATATCTGGACGGAGGGCTGTGCATCCGAGACTTTCAGGGAATTTATACTGCTTAGAGACCGAATCAACCTCCAGAGTCCAATCTGTAGCTTTCTCGATTATTGAGAAAGGTTTTGTAGTTAAATGTTTTTTGCCTTTAGAGCCATCCCGCACAAACTGTATTGGGGGTTTGGAGGATACTGTCAAACCCTTGTTGGCACGAGCCACTGAGAGACTAATTACCTCGCGAATAACAGCGAGAACTTTGTCATGGCGGTAAGTGTACCGTCCTTGATCTAAGGCCACCTTGCAGCCAGCTAGAATGTGTCTAGCTGTGCAAGGGGTATTGCTACAGAGGGGACAAGAACTGTCCTCGGCAAAGCTCCAACGAGCGAGGTTACTGGGGTCTGGAAGTGTATGCTAAAATATTGTCGATACTTTCACGTATAATTGGCGTATGTCTAGGACTCGGAACTCTTTAAATAGGTGGTCGCTGGAGAACATAAAAGGCTTTTTATTTATTACCCTAATTATTGACTTTTGAGCCTTAATTAAGGGATCTAGAGCTGAAAGTGACGCGCCACCCCATCCAAGGATCCCATATGATAGTATACTATTGACTAAAGCGTAATAGATGGTTTTGATTAAGATATGATAATAATCATATTCTTAAATTCTAGGGTCGGCGGACCCAAACACATAAGTCAAAATGTCAAGATTTTCAGGAAAGGAATAAAACGTCATATAAAAAAATTATGATGAGAATTTAATCTACATTTTAAGGGAAAACAAAGTTCACACTCACTATTAACTTGTACTTACATATATTTAACATTTAAATTATAAGAACAGCTATTTTAATGACTTATGTGATAAGGGATACTAATGGATCTAAGACTTATGTTAATGAGAACCAGAACATGTTAAAGAAAGTTTGAATAAGATAAATATACATATTTTGTTACTCTTCTTCGCTATCAACTAAATCTGGATCGATATTGGGGATATTATATTTTGTAGGTAAATCTAAATAAAATTTATGAAACACATCAGGTATTAAAGTTAAAAGTGAAATTAAGTCATCTTTTTTTTCGTTAGATATTGGCAAAGGCAATTGTGATATAACTGCAATACTATCTGGTATGGTGCAACCTCGGCGTCTCAAATTTAGTGTGTCAAAATCTGGTTCTTTATCTAAGGAGTCTTTGTATGATATCACTCCAAATTTTTCATCATACCGAAGCCACCGTTTATCCAACCACTTGAATGGTTTGCCTTTGTCATCTTTGTTTCTTAAAACTAAAGGCCCCTTTAGCAATGACGAAAACTCCAGAAAGTCGGTGTTTTTCATTTCAATAACTTGAAATTTTTTACTACTGGATTTGATCAGTTGAATCCAGTCGTGAGGATGATAAATCTGTAATTCAGTCTTCTTTTTTTTCTTTTCAATGATACCATGATCTGTATCCACTTCTAAATGACTATGACCTGGTACCATGAACTTGTGCTCAATAACTTCCAAGCTCAACTTCTGTAAGGCCCAGGTGAACATTGAGCTCACATGCGAATTTCTGTTCTGCCCTCCACAAGTGTCTGAGTAGAATATCACGCGTTTAGTGCCTGCAGGCAGATTCGTCCTGAGATGCATACACAGACATGAAGCGATTTGATTTGCTCCTCGAGCAGCTATTGTTTCATACCAGATATAGCACACTGCTTTCCCTGTCTTATTATCGTGGATAGTCAGATTAAATGTCCACAACTGGCGTTTGTAAAAAGCTACAGATGAGCTTAGTGCAGGAGTTGGTAGACATTGTTGTAAATCAAATGTGTACACTTGTACAGTATTGTCATTTTTATATTTTTCCGTGTCATCTTTCTTCTGTGAGTAAGCTTGATCAGCTGAAATTTTATGTAGGTCGTGTTGTGAAATAAGTTCAGTTTTTTTCTGTTCGTCCTGGGCGAGTTGAATTTGCATTTTAAACTTGTCACATGTATAGCATGTGTCCACACGTGGTTTTTTAAAGCATAATCCTAACTTGTGAAATTCCTGACTGTAAATTTTAATTGACGGCGGATTTGTGGAGTTTTCACAAAATAATTCGTACATTTTATTTATGGTTAAATGGGACGGTAGATACTTTTTAGATGTTGTCTTCCTTGTGTAGTGACTTTCATAGGAAGGAAAAGATAATATGTGATTTCTAATGGCTTCTCTTTTTTCGTTCGGTATTTTGTGTTTTGGTACCCTCTTGCCACGCATATCATCCATTTGAGTACCACCAACTGAAGAACGTTTTTTCAACGCAACAGTTTTAATGAAATTGTCGCTTTCGTCTAATGTTTTTAATAAACATCCCCGGCAAACCGGTTCACGCTTGCCATGAATAACAAAAAAATATTTGTAAGTCATCAGGCGAAATTTTTGGCTTTCAGGATCATTGGTGCGTTGCCTTTGAGTAGCTTTTTCTTGGATTTCCATTAACGATGCCATGTACGAAGATCTTTTTTCATATGAGCCCATTTGCCAGTATTCCTCGAACAATGCTTCTCTGTCATTCAAACTTATTCGCTCCTTGCATTTCATGCGACATGAACCAAGTTCTTTTAACATTTTACCGGCAATGGCCTTCCCTTTAAGGGTTTTGTATGATAATCCAGAATTCCTTTTAAGTTTCTTTTCCCTCTTTATAACCCGAATACTTTTCTTAGGTGACTGGACTGGAGTGGCAATCGACGTTCCATTATTCGCCGATTCATCTTCTGAACTTGAAGAAAGACCTCGGTGGCTCGGTTGTTGGTATGGAGGATCTTGAACAGAATCATCGCTTGAAAAATCTATGTCCATAGGCGGCATAAACCCTTCGGAAGAAACCCCTGTCGATGTTGATGGAATGGGTTCTTGATTCACTAACGATTGGCTCGAAGTCAAGGGTTGTTGGTTCTTCATTCGACTGACCTTTAACAAATTATAACTGTTCACATCTCACGAATACCGAGTACCTACTTTATACAATAATTCCAAAACTTAATTAAATAAATTAAAGAGCAGCTAAATTGAGTAGGTAGAAACTATACCTAAGTTGTGGAACTTAAGTTTCAAATCATTTTAAGTTAACTGTGGTGATACATACCTTCAATGTTGATGTCTCGTCTCAACGCCAAATCGACGAGTTTTTTTCCTCTGTATGAATCCATCGCAGCATTTATTTCTATACACAACACAATTCTTAGCACGTTACTTCACTTTGGGAATATCAGAACACTACTAACCTTTTTTTAATGTTACCCCAAACATTTCACTAGATTTCAACGCAATAAATAACTTTCGAGCGTGCCACTCAAGTGCAAGGTAATAAATATTATTCTCAAGTGTCTACCCTCTAATCGTCAATCATTAGATAACATGATGCTCTAATCGTACCAAACAACTTAAGTCATAATACGCGAAACAAAAAATAACTCTTCAGCTGATCCTTTCCACATAAGTATAGTTAGGTTATTTATAACGTCGCATGTTTGAAAATAACGTAAAGGTTGATAGAGTACGCTACTTAGAATCAGAAATAACCCGATCTCCGTGACTTATGTGCCTTAGTCGGTCGACGTATCGAAAAATATCTAGTTGTTAGGTGTAAGAAAAAAAAAACGCCTTTTTTTGACTTATGTGCTTTAGTCCGCCGACCCTAGAAATATAACCCTTCTCTAAACATATAACCCCTATAAATATCTATAAAAAAAAAACATAAATTTTCTTCTGGTCAAAATTTGATAACTTTTTTATTTCTAATGATCGAATATGTAAATTTTCACAATTTGCACAAATATAAAATAGTATATAAGGCTTCAAATGTGATGTTTTTATTTTGATTAGTTTCAATAGAACGTTTACTTTCATGTATCTCGTGTATTTCATGTATTTATACTTTAAAAGTGGTTCATCAAATTCTTTGATACCTAAGTAAAGTCAAAGATTAAATACTACCAAGACTAACTACGTAAGATAAATACAAAGACGAAATAAATACAAAGACTAACTACGTAAAGAAAGCCTCCGCGATGACAAAAAAAACTAATGGAAATTTTACCATTTAGAAAATAAAATAATTCTTTCTAATCCTTTTTTCTAAACGGCCGAATTTATGAGTAGATAAATAAAAGATGAGCGATGAGCAATGGAGTGAATATGCTAAGAATAGCTACGAAACAAACACTATATGAGCATCACAGTCACTGGCTCGTAGTAACTCAATATCGATCATATTATGCTGACGTATAAGTTTGATTGAAGTTCAGAATGCGCGGTTAGGTCAGCTGATTGTTTTGGTAAGCTTGTATCTCCTATACTGAACTAAGCGTCTTACGCAAAGTGACCGAAATTATTGCTATAATCATTGGATTATGGACTAGGACTAGGACTGGATATAGTGGACTATGGATTTCAAAGTAGTTATACACACCTATGTTATGTATATACACAGTGAATATCTAGAATGTTTTTAACACCTTTGGTTCTACGAAAATAGAAAAAAGTTTTCCAAAAATACTTTTCTAAAAAAAATCCCTCAATTTTGTCTAAACTCGGAATTGTTTTTTTATTTATTTTCGATTGTAAATTTACTCACAAAAAATATTAAATACCAAATGAACAATCCTGTTAATTTAGCAGATTTGACATTTTTAATGCTTAGAAAATAGTGAGTAAGCGAATAAAAACAATGATTTAAGTCATGATACAAAACGATATGCATGCATGTTTCAGGCATACTAAATCAGCTAAACTTGCTATATGTATTATTAATGGGCATCTAGTACGTGTATTTGTGTCATATTTAATTTGGTTCCATATTAGAATAGTTACAGAAAGGTCCCCTCGCTGCGTCAAAGGCGAATTGGGCTACCCGCATTGTTCTGTTGGCCTCAGTTAACATACTCGTAGTCTGTGTTAGTGACGTTATCGCTTCGTCTTCTCTACTCTCAGAATGTATCTCACATTATGCTATCTTTTTAAGATAGCTCACTATAGGAAAGGAGTGAGAAACAGAGAGCGTGTATTGCAGCATAGGCTCAGGCCGTCATTTCTCACCATTAGACGTAATACATTAACATGAATTAGGATACGTTAAAATAGCTATTTGATAAAAATAGGTAAAAACGATCAATAAAAAATACGCGTGTTCTAAAAATGGCTAAAATGTTCTTCTTCCATCGATATTATTCTTTTTCCGTGGGTTCCTATCCCGCCTTATCTAAAGTGCTATCTAAAGTGCCCCCTCCAACACCAACCCCCAAAACCACCTATTAGGTGGTTTTGGGGGTTGGTGTTGGAGGGGGTTACGTTGGCGGGGGGGGGGTATAAATGGATAGGGGGTTTGATGAAGAAGAAGAATAGGAAGAAGAAGAGGAAGATCTCTTTTACTATTACTCTTCCTCTTCCTCTTGCTCTTGCTTTTATAGATACCCAAGTACTCAGAATGTATAAAGTTTCGGATGAAAATATTCTTCTTTTTCCGATATTCTACTTCTTCTGTGGATTATTATCCCGATTTATCACGATTAAGCACGATACATAGAGTGCTTAAATAGTTACTCATGTACTAAGGAGATATGCAGTTTCGGACGAAAACACATTCGCTATCGGGAAGGGGGGAAGGGGGGGAGTGTAATTATATTCGGATGAAACAGTCCTTGGCTACTTGCCGGGAAAGTCTTTGTGTGACACAAACGATTTTTTATTAGTACAAAGGCTGGCTTGTCGTTTTATGATTTCTTTCAGCCTAACGTTACAATATTAAATAAAATAACTAATAAACCAGCTTACTCCAGCAGCTTAAAATACACTGAAATGAACCTATAACTGAAATGCTGGAAAAAGTACACAAATAGTCATGGGAAGAAAGATGGAATCACATTTCATCAGTAAATTAAAAAAAATTGTTTAAGTATATCCTTTCGATAAAAATACGTTCAATATTATTCTCTGACACAATTGTATTTGATATTATGCAATATACTCCAAACAATCCATTTAGGTGCATTTTGTATAAACGCTTTTTATATACTATTATTTCTCGAAGTCGAGAGAGTCGAAGTCGAAGACTATAGCGGTAATATTATAAATAGTATTATATAAAATCTTAATGCTTAATGCAAAAAAAACCGTAACTATGCACTTCTCCTCAAAATATAAATCGTCTGCTATACCATTTAATATAACTCTACAGTACTCTAGAATTAAGCAAATCGACAAAGTTCCTAGGTATCATGATCGATCATCATCTTAGCTGGAACATCCATATTAATGAACTGTGTAGTGCGCTTTCTTCGGCAATATATGCGATAAAAAAGATTAAATTCTTAGCTGGTGAAATCGCTGCATTAACTGCGTATCATGCCTGTTTCCATCCTAAAATGACTTATGGTATACTGATATGGGGGAATGCCAAAGACAGTTCTAGGGTTTTCATTTTACAGGAAAGTGCACTAAGAGCAATTGCAGGAGTATCCCGTGACACGCACTGCGAACCATATTTTCTTAAGTACAAAATACTGACTTTTACGTCTCAATATATTTTATTTTTCTAAATCAAATATTAACGAACAAGAGGTAAACGGGAATATGCACTCCCACAATACACGCAGACGTGATGACGTTATCCTGCCTAGAGTACGCCTTACGCAGACACAAAAGTCCTTTGGATATTTGAGCTATAAGCTCTTTAACCAGCTACCACTCTCCACAAGAAAGATGGAAACAAAGGTGTTTAAAAGATTTATTAAACAAAAGCTACAATCCACACATGCTTTCTATAAGCTGGGTGATTTTTTTGAGCATGCCAATTCCTTCAAATGGGAATAACATTAATATGTAACTTTCAGGTACCTCATTTTAGTTCTTATTGTTTAATAATAATATTATGAATTTAATATTTAATATGTAGACTACAATGTGTAATGTAACATACCTGATCATATACATACGTTGTTTTTTCCAATTTTGTTTTGATACTACCTATTGTGTGATTATTTTTTGTATAAAGTGCTTGATGACTATTAATATTCTTATAATAATTATCTATTTTATATGTATACTCATGTACATGGATTCAGCTCTATTTTTTTTAAATTTTATTTGTCTGCCGTGTAAAGCCGACTTTAGTCAACGCTATTGTCGAATTAATAATTATGCTTTAATAGCTTTATATCTACATTTAAACTGACAAATTCTAATATGCGATAATTAGCTTTAATTCATAATTCATGCTTTTATTGTATATTCTGAATAAATAAATTGAAGACTGAATACTGAATACTTAATCATTTTTTTCGCGAGAAGTTTGTAGCCTCCAACGTTTCGGCGATGTTGCAACCGTCGTTGTCCATTGTAGACTGAAGTACTGTTAATAGTCATCCATTGTTCTGCGGGTAGGCGGCAAACTTATGCTGTTACTACACAGAATATAACAGTGGTGGGGCGGCAGGTTCGCGGGGGCGGCGGAGAGTAACAGCAGAATCTGTGAAGTAACAGCAGCAGTTTGCCGCCTACCCGCAGGTCAACGAATGACGATTGAGAGCACTTCAGTCTATTTTTTTGCCTGTATCGCTTATGAATGTTTGTGTCGTCGATAACTAACACGCAAAGGGCCAAATGTAATTACAAATCCATAGGATTTGTCATGACCACCCAGTCGTTCGTAATGATGAGTATATCTTAATTTTCTAATTATTGTAACTATTTCATTGAAATATTGTATGATCGTAACAATAAAAAAGCCTACACTCTTATTTTTTTTGTGAGGATAAAATCTAAATATTGATGTCAATAATTTGAACCAACTGCAATATATTAAATTAATTTCATTGTAGAAGAATAACCCTAAGAATTGCAACTTTGGCTTAAAAACTTCAATCCAATGCCTTTGGAATGAAAATACTGTGTTTGTTGTGCATTCAATGTGATATGAATATGAGGCACAAACATATGAATACCTACTGCGGTATATCCGTTTGCATAGAGTTCGGCATCTAATAACGTATTGTTTATATTATCGTTGGATTGCAAGATGAAACTGCTCGTCGATGTCCTTATACGCCGACGACGTTCAGAGACACGGAGCCGAGGACCCGAGGAATCCGAGGAATCTGAAAACCCCTACAGAAAAGACAGAAAAAAACCCTCGATTAGAGACGAGGTTTTGGTGCGTGAAGATGGTAGTAAAGGCCCAGAACGGTCTCTCGGTTGCGCGCTTTCGCCTTTCAGAGGTGTTTCAAATGTGGGGACATTTCAATCGAAAATCTGCACTAAGATTCCTGATCCAGCGTTTCCTTTTTACGTAGCCTATAAAAGAACAATGAAACACACCGATTATTTTTGAGCTACTGATCCTAGATTCAGGCCTCGACAAAGCACTAGTAAATTACTATATATCTAAGCTAATATATAACATAATATTGCGGTTGATTCAATATGATCGTCTCTATCCATTATCAACTTTTCAGTATTGGTCTGGAATTGGTTTTTGCATTTTCATGATTTCCAAAAACATACATAACTGAAATTATGTATATAATCTATTTTTCTCTCTCTTTTTGACCATTGGAACACAGAGGACCAATGTTTGTAAACAACGGATCAAGATCAACAGTGTACCAAAATGAAAATATTTATTTATTTATTTATTTTCATTAATAAACCATACAGAGCAGATATAAATATATCTATGTATAACTAAATAGGTGTAGCAGATGGAAACCGGTAATATTGATGAAGGTCGCACTCAGGAATATAACTGATTTTCTGTGTGCCCCGTTTCGTGTGTGGTCTGATTAATTAATGGAGGATATACATGTATGATTATGTCAGGGATTATTTGCTGATATTTTATTTTTATTTTTATTTTATTTTATTCTGGAACCAAACAGAACTAGGTACATACAATGTAATAAAAACGTATTAAAAAGTGACAAAAATCCATTAATGTGATTCCGAATATATAATGAATACAAAATGAACGCAATATAATTTTATATTGTTTCCGCTTGAGAATGGGGGGAATCAGGATGGGGAAGAGACAAAGTAGATAAAAAATATTATGTATGTATATAAATATATTTAGTTATAATTTTAGGTATGATATATAGGTATTATTATGAATATACTTGAAATAAAATTATGTCCATGAACTAAATTAAATGAAATATAATATGTATAAACGTTTTGTGATCACATCTAGATAGACTCTAGATTTTTTTTTATTGAATTCTTATAAGAGGTTTTTGATGAGTGTAATAATAATAATATATTTTCATAACCTGCGAGGGACATGAGTAAATCAATTATTGTTATATTGTCATGTTACTATTATATCAATAATTTAAAATATTTTTTGATAATTGCCCAATATATGTCATCTTGACAAAAAAAAACTCCTGTTTTCAGCGTCAATCCCTTTTATAGGAAAAAGAAACTCACAAGTTACTATTACCATTTTAATTTTAAATGCTACTTTTTTCCTCTGCATATGAATTCGCCAATGAAAGAATCTATTAGTTAAGCCCTGCGAAAAAGTTTGGTTTATCCACTACGCCGATAGTTGTGCAAACGTCCTTTATTTTAAAGAACCAGCTTAAGAAAACAGCAAGCGCCTCCAATTACTTTTCCAAAAACCACCAATGGTCAACGAGATCCGATGCCAGAAAAATTGACAAACTGACGTCAATTAAACTAATCACGTCGTGAATTGAATGTAGTTACGATAAAATAAACAAATATCTAAATAGTCGCCCAGAGAACTTTCTAGAAATAAAAAATTAAAAACGCGCTTCTACTTTTTTGTTATGTATTTTACAACCCTATTTTTCGGTACCCAATACGAAATTAAAATGGTACTCACTGGCACAAGCCTGGAAAGCGATGCATAAACAATTGAATAATTAAAAAATGTTACACCATTACGGCTGTAAAAACTTTCCTTTTTTTGTCTCCTTTGGTTATGTATAAAGGACTTATTTATTTATTATTTTTATTTTATAGCAAACTTACAGATAGTAAATATATGATAATAATATTTTAAAAACATATTCAAACGAAACAAATTTACTATCCTATGAATAGTTTGCAATGCTTGCATTACAAATTAACAGAAATAACATGAACACGTTGATAGTAGAAAAAATATACAATAAAGCTAATAATAATACAAGTGTAAGAAAAGTAATAATTAAATAAGTTGTTAATAAGGTTATTTGGACAGAGCAAAATAGAAGTATGAGTAATTGGATAACAATATTTATTATACATAATATGATATAATACAATAGTATGTTATAATATAATAATCATATAAGACAGTACGTTAGGATGGCAGCTAGTGAAATCTTAAGAAGTAGGAGGTAGTCTAGGTATGATCGAGTCTTTGATTACATTAATGAAATCATAAAATATATCTAATCCTTTACATGATTTATCAAAAACGCGACACATTCTGGTAAGAGGTCTATTCGACCCAATGTTGTTATTGCAAGCGACAACCGAAAATGTTTGAGAGCTCCTCGTTAGTCGCGGTGGCACACGAAATTGAACTTTTTCTAGACTAGCTGGGCTGTCTAGTCGATTGTGCAAAAACTTATGGAGACACCTTATATCAGTTATAGTCCTACGTGTTTTTAAGTCTATTAGGTTGAAGTGAGAAAGCCGCTCTACATAACCTTTCAGCGAATTTCTGAGGCCACATTTGTTCGACGAATTCTTGAGGCCACATTTGTGACACGTATGCTACATGTGAATTTCTTTTGGACTCGTTCAATTCTATCGCTGTGAACACTGTAAAGCGGATTCCAGATCACTGATCCATACTCCAGAACCGATCTAATCAATGATGAATAGACGAATATTAGAGATGTCGGATATCGAAATGGCTTCATTGTCCGTATAAATAAACACATATCCATTTAAGTAATGCATATAATATACAAATTATTAAGATAGTGAATTGTTGCAATTTCATTAGTTTGAACGATTTTCATCGATTTCTCCGCACAACTATCAACGTAAATAGTAAAAGTCACACAATTCGTCCTTCAAACGAACCAACGCTCAACTTTCAGTTTAGTTAGAGGGAAGACAACTCGGAATAAGGAGGCGAAGAGACTTCACAAACGCGTGAAGTGAAACTAAGGTGAAAACAAAGTTTTATAGGTTCACTTGTTCTTTACGCGAGTGAATCCTTTTCAATTGAAACAAAAGTATAAGCGAGGTTTTCTTGGTAGACCGACATTGTGGAGTCTTTCGTTGATACTGCTGGGTGAAGGGCTTACGCAATTCTGACAGTCCATTATCACTGTATTATCTTTGTCACTGTACCTATTCATCTCAGGAACAAGATGGTCATCTTTAAAAATTCCGCCGCTTGTATACGAGATATTCCAACCAATATTTCACAACGTTATTTCGGTCCAACATGGCATCTCTGTACCGAATGTCAAGTCTCTAAGCACAATATCGATTAAAATATGACTGCCGCGCCCCTTGGTAAACCAATTTCAACTATAATGTTCAACTCTTGCCATGACCAAATGATACCTGCATGCCAAATTTTTCTCAATCGAATGAAGCGTTTGAGAGCTATCGTGGAAAGAAAACAAACACACACAAAGACGCACAGAAGTGCGTTCACAATACTTTCAGCCAGAGGGTTGATTCTTGACAAAATTTGCATGTTAAATTTGTCTACGGTCCATTTGATTTACATGGGCCATGAACATATTAAGCATGCCATTTTTTTCAAGAATAGGCTCTTTGGAAAGTAAAATGAAATTTAGCGCGAAAACTTGTTTAAAAATCCGTTTTTACTTTCTGTGTGTCTCTATTACTTCTGGCTGTCTGTATTCCTCTAAACGTTTCGTCCGATTGAGCTGAAATTTGGCAAGCAGGCATCATTTGTTCATTGCAAGAGTTGAAAAGATTGTGGTTGATCAGTCATGTCGTACTTCAATCTTAAAATATTGGATTTGAGACTTGAAATTTGGTACACAGATGCGTCGTAGGGTCGAAACCACATTGTTAAATTTTGGTTTTAATATCTCTTATACAAGTGACACAAAAAAAACCGACAAACATATAGTCAAATAATAACGTCGAGCCGTATTCATCTTCTTCCGATATTCTTCTTCTACCGTGGGTTCCTAGTCCGCCTTATCTAGAATGCTTTAACTTCGAAGAAAATAGACTAAGTAAGAATGTATAAAGTTCCGGACAAAAATATTCTTCTTCTTACGATATTCTTCTTCTTCTTCCGTGAGTTCCTATCGTCTTATTTAGAGTGATTTAATAGATATCCAAGTGCTTAGGATGCAAAAAGGGGTTTGGGAGGGTGATGCTGGGGGAGGGGAGGTTTTGGTGGGGTTGGTTTTAGGAGGGGGGTTAGGGGGAAAGAGGGGGCGTTCTGAGGGGTAGCGTTGGGTGGAGGGTTAAAGTGGGGGGGATAGTGGTAGAGGGGGCTAGAGAGGCCGAGGAGGGA
The DNA here is from genome assembly GCA_944548615.1 of Micropterix aruncella. Classification (NCBI taxonomy): domain Eukaryota; kingdom Metazoa; phylum Arthropoda; class Insecta; order Lepidoptera; family Micropterigidae; genus Micropterix; species Micropterix aruncella. The sequence continues at coordinate 12,351,492 of OX155958.1, forward strand.
GTCATAAGGGGGGGGATGGTTGGAAAGGGGGGGGGGGGGGTAAAGGGGTGATAGGGAAAAGGAGGAAGGGGGGTGGAGGTGATGTGGTGCGGGGGGAGGGGTTTGGGAAGGTTTTAAGGGGTTGCGGAGGGGGAGTTGGAGGTCGGAGGAGGGGGGAGGTTAGGATGTTTTACGCGCGGGGGGTTGTCTGCTTGCCGGGAAACCGATTTTTTAAATAGGTATATTTGTAATCTCACACTATGGCAATAGTCTTCGATTGCGTATTTCATATTAATTCTTGAATATTTGATATATTATTTACTCGTAGTTTCATGCAGGAAAAAAATGTATTTAGTATTTTTTTTAAATTAATTTGACGTTTGTTTATAGACGGCTATAGTATTTTCTACATTAATTTTAATTACGAATATAGAATTTCGCAATCGTATTACCACAGCGTTGCCCGTTCCATTGGCCTTGACGTCTGGCATCATTTCGTTTAAGGGACATTTCAGAGCTACCCCACTTGAAAAGGTTGAGTGAAAATCTACAATGATACTTGACTCCACACCCCTATGAAAATAGCATGACGGTTTCAAGAGATCAAGGTCAAGAAGAAACAGAAAATTAATGGAGTATACCCTAGTATGTAGGTACTGCAGATTTTATTGTGATTTTACCTGATTTTCCTTTCCTGACAGTTGCCTGATTTTCCCTAAAGTAGAACTGCAATTGTAAGTCAATTAGCTAAATTTAGCTAATTAGATACTTGAGGAGCCCATTGTAATGTAGGGGGATATTCCCGAAAAAATATATCTATAAATTCTAGTCCACTATTTTCTAATATTAACCCCTTGAGTATGATACGACCAAATCTGGTTCTGAAACAATTATCCGTTGAGTATGATACGACCAGATCTGGTTCCGCGTTTTTTTCACTTCTTTGACGTTCTATATTTATTCATAATTATCTAATTGTTTTACAAAATGATATTTCAATATTCTATAAAATCGAAGACTATCGCGGTTGTTTGACATTATAAATAGGATAGAAAACGAATTTACCGCGTGAAATTTCTAGGACCCGACGTTTCGGTGACGTTGCAGCCGCCGTTGTCTAGGGTAGACTGAAGAGCTGTCAGTCCGTTGTTTTGCGGGTAGGCCGCAAACCGCTGCCGCCACTGCGTAAGTTATAACGGTGGTGGGGGGTCGGGCTCGGAGAGCGGGAATTTTTAAAATCCGTCTTGCACACAACACTCACTGTATCCTGTTTTACGTCTTTGCGTTCGGCGTTCGGCGGCGGGAACATTTTAAGAAGAGGGTTCCACGTAGAAGAGAGTTTGTAGCCGTCATCTCTATTGAAGTTCGGAGTTCTTCTTATTTCAATGAACAATTCTACTTTCCTCGCATGATCCGGGAAGCCATTGAAATAAGAAGAACTCCGAACTTCAATAGAGATGACGGCTACAAACTCTCTTCTACGTGGAACCCTTATCTTAAAATGTTCCCGCCGCCGAACGCCGAACGCAAAGACGTAAAACAGGATACAGTGAGTGTTGTGTGCAAGACGGATTTTAAAAATTCCCGCTCTCCGAGCCCGACCCCCCACCACCGTTATAACCTACGCAGTGGCGGCAGCGGTTTGCGGCCTACCCGCAAAACAACGGACTGACAGCTCTTCAGTCTACCCTAGACAACGGCGGCTGCAACGTCACCGAAACGTCGGGTCCTAGAAATTTCACGCGGTAAATTCGTTTTCTATCCTATTCAATATTCTATATTCAAAATTTCAATGCAATCATTGTGCAGTTGTTCTTTTTATGATTGGTGTAGTAGTTTCGTAGTTATAGTACTTTAAGGTCGATGTCGCCGAAAATCCTGCAAAAGAGACAGATGCATCCATGAAAATACCCATTTACTCCAAGGGTTAAGTGAATTTAAACTTGTGATTGAAAAAAGATATTGAGAAAATTTAATTTTAATGTGTTTCCTTTTCTTGGAATGTAGAACTTACTTGTGAACCAATCTAATACAGGAAACAGAGCTGCGTATATGCATCTAAGTTATCTCTTAATTGAGAAATTTTAAAATTGAGAGAGGTATAAATTAAATAAACTTAAATAAAACTGTTGAAATTATGAAAGAAATATTGCATATTGTTGTTTCTACAGCAGCATCAAAATTGGACATACAACAAATCCCGGACTCCAGAAACATAAAAGAAAATAGAAACAGATTACTCAATAATTTTTTTAATAAACCCCTACTTATAACTTGACATTTTATCAATAAATGATTTCATCTCATTAAATCAAATAATAAATTCAGTATTCAATTTATTCATTCAGAATATACAATAAAAGCACGAATTATCAATTAAAGCTACATACCGCATATTAGAATTCGTCAAATGCTAGTAATATATTAATACACGTATGTAGATATAAAACTATTAAAGCAGAAATATTAATTTGGCAATAGCGTTGACCAAAGTCGGCTTTACACGGCAAACAAATAAAATTAAAAAAAAATTAAATCATTCGGGAACCTCTGTGATGCTGTAAATTTAATCATCTATGTAATAATTGACGATGGTATCAATAATGAATCTTCTGTTCTTTTTTCATAGCGTACTGTAGAACCATCATGCAGCAAAATACAATCTTGGTAGTTACCTTTCTTATGTTATCGAGTGTATTTTTTTTGTATACTCCTTTACAAAGAGGTAAACAGAGCTTTGTATTTCCGTTTCTTTTCTTCTCCCGCCCAACGTGGCATTTGATTCTCCCTCTCTTCAAAGTAAATCCCGCCCTAGCAGACTTCCGTGGGCGGAGCTTTCTTAATGTTATTGTTTCCTTGAAGATATATGTATCTATGTGTGGAAACTACGATACGACACGAACTCAATTGCAATGTTACGTTATTAGATCGAATGTAGGATAAGATTATTTGTATTATGAAAAATACACAAAGAACTAGAAATGCACAAGGATGTTATACATCTATATTAATAGGCTTTATTAACTATGAAAAGACGATCCAAACATCATTAAATGAATGATTTCAAACCACAGAGAATCTGAGTGTGAAAGTAATTAAAGCACAGCCTTACCCGCTCAAAAGCCAGCTTTCGCGCGCTAAAAACTTCGCCGCAACTTTTTGGTCGATTTTGTGAATAAATACTAACAATATCGTTTTTTCATCAATTCTTGTAATTAATCTTGTTAGTCATGTATATTATTCATTTATATATTATATATATATTTGGGGTCCGGCCGAAAAGGTTACGCGCGGATCTGTCAAACTACGCAAAATGCCTAAAGGCACTGTCGGCCTCCGACGGGTTAAACCACATTTACCTAAATGTTCAGTGGCCTATTATTTATTATTTCAATCGTTGACCTAACCACAAGTCTCCAAAGTATATAAACGTTTACATGTAAAATATTCATATTTATTCAAAATATTTTTTTTTAAATATCCGCACCGAGCCGTTTATAGGTCAGTATCTATAAATGTTTTTGAAAAAAAATCTTGGTAAATAGGACCGAGTAACAAATAGAATTATCTTGGAAATATGACATTTTCTATTGCAAAATAGATTCAAATAAAATAGAAACATATGTTTTCAGCTGAAAAAATAGTATCACCACAGAATATTTGAATGTTTTACAAATGTATTTATTTTTGGGCGATTTTATCGTTAATTTTGAGAAATATATGCCTCTATAAGGCTACATGAGAAAACAATAAAAAAATCATTAATTTAGACTTTTTGGACTGTCTAGAAAAGTGGTCAAACTTATGTGTATCTAAAAGCTTATATTTCCATATATGTTTGGAAATAATTTTTAAAGGGCCTCTCAACATAGTGTTATATTATATTTTAGTGTTAAATTATCCCAAAGACTTGTGGTTTTGCCAGTCAATTGATTGAAAAATGAGTGATGGGCAGAAATTCTGGCGAATTTAGAATTACGTGAGGGTTGCATCTTACCCCCCCCCCCCTTAGGTTGGGGGGTAAGGCAAACCTTACGAAGAGGGGAGGCTTTTTACTTTAAGTCAAAGACATTATTCATCATCATTAGCGCTTCAACTCATTGTGAGTCTTGGTTTCGTAAGAATCGTCTTCCATTCTACCCAATACTGTGCATCCAGGCCTTTAACCGCAGAATCAAGCCATCACAGTTTTGGTCATCCGACTTTAAGATGCCCTTTCGGTTTTACACAAAGAATGCATTTCAACGGATGTTCATTTTCCATCATTTCCACATTCCATAACCACCTGAGCCTTCCGACTTTCAAAAATCTCTCAACATGTATATCATCACACATATACGTATTATATAGTTATTAGCGTGTTATACCATATAGTTTTCTCCGATTTTATAGTCTTCACGGCAGCAAAGTTCTTCCGAGTATTTTGCGTTTAAAGAGATTTTCATTAGCTTCATGTTCCTTAAGTGTAGGTTAAGATCGGTCTGACGAGTGTCTTGTGGAGGCAGACGAGATTTCATTGTGGATAGCAGACGAGATCTCATTTGATTCTGCGTCCGAATTGAAACTTATTAGCAGTCACTAAACATACTTTCGCCTCTTCACGGGTGTGTTGCTCTTGCTGTCAACTGAAGTATATCAATTCCTCAACAGGTCTGTCAGCATCCCATTGCAAAAAAAACTATTGCTGTCTTGCTCTAATGCGCGTGAGAGCGTTGTGTACGTATCGATCTTTGCAAAAATTGTATAGGTCTGACATTTTAAAACATTTTTTTTTTTGATTTTATGATGGACTCTGATCAAACAAGGTTATTCTTGTTTACTACAAGCACGTGCAGTAAGGTTGTCCGAATCTGCAATTGCTTCGACATAAGAAGCAGTGAATGGATTTTAAATGACGAAGATAATTTTAGCGGCGATTCGGATATTGACGAAAATTTTTCTATGGAAAAAATCAATCAGATACTGATTTTGAATGTTGAATCTTTCTGATAACGAGCTCGAAACTGTTTCAGAAGATTTTAAGGACTATGAACATGATGCTGCCATACTTACTTCGTATGTCAGTTAATCGAGATCGGGCTATTACTACGGTAAAAACAAATTCAAATGGAGTAAACAAGAACAAATTATAAATATGGGTATGGCAGCTCATAACATAATCAGGCCTGAAAGAGCGGTTGAAAGACCTGAAAGAGCGTGCTTTCGGGAATGATATCCAAGATATCTGAATGCATAAAGAATATTGTAGATGGATTGCTGCACGACCACTTGGAAAACAGATTTCGCAATCCATAACAGATCAAGAGCACAATTTAACAAATTTAAAAAAAACCTCAAAGCCTCAAAATGTGAACCTGGAATCCGAGAAAATAGTAAAAAGAAAGTACTGTAGCATGTGTGACTATAAAAAAGAGGAAAACATAATACGTATGCGTGTCTTGCAAACATCCCATTTATTTGCGGTGCTCCAAGCTAATGTGCGGAAATTGCATAATCAAAAAATATATAAACTAATGTTGTTTTTTAATATCTCAAAAAAAATAAGTTGTAAGATGAGCTAAAAAAGGTTTTATTTTACCTGAATTTAAGGACATTTTTATTTTTTTATTTTTTAGGTTTAAGAAATGAAAACGAACCTTAGACTAATTGTGTCACAAAACGCTCCCATCTTCTTTTTGTTTTATTTGTCTCCTTATTTCATGTTTAAACGTCCTTTTGTACTTAGTTTACGATAGCAATATAACTTTCTTAAAAAGTTCAGTATATTTTTATCCAGTTTTATCTGTGGGAGTGAGATCTATGTCATTGGTAATGTTAAAAAAACATATCTTAGTGCTTAAGCGTTAGTTCCATTGCGTTTAATTTTTATTGCATCAAAATTCAACTAAAATCGTTATTCACCCCTTCGCAAGAATATAAATAGTTCACAATCAAAATACTAAAACACTGAACTATAAATTAAAAGAAACATCGGCATGATGCTGCATTTCATTTCAGCGAAACTCCGCCCTGTTTCTAGTCTTTGATAGGGAAGATCGTCCCATTCGTAGAGCGACAAATCGAGTAGCCACAGGTTATGGTCTCACCGAAAGGATTTGATATTTTCAATTAAGGCTCCCTTCCGAGTTGACGCGACTAAAAATTTAAATATTTTTGCAATGCCACGCGCCCGCGCGCTTTCTATATATAGGTACATAAAGATGTATAGGTATACCGCGGCGACAAGGGAATACGTCCCACCGTTTTCAGAGGCCAATTACGAATGACGATTTCGGCTTCGCGCGTCGTCTAATATAGTCGATTTGGCTTTTCAATTATAATATAATAAATTATCAAATGAATAGTTTTTTTTAAAGTAAAAATTAGATTACAATAATGAAATAACTTAAATTCCCTGTGTTATTTTTTATATCACTCAAAAGTATCCTTAATAAATAGAAAAAAAATGTTTGGCCATAACATTTCTGGAAATTACGTAATTTCAATCATTTTTTCAAATATTTTTTGTATGGAAGTTCCAAAAACTGTCTTGGTACTATGCAAATAGACCATACGCTGGTGTAAATAGTATTTTTTAATATCAAGAATCATCCCTAGGTTTTTCAAAAACTGAAGACAAATCTCGCTCGTTTCTTTTTTTTTGGAAAACAGTAACAGAATAAAGATAATTTACAATTAATATGGAAATAATTTACCAATTTCGTTTTGGCAAAATGATAGCTTAAGCACCGGATTTTTAAAATCCGGTATAATTGTATTAAAATTATTTTTCGTGTTCTCACAACCAGGCCACAAAATTATGCATCATATAGCTTTTGGCCTGCACGGCCGGCACGGCCTCTTAAAATACACCTTTTATGTCCCACCAGATAGTGTATCATTAATATGAGTGATTCTAGTTCGTCACGCCTTGCGCAGTCATTAATGTTGTACTTTTAGAAATTATTGTATTTATAAATAATTATAAGTAAAAAGTATCTTATTGCGCGAACCCGCCACCCCTCCCCCTCCATCTTATCAAGAATTAAATGTGTAATTATAAAGTTACTCCAAAACGCTTACACAGATAGGTGTATTATATAAGCACCCTTAGAAGAAGACAACACATCAAAAAAATGTACCAAATTTACAATTACAATGTTCTTACATTAAACTGGGTTTAACTAAAATAAAAAAACAGCTTATTTCAGTAATCCAATATTGTTTAGAATAATAGTAATTATTTATATAAAAATATCTTTTATGCTGTTTTATGTTTTTTTTAATGCAAAGCAAATATTCAGAATAAAAATATTTATAATTTATTCGTTAGTTTGTTTATACTCTTTATTGTGAAAATGTCACAATGGGCGGGTTTATTGTCATATGACAATCTCTTACAACCGACCCTACTATGACGTGTTATATGTTTGTGTGCGTGTAACATGTCTCTAAGTATGTGTCTTGTTATTGCATTCGATCGACAGAATTGAAAATGCAATTCCGTTAATTTGATCCCAACGGAAAATGGTGACCTAGCCGGGAATTGAACCCGGGACCTTACAATGTAAGATTACTCGACCTAACCACTATGCCACCGGGCCGGGCCTATATGCACTGTTGGCGTCCGACGGGTTAAGCGTTAATATACTTTTTCATACGTATAAACCAATTTTCGTGCCAATACGTATTAACCAATTAGTGGCGTTCAAAATGTATCAAATCTTTAGTCGGCAAAAATACAGACCCCAGACTGGTGGTTTTGCACACACTTTTCCCAGCTGATTACACCATGGGGAAAAACGTTCTGAAACATTCTGGTTTTCAACTAGGCGGGCGTCAACTTATTTTATTTATTTTTATTTTATTATTTTTAAGGAAACATACAGCTGTTACAATAAATTTGTTACAGAATTATTAGGTTAAAAAAAAATAAAGCTAATTACATGTTTCCACTTAAACATTCATAATTTAAACACAACAATATAATTTTTTTGAAGAATTAACTAACACTCATAGGGACAGGTGGGAACTGGGAAGAAAGGAGTCATAATAGGTAAATAAAATTTTATGTAAATACACGTTCCATAATATAGACATACATATTATTTAAAGATATTCTTGAATAAATATTATTTATAATATATTATATATTGCGATTACAATGATAAATCAATACCATCATTAATAATTGCTTTCTTAAGAGCGAATGATGACGTATTGAATACGTCAATATCTCCGAGCTGCGTATTACAAATTTTACATACCCTATACATGAAACAGTTTTGTGCATAATTAGTACTAACCTGCGGAAGGTGGAATAACTCCGTTTGGCGAGTGAGTCGCGATGGTACACGGAAAGATATCATTCCAAGAAGATCAGAACAATCAATATAACCTGCCAATATTTTATGGAAAAACAACACGTCTGCGCATTTTCTTCTTGATTGTAAGGATTGAAGCCCATGAAAAGCAGCTGCTTCGTTGTGATTGGGAAAGGACAAGAAGGAGCGATAATTCAAATGTTTCAGGAACACATTTTGAATACGTTCAATTCTTTTTATGTGAACATTATAGCTAGGAGACCATATTTGAGAAGCATATTCGAGGTGACTGCGGACGAAAGCGTAGTACAAGAGTAATAGAGAATTTTTAACTGCGAAATGTTTTGAAGTTCGAAGTACGAATCCTAACATACTATATGCTTTTTTTGTGATGTTATCTATGTGGGAGTTATATAATAACTTACTATCTAAAAGAACACCTAGATCCCGGATTGCATTTTTCTTGGTTATCGAGAAACCATTGACAGTATAAATAAATGGTAGAATATTGTTTTTCCGCGTAAAACTAACGGTAGCACATTTCGCAGCATTCAGGAATAAACGATTCGAGGCGCAATAAAGAGATAGTCTATCTAGATCATCCTGGACCAATTGACAGTCGTCAAGGGAATTAACAGGTGCGTACATTTTCATATCGTCAGCAAAAAGTAAAAACTTACAAAATTTAAAACAGGTATTTATGTCATTGATATAAAATGTAAATAGAAGGGGCCCTAAAAGGCTACCCTGTGGCACACCCGAGGATATACTTGTCCAGTCGGATTTAAATCCTCCAATAACCACACGCTGGCAACGATTTTGTATGTACGATGCAAACCAACGTAGTAAATCACCGTGAATTCCAACGGCACTTAACTTTGAGATAAGATTAGTATGGTCCACCTTGTCAAAAGCTTTGCTGAAGTCAGTATAAATACAATCCACTTGATTGCGTTTACTCATTTGAAGCGACAGGAAACTCGTAAACAAAGTAAGATTAGATACCGTAGACCTGCCAGATCTAAATCCATGCTGTTGGGGTAGAATACAATGAGTAGTTGCCGCATATAATTGATCGTAAACTATTTTTTCAAATAGCTTACTGATGATGGAGAGTTTGGAAATAGGACGATAGTTAGTAACATCAATTTTCGAACCTGATTTGTATACCGGTGTAACAAAAGCTTGCTTCCACTCGTCGGGAAAGGTGCCATAACAAACCGACCTCTTGAAAAGTAAGGTAAGCGGCAAGGCCAAAGTATGACCGCAGCGAAATATAAACAAAGGTGGGATACCGTCTGGTCCAGCACTTTTATTGAGATCGAGCTTGCTAATATACTCCTCCACCAATTCTTCAGTGATTTCAATAGACGAGATATTACTACCATGGCATTCGATATGAGCAGAAGTACTAGGACTAGCGGAAATCGGTTCAAACACGGATTCAAAATACTTACAAAACATATTACACACTTCCTCCCCTGACGCAGAGACACTACCTAAGTACGTTACTCTTTTAGGGACAGAGTCGGACTTCCGGAGGGATTTGGCATAAGACCAGAAGGACTTAGGATTGCTAAGAATATTTGTTTCAATTTTTTTAATGTACATTGCATAGCAATCCCTGTTTATAAGTTTCTGCCTGGACCTCAACAGGGAAAATTTGTTGTAGTCAAGCGGGTTGTGAAACCGTTTAAACCTTTGATGGTATCGATACTTCTCCTTGGTAATATTAATTAATGAAGCCGTATACCAAGGGGGATATTTGGATGCCCACACCAATTTCGTTGGCACATAAAGATCAATTACGCTAGCCAGAATTCGATAGAAACCGCTTAAGGCAGAATTAATGTCAGTGTTACATATAAGATCTTTCCAATTAAACACCGCAAGTTCAGCATTAATTGCGATATAGTCAGCTTTATTAAACTGTGTCACCTGCCTGCGCGAATCCTGAAGTGGTATCACGAGATCTAGGGAATATTCTATAACGAGGGCTCTGTGATACTTGTAATCCTCAGGAACTATCGGGTTGTCGCTAGCATAAACATTAAGATTTTCATTGCATAGGACAAAATCTAACGTTTTCCCCATAGTGTTGCGGATACCATTATATTGGCGAAGACCAGCCAAACACATAGTGTCCAGAGTTAAGACAGCATGAGCAGAGGATGAAAAGTTAGTAGGCGTTAGAAATGAGCTATTACCTTCGCGATCCCAATCGATTTCAGGCAGGTTGTAGTCACCAACTAAAATAAATACATCTTTAGGATGGCTGAGAACAATGTCAACTAGTCGAGACATAAATGTTTCAATATTTGTATTATAATTAAGTGTTCTAGAGAAGTACGCACAACATATGTGAACTGAAGTTTTACACCCTTTTAAAGATGACGACGGTATGGTGACCCAGATGTCCTCAGCGCACGTACTCCACAAAGGCTGATCGTGAGCATGTATCTCGTTTTTAATGGCTAATAGAACACCACCACCATATTCCTGGCCCGCAGACGCGTAGTTCCGGTCACGTCTGAATACTGTATATCGGCCATCAATCAACTCGCTGCTCGATATTCCTTGGTGAAGCCAAGTTTCCGTCAGTGCAATAATGTCGAATTCATTGCATAATATGCTTTGAAGGATTTCGTTTGTTTTGGTTCGGAGACCTCTAACATTTTGGTAATAGATAAATAATTTCATAAGGAGTCGTGAGGCACTTGGACCAAAACAAAACTTACGCCCATAGGACGCACAATAAATAAAATAGGTGTGTGAAGACAGTATTTGACTAAATTGAAGAGATAATAAATTAATGTTGATGTGCTCGAAGCTTGAAAAATAACAGCGAAGCAACACAATGAAGACGCAGATGGATAGAACAAATTATGCACAATATTGACATGCATTAATAAGTATATAAAATGACCCAGGACCAATGAGAAATAATCGATCCACGATAATTGAACATGCAAGAGGTTATGACTAATAAATTTAAAGTGATAGGTAATAATAGTCATATAAAGATATTGAATTAAAACAGGAAAAATATAAATTGCCATATACAAGATATAAACAAGAGTTTTAGAATATAAATAGGTGAAATATATCGCTATAAACAAGTGTATGTATTGGATAATGATACAGGACTGATATTGGAATAACTTAGACGGGCTGAAAGGTGTTGATATGGAACAGTAAGGAGATAGCTTTTGAGAAGGGTCATTTGAGGTGGAATGCAGTAAAAAAGAATAGCAAGTTATACGATTTTTTTCAGGTCCGCTTCTCTTCCTATAAAAATTGCTTGAGCCTTTTCATGTTGTCTCACGTGAATGCGGCAGTTGGAAACCCAGCAGAACTTATATCCTTTCTGCTTCGCAGTCAATTTCGCATGGTACAGCAAGTTTTTATTGTAGGCAGTGAGATGTTCGTTCACGTATATCTGCTTTTTATCTCCAGCTAGTCCAATGTCGGAAGTGGTGATGCCCTGAGCAGCTTTATATGCAGCAATGAAGCCTTCTTTCAAGCGGCGCCTCGCAAACTTAACGATAATACATTTGGGTTTCCCGTTGGGTATTTTCGGTGCCACTCTCGTTGCAAACTCGATGTCGTTAGGTGGAAGATGAAAGTCGATGCTTCTTGCGATTGCCATGATAAGGTCCGTGGGGTTCTCATTTTTGCGCTCAGGAATACCCTTAATTTCTAAGTTATTTGATCTGACGAATTGATCTCTTGTTTGGGAATCCTCTTGTAATTTTAAAACAGCCCCACGAAGTTCGATGATATCGGCCTCTAAGGAGTCTACCTTCTTCAATTTTTCCTCCATTAGCTTGAGTTTGGTGCCAAATTCATCCACAGCCTTTGAACAATAGTCAATAGAGGTTTTGAATTCACGAAATTCAGCTTTCATTGCACTGATATCTTTGTGAAGGTTTGACATAAGGCTGATATCTGCCTGAATTTTCTGTATTGCCTGCATTATTGAGTCTGAGCAGGCCGAATCGGTGGTATTTTTGCACGAGTTACATTTCCAAATTGCCTTCTTCTCCTGAGACAATTTGATATAGTTAGTCTTGCTGATGTCTCCGCAGCGATAATGGACTTTAGACTTACAAGTCGAACACAACGCACCTTCTTCAACTACCAACCCGCATACAGAGCAAGGCATAATTACGAATTGATACTCTCAACAAGTTAGTAAGTTGCATGCAAAGCGACGCAGTCGGTGACTCAAATGACTCAACTTGATTCGAAACGCGGTCCCTTTCCACTATCATTCTTAACCGCAGTACAACTAGCATTCTTTCCAAAAAATCATTTCGGTGGCATTCTTAGCCAAAAATCATACTGATCCATGTCTAGGGAGTAGGACCCATGATGAATCACTGCAATGCCAGAAACAAATGAAGGAGCATAACCTTGTGTTATCTACTTTAAAATAGCCCGTTGATTACCCACCTGTAATTAATTACAGTACACTGAGAAAAATATAACGATGTAATACACGGAAATACGCAAGTTTCAACAAGGATTACGTATTTAACTCGAACTGTGGTCCACATGTATGAATTAACATGACGCGTAACGGTGTTGGCGTGACGGTAGTGGCGTGACCGTGGAGTAATATTAAAACATGGTTATTTCATCACGTCGCGACCTTGGGATCTCGCTTCTAACACGAAAGCATGTAGTATACGTACGGTTGACAGCATGTAGTAGTATACGTACGTCGGATACATGATTTATGTGTCCGACTATAGTCGGACACATGCATCATGTTTAAACTAGAGTTTGCTCTTATTTCCGTATTAACTGTGCGGAAAATATTGATACATATAATCAAGTAAAGGAGATTCAACAAAATTCCTTGTTTTTCAACAAAATTACGATTGATACATCGTTATTTTGTATAACAACGTGATAACAAAATGGTAATGTAAGAATCACTGAAATATTTTTATCAGTGTACATAGGCAGAGGTTTGCGTAAGAGGCCTTAATCTTCGACCAGTCTAGTGCAAGGAGTAGTCCTTCCAAAACTGATAAGCAGGGAGCGAGAGAGTATCACTAGCTTGGCAAGTAGCAAGTATCACAGCAAAGTAGGACTATGCTGGGCAGTGGCGTAACTAGATCTATCGATTATTATGTCTAAAAGTTTTGCAACTCACCTCAGGGCAAAAAGACTACAGCGATAGTCATAGAATCCTGGGTAGGTAAGTTCGTCCGCAGCATCAACAAAGTGTCTTACCAATATCAGGCTTACTAATTTTATTTTATTTTATTTTATTTTCTTAAGGATAAATTACAGCCAATAATTTAGTGGTGAACAAAAATAGGAAGCTTAGAGCCATTTACAAGTTACCACTGATAATGATAATAATAACGTGAATTTATAACTGATATTAAGCATAAACAAAATATTAAACAAGAAGTTACTAAATTGTACAGTAGAAAACATGTTGACTTAAACAAAACTGTAATAAAAGAAGAAAATGCTAAGCCTGGTCATTACCACATGTTACTCTTGAAATGTGGATTCAGCATAATTCAAATCTCTTATGTCATATAGTGGATTTTTTACTAATCTATGGATATTTATTGAATTGTTTTTCTCCAAGACTATTCATTTTTGGAATAGGCGCAGTGAACTTATTATAAAAACAGACGCTTTGATGAAGGAACCGTTGTGCACCTTGTTAAGCCGGTGTTGATTTAGGTGTAAGTCAGATATTTATACAATCCCAGTGACTTGTTCATTCTACGGTCCATCTCGCGAAAAGAGGTCCCCTCTCTTTTTTTCATTTTCCAGCTATCTGTGACTTACGTACCCGCTATTAATACTCATTTTGATATTACTCGAAGGATCAAGATGGGTGCGACGTGCGTCGTCGCAGCGGCCGTAGCATCATCCGCGGAGAGGATCGCGATCGGGAGCTGGGAAGTTGAGGTGCGTAGCGGTCGTAGCAGCAGAAAGCATTCAGCCGCCGACTGCCGACCACGCGGCTCGTAGCCGCGTAGCCCCGACCGTAGAACCCACGGCCCGCAACATGACGCACCTACTGCGCTTCGACATCGCCGGACTGTCGCCGGAACGCTGACGTTTGCTCAAAAGCAAAGTGAGTACCATCCCACCACTTGACTATCTAAAATATCAAAGTATTTAAATAAACTGGCTGCTGTTAGGTTAGATTACTCTACTGCAGGCCAAACGTTTGACATTCACGTAGATAATTCCGACTCGGTTCAAATATACAATAATTCTTATTGGTTTTAAATTTAAACATGTTCGAAAAATAGCTCTCCACTAACCTGAAGTATGTTTTTTTATATTTCCTCTTATTTATTAAGTTATATATGTGTAACTAATATATTTGTATGAAAAATATATATTTAATTAATAGAAATTCTGAGCCCTATTATCACCCTATTATACCAAATCTATGCAGATTTGTCATTTTAATGGGACTTGCTTAATTCCTCTGCTGTAAGACTTTCGTGGACAGGAACCAATGAATACTTTGAAGGCGGTTTTCGCCGACTCTTCAAAGTTGATTTTTTTTCCCTTGTAAAAAGTTATCTAAATTCTGAGTACGGTGGATTACCTAGAGGCTCCAGCCGCGACTCCTGCAACTTAGCGATGTACGTTGTGGCGCAGAAGCAGTGGCGATGAGCGATTGACCAGGCTTGGTTATTTAATCATGAGCTTATCTACCATTGTTTGCAGTTCTTAACAGTACACATATACGGTAACTGTATAGCCAGACTGCAAGAAGCTGTAATAGAAAAATACCGGCAAGGGATCTCATATTTGAAAATAATGCAAATTTTCAAGTTTACTCCATGGTAAACTTGAAAATTTGCATTTTTTTTCACGAACGAAAACGACAGAAAGACAAATAAACAGCTGATTATTATCAAAAATAATATGGCCTTGAAATAAATTCTATTTGAAGTTGAAATTCCAACTCAAACCCACGTTATCCAAGTTCAAAGTGGCCATTGTGAAAAAACAGCAATTACATAAGTAAAGACCCAATATTATTGATTATTTAAAAATAATAATAATAATTTTATTAATTCAAAAACACAAATTTACAATTGTATTAATTGCATAATCTGCCTAACTATGCTATGGCACCGTACCAAGAAAGACTCTATTAAAATAAAACATACAAAATATGATAAAATATAAAACAGCTAAGTGAGTTCAAGTTAAAATTATAATTATATTTGAAAATATTGATATAGCATGGGTCTTGAAAATAAAAACTAAGTAACTTAAACACGTATATAAGTCTCCTTACTTTAGTCGCCACATCGTTTACATGCGCATCCCATTTAAGTGTGTTAATACGAGACCGAGATATTAGCCTCGAGTTTTATTTTGTATAGTTTTGCAGTTACATTGCATATTAAACAATACATGATTTTTAGGATTTGGGGTACATGTATGATTGTTACTGCCTATCGTAGCCTTACAAAAATACCCCCTAAGTTGTCGATTGGATAAATTTCAGGATGATTCCGGTGAATTTTCTGGCCAATTAAGTCATAATAGCTCTTGAGTTTTCAAGCAATTCATCATTAACTTAGACTTTGTCACGGTCTTAGACTTAACTTACACTTTGAAAGGTCGCTATATCATTTGTATCAGTTATATAAGTTCCAATGACATTTTTGTTTAAATTTTTTTTGTAATTCTGACTCAGATCATGGAATTACAAAGTAATATATTGATGAAATGAGTTTATTTGAACCAACTTGTCCTTAGAACTACCACTTGTCCTTAGAAAAAACTGAATAAACTAAGGTAGTGAAAAATTAATCATAAAATAAATGACTCATGTGGCTCGAATAAACCTTTAAACGATTCCTCGACCAGCGTAATTAAAACGGCTTCAAAACAACAAAACTGGAAAAAGGATTAACATTATTTTTAAATATCGTACTTTTTTCATTTCCGTTGCGTTAAACTGTAGTCTCATAAAAAAATTGTTACACATTTTTTAAATATAGATGCAGCAGATGTTAAAGGTAACATTTACATTGCAGAGAAAATACTCAGCAAATGATTATTATAGGGATACTTTAGTGAGAGTTTCACAAAGCTTGGACTTGAGATACAAACTACTTTTATAATAATCATGTTGGAGTTTTAAAAATATGATGAAAAATTACATCATGTGATGCATACCGACTGTAATTTTAAAAACCTCAAAAATCTACATTATTATGACAAATACGAAAATTAATTTTATTCGATAAAAAAAACGGTTGTGTAACTTCAAGATTTTCACAACAAACAGCTAAGGACTAATTTTATCGGAATATTAAATTGGTATATTATTCAATGTCATAAATAAAATTAATGAGCGCCCTCTATCGGCCGGCGGATGAACCCGTTTGGGTGGTGCCTGGTGATTGCGGCCACGCGGGGAGCAACCGCCGCCTGGGTCGCTCGGCGCGATTCGTATCTCGGCTGCTTCTCGGCGCTTGCCAAGAGGCGTTGTTAACATTTGACATATATGGCGGAATTTAAATACTATTAGTGTAGCATCTATATGAATAATAAATATATGAAAATATTATTAGCGTAGCTTGGTATTCCAACCAAAATTCTACAATATAGTTTCGGCCCATCTGTGTTATCTGTGTGCCGAATTTCCATTCTTTAAGTCCAATATTTCGAGATTGAAGTATGACTAGCGCGCCCCGTGATAGACCGATTTCAACGACAATCTTTTCAACTCTTGCCATGTGGAATTTTAGCACAAACGGATGAAGCGTTTGGGTGCTATTGTGGAGGAATACATACAGAATCACAGATACAAAGAAGTGTGTTCACAATATGATTTCGGTCCAACAGGACATATGTGTACCAAATTTCAAGTCTCTATGTTTAATATTTCTAGATTGGTAAATAAATTGCGCGCCCGATGGTGGACCGATTTTAACCACTTTTCAACTCTTGCCATGACCAATTGATGTTTGCATACCGAATTTCAGTGGCGAAATGAGACCTCAGAAAAATATCCGAAATGGGCGAAGAAATAGGCGGGGTCAATTTTGTAGGGTTCGACCAAAAACATCTAGCGTTGACGAAACGTCAGAGCCGGTCCACAGACGCACAGTGCACGGTGCGGCGGCGCAACGTTACTACGACGCCGCGCGCGCCGCAGTGGGCGAATAGTGTTGTAGCTAATTGTACGTAGAGCTAGTGAAAATAGGTAATCAATGCCAATATCTTCTTCGTTGGTACTCATTTTAAACACTTCGATTAAAAATTAACAAAAATACGTGAATACAAATGAAACAGGCAGGCATGTACCCTCCTTCGACTGCACTTAACAACTGAGCGGTGCCGCTCCGCCGCATATTACCGGTTTGCGTGCGGTACGACGCCGGAACGCACCGTATGACATACCATTGATATTTGTAGTTAGGACGCCGCATCGCCACCGATTCCACATCCGCTCGCGCCGGGGACCGGGCGCATACTCACCTTTCTATCGCAGCGCTAGGACAGAATAACTATCTTTGCGCAGTGGTGGTATAAGGGTGTTAATGGCAAAGCATATTTAGCGTAACTCTCAGAGAGCTCTCACGTTTTAATTAATTGTAATTCATTTAGAGCCTAAATAAAAATATGCGCGACGCTAGAGAATTAACCAGTCAATTTAATGAAATTAAAATAAAACACACTCACCGCTTACACCGTTTTCGAAGTCAGTTTAAAGCCTTAATGGCCAAGGCAATGGGCAGCTTTTTTAAGTCCAAATTGTAAATTGGTTACTTATCGAGGCATTCGCTTATAAACTTTTTTAAATTATTGCTTATATTTTTTTTAAATTCATAAAACTAAAATTATTCAGATATGGTCGTTCCCATGTATCATGTCACCTTAAGCGTTTGGGCACTATCGTGGAGGAATACACACATACAGACACACAGACAATATGTAAATAGTCTTAAAAGTGTCGGGGGGCTCAAAATGGATATTTCCGTCTTAATCTCGAAATTTCTTTTAGCGCGCTTACAATATTTTCTCTCTTTCCCGGCCCACCGACTGGTTGGTGGGCATGGAAAGTAAAACGCAACTTTCGAAAAGTATCGCTTATAAATAGCCACCTTCCAGTTTATTTGATGAGGCGAGTCGGTTTACTTGAGACGCCGAGTCCGCATAGATAAACATTTGATGTAAAGATTTGTTTTCGTAGGATTCGATTTAGGTACTCCAAGTCACCGCTTTCAATATAATGTGTTGTAATATCAGAGAGGACGATTAAAACAAAATACTGGGAAATGAAAATAATTTGGTAATTAGGGAATACCGATTTTATACTTTAATATAATCTTTATACTTTAATTTCACCTATTTTATACTTTACCGATTTAAATACTTCAGTAAACTACCCCTAGGTTTTTTTTTACTTTACTTTAATATAACTACCCCATTTACTATAAAATAACTAACCCTAGGTTTTTTCAATTAGAATATTCTTCTCTTCAATACCTATGATAATAATATTAAAGTCTCTCTTTTACTGAAAGGGTTCACAGACTACCAAAACCTACAATTTTATCTAAATCGTTTAAGAAGCTTGTGAAAAAAAAATATTTCCGTTATTTCTGGGAACAACACACCTAAAGGATGCCATACATTTTGAGTTTTAGAAATATCAACATAGGTACAGTTGGGGACTGAGCTAAATGTAAGAGGGGGCTGAAGTGGGGGGACCGGCGTTCGGTATCCCCACCACAGACATTAACAAGAGATGTCGACTACAACGGGCGAGCCCGTCACCTCAGGAAGTTTTAAAGTTATTGATCATTCTGTCTCCCGTGAGGTGAGCGCAGAAGACTTAGGACAAAACAGTCCGCCACAAGTTCGGTCAAGGTAGTCAAGGTCGGTAGTCAAGTTCCGCCACATGCCCGTAAGAAGCCAATGCAACGCCTTACTGCTAGATAGCCAGGTTAGTCACCCAGCGGGCCGACAACCGCGTCCTTACTACCAGTTGCAACCAGATTACTCCAGTCTCCCGAATGGTTACGGATTCAAGGTCGCTTGCGCAGTCCTCTCCCTTACGAAGCGGTGATACGGTGTTTGCCGAATCTATCGCCGGACCACGGCATCCTTTTTCCGGCTTTCACCTTTAATCGGATAGCCGATTGGTCGTTTCAAGAGCAGTCGCCAAAAGATGAACAACTACCCCCGCCACGGTATACTGATACAGGAGACAGTACTGTTTCCAGACAGTACTGAACCACAGATATTAGTGCTGTGACATCACTCACCCGGTGCTACTCGACACTAATAGGTATAGGTATGTACGCTAATGAAAGAATGCGTGTTCCACGAACGCCGGTCCCCGCACTTCAGCCACCGCTTACATTTAGCTTAGTCGCCAACAGTTGTTAAAATAGAATGACTAAAATATACCATTAGGATTAAAGGAGAGGCATAAAATATACCCACCCATAATATAAATGATGTATATGTCGATGAAAATATATTTTTTGGTCGAGTATAAATTACTATTGCGGTTACTATCGATTCGCTGAGGATTCAAAATCAATAGTCAATATAGACAATAGTATTTTATTTATCAAAAATTGCAAATACAGTCTGATATGCCATAATAATTATTTAAAACAAGCTGGTTAATATATTGATAAAATATAAAATTTAAAATATGTATAAATAATAATTGTTAAAATGTGAATGATACAAATAAACAAAATTAAAAAATATATATAAAGGAATTTATACACTAAAACTAATGCAGTAAATAAACAATTAAACAATCTAAATATAACCAAATTCAGACAAAATAAAACATAAATGCTCAATAATCACATACGTAAATAGACATTAATTATAATAAATAACCAAACATTATCCAAAGTTTTCCTACGGGGTTTACCTTGTATGTTTTAACATAAGAATAAGAGAGGTATCTTAGAACGATATAATTTTTCATGATAAGTATGTACCTATATTAAATATGTTATAGGTTTTTTTCGAGATCGTTTACTTTATAAATATCATGTGTGATGAGCGAGTGTTTAACTCTACACTCAAACATATTTTGGTTCTATATCGGGTATTGAGTTTGGAAGGTTAGCCAAATGCACAAATAACTTTTGGATCATAGCCAAACGCACTTGGAAGTTATACAGTCGACATAAAGTTTTCATTTAATAACATCCTATTTGTGTTTATGTTTCAGCCCTTATTTATCAAAACTCATTTTAATAAATTAGGACTAATATTTTTGTGAAACAAAGATCGTTTTATTCATTAATTATAACAATTACACTAATTCATTCATTACAAGAACACAAAATTAGAAACATGGCTGGTGCATTTTATAAAGGGTAGACTCTAGCACCCAATGAAAGATCAATGAGAATATATTTTTAGTATTTATATAACGTAATTGATACGTTGCTCATCTCGATTTTCTGTTCAATCGGAGGTATACCTAACTCATTATATTGTAATACTCAATAATAAATTCACTCATAACACTCATACTACTAGAAGCAGGCTAAATCGTATCGCAGATTAGAAATAGTTTATACAGAATGTTTGGAAAATCCTATTTTCAAAAGGTGTTTCTGTGCATCAAACGAAACATAAAAAATTAAGTAGTATGATAGAGATTTACAGGAAAAACGCTCTAAACAAAATGCGTCATGAATTATAACATACGTGAAAGCAATGTATAGCTTTTAACTGGGCGAATACAGTCGCGTCATGTCAGAGCAAGGCATATTACAGCTATCTTTTGATCGATCGAGATGAATTTGGAATAGCCACTATTATACTCGTACATTTATGTTTATGCTTATCCGGAAGACGTGCCGTAGGAAGTAGCCATCATATAATATATATGGTGCGGGTATTGAAATAAATACATATATGGCAGATGAAATAGAAAAGTAATTAATGGAAAATAAGCCTTTGTTTTCATAAAAATATTAGTTTTTATTATTGAAATGAGTTTTGCAGGGGCTCTATTGAAAAACAAAGATGATCAATGTGTAATCATTGATTATATAGGGTATTAGATTGTTCTATGCCATACACGTTGTGGCAACCTTTCTGCGCCGGCGACATGTAGGTGGCGCTTATAGTATTTTCAGGATAAACGAATGGCAATTTATTTGGCCATCTATAATAACATTTATAATAAATGGTTTATTTTTAAAAGACTGATTTATTATTTAACCAATGGTAACAATAATAGCAACCCAATAAAAACCTATTATTTAACCAATAGTAACGATAATAGCATTAAATTAATAGGGCCCTAAATCGCATTTATTCGTCTGTTAGAACATTAAAGAACCTAATCATTATGTATTGAAATCTGTATACTAAATTAAAATTGACATCCTTATGTAAAATATATTAAAATAAACATTGGCAAAATTTAAAAATTTGCTTGTTACTATATATTTATAAAATTATTTTGAGATATGACACCGTATCGGCGTGTTTAAAACGCCATATATTGGGCTACTGAACATAGAGAAGATTAATCTATGTATAGAACTATGCGTGCCATCTACACGTTGCGTTTCATAGTAGAATCCTAGCTGCCAAAACATATACAGCATTAAGCAATTTAATAACCTATATAATCAGCGGCGTTATTAGGGTACCGCTAGTCAGCTAATCGAAAGGAGCCGTAATAGTAAGTAACACGACAAAAAAACATATTTTTATTGACATACAACTCATTTTGAAATTGGTCATTCTCCTTTACTTAAATCTCAAATTAGAACGATCTTAATACCTAAAGCACATATGAGTGATATTTTAATTTAATTTGTAATTTACAATAATCTACATTAGAATGGACAACATCTCTAATTAAAATATCATACACAAAAATCCGGCAGCAAAAATATGACAAAAACTGATACCAGTGATCCTATTTTAATGTCACCTGTTCTAAAGCGAACATTTTAATTGTCATAAATATGTGTTAAAACCTAACTAAAGAAAATAACACAATAAATTTGAAACAATATATACACTAATAGTTATTATTAATGTTAAACAGCTGGAAAATCAAAGAGAAATTGAAAAGATACAATCATTGACCATAACCATGTTTAGTTTGTTTACTCTGTAGTATATTCTAAGTGTTTTATTATTGTATAAAGCTTGGATCAATTTGAGCGACATTTAATTACTTTTTTGCTTATCCAAATACCCAGCATCAAAATTATACCAAAAACTGTTACCATTGATCCTATTTTAATGTCACTTAACTAGGCTAAATCATGTCCTAAGGCGAACATTTAAATTGTTTTAAATATTTGTATGAACCTATAAAAATCTAAGTAAAGAAGAAAGCATAATAAATTTGAAAGATACACCAATAGTTATTAATCATTCTGGATTAACAGCTGGGCAAGCAAAGTAAAATTGAATATATAAAATGGATTTATCTCTCGAGTATTTTTTAAAGTGTTTCATTATTTGTATAAAACGTTGTTCCCTTTAAGCGACGTTTAATTACTCATTGTATTCATCACGTTGCACTATTAATAATAACCCCAGCGTGAGAGTAATACAGGTCTGCAGTTGTCATCAGTGGCCTCAGATTTACAAGGCCGGTGTTTTAATGGGGCTAGGAATATCATTAATTTGTTCTCGAGCATGTCACATGGTTATTCAAACGGGGATACGGCTGTATTGCAGCGTCTACCTACCTAACTATCACGCTCTATAATCATCGAGATAAGAGAGAAAGTGTCTCGATTAAATTATTTGCCATTTCAGGAGTACAAGCAATGAAATTTCGTGTGAAACTAGTGTGCATGCAACTTTTTTTGTATTTAGGAACATCAACATATGTAGATTAGGGAGATTTACCGAAAATTTATGGGACTTAAACCCCCAATAGGAATTATTTTTATTTGGATAAAAATATATTTTTTGGCTGATTATAAGATTTTATTTATGACTCCTTTCGATTTGCTGAGGATTCAAAGACAATAGTCAATAATTCTTTATTCATCCGAAATTGAAAATATGATACATTTGGATATGTCATAATAATAATTGTTTAAAGCACAAATAATCAAAATATAAATGTAACAATCAAAAATTTTGCAGTTGTTTCAATGGGTTAGGAATGGCATTAATTTGTTCTCGAGCTTGTCAAACGGTTATCCAAACGGTAATATGGCTGTATTTTATTATTGCAGTATCTACCTACCCAACTATGGCGCTCTCTTAGCATCGATATATGAGAGAAAGTGTGTCGATTGCTTTATTAGCCATTTCAGGAATAGATGCAATAAAATTCGGGTGGAGCTAGTGTGCATGCATTTTTTTTTTGTATAGGAAAATAGCAAAGTTTGATAGGAAAATAGCAAAGTTTGATAAGAAAAAAGCAAAGTTTAATCGTGTTATATCAGACCGCTTGTTTCTTGAAATTTATACTATCTATACTAATAATTTAAAAATGTAATGTTTGTATGTAGGGAGTAATCTCCGAAACTACTAATCCGATTTCAAAAATTCTTTTACTAATGTTAAATTCTTTTATTAATGTTATTACATTATCGACGAGTGATATAGGCTGTATTTTATTGCGATAAATATTAGTTTTCATTACGAAATCACGATATTTGTAAATCAAGTCGGAGAACAATGAGCTGGTGAGTTATTTTATCAGCGTGCGCTGACGAAACAGTTTGTATATGTGAAAACAATGTATGACAAAAATATCGGCCTTAATTTGCATGCAAATCTATAAAAAAGTCGGCGACAGCACATAACCAAGTTTTATATTTAAGCTACAATAATTGTTTATATGTCTCAAAAATTTGAAAAATATTTAGGCAGTGTTTGTTGAAGACATTAAGAATAAAATAAGATTCCTTACCAAAATAAATTAAACCGTTATCACAGGTGTTAATAAAAATAAAAGTATCCATTTACTATATGTTTCAAGGTGGTATAGATATCGTGATATCTTGAAATTAGTGACGCGTGCAACCACCTAGAAATACCTAGGTCAGCGTACAGCGGAAGGCCCCGCGGGTGGCGAGGACCAAGACTCGTACGTCTACGAGATAGGTAACGTGCATCTGAGCGGGGTGTCTAGCACTATATATCTAAGGATAACGTCTAAAAAGGTAAATAAACGCCACTCTGCCTAAATTAACAAATCGATTTGAAACTTTGCGCGAAGCGAAGCCGCGGGCAACAGTTAGTATTCTATAAATTGTCAATAGTCTTTTATTTATCCAAAATTGCAAATACATTTAGATATGTCATAATAGTAATTGTTAAAAACACAAATAATTAAAATATAACGGTAAAAAAATACAAAGCCGTTGTTTTAATGGGGTTAGGAATATCATTAATTTGTTCTAGAGCATGTGAAACGGTTATTCAAATAAGGATACGGCTGTATTTGATATTTTAGTATCTACCTACCCAGCTGTATCGCGCTCTCTACTCATCGAGATATGGAGGAAAGTGTGCATTTTTTTGTTGGTATAGGAAAATAGCAAAGTTCGATCGTGGTATACCAGACCGCTTATTTCTTGAAATATTCTATAATCATAGGCAGCATACATACGCAAGCACGCTTACTGCGATGCTTTGAAATCCCTGCCCGTTCCCAGATTCTTGAAAAATTGAATAGATCGAGCATATAGTGAAATATATTCAGGTCACGTTTTATCACATAACTGGTATATTTTATTACACTACCTAGAGTTTCGTCCGCATGCAAGAATTTGTTGAAAAGTTCATGCAGATACTTGGCAGGCATTCAAGATTAATTGAATTTTCAGGTTGGGGGATGAAGCACCTCGATACGTAAAAAGGGTTAAATTATGTTGATTCATTGTTTCTTTAGGGTTACCGAAAAAGTTTGACAATCCATCTTATTCTAACCGTCGGAAATATGTGAATAAGTACCTTTAGAGTATATGGGAACTATAAAATATTATAGGAGATTGAAAAAAAATACTATTCAAAATATTTGTTTCCCCATGGATGGTTCTTGAATTTGAATTGAATTGAATTCACCTAAATTCTTGAATTGAATTATTCTTTAGTTAAATTATTTTTGAATTGAATTGAAGAGTTCTTGAATTGAATTACCCATCTTGAATTTGTGCCACAGCGACTGAAAACCATTATTATTATTAGTTTGGGTATTATTAATTTGAGTTTGAAAACATCCAAATCTAAACCTTTTAAAACAAATTCTCCTAGAAAGCTGTCGATTTGTTTGATAGAATAATCTCAATAACCACTGGACAAATTTCGATTCGGTTTTTAGAGCGTCTTTCGAGGAAGGTGTATGTTTAACACCATCAATATCTATAACAGCAGCAAGTTAAGTTTAGAGTGGATGAAAACAGCTGTGTGTACCCCTAAAACGCGTCTGCCTGTTTGTTTGATAGCGCTAATCTCAATAACGAATGGACGGATTTCGAACGATTGGGAACGATTGCGGTTGTAACTGATCGTTAGAGCGTCTTTCGAGAAAGGTGTCGAGAAAGGTGTCGAGATATATCTTTAAAGAAAAGTCAGCTGCATAGCAGCAAGTTAAATAATAGACATTCTGACAGAGATTAAAACACCTTGGTTGGACATTGCGATAAACTCAAGAACCAAGACATTCTGTCCGACTCTTATATCGCGATAAACTCAAGAACCGCTGGACGTATTTTAATATAGTTTCATAGGTTATTTCTTTAGGAAGGTTAAATTACAAGAAACAGCAATATAGCAGTGACGGGTTACCTGAGGTAATTGTTTCGACAGAAAATTACCAAGCGTGCGACTTTTATAACCTAAAACTAATGTGATGACTTTTTTTTCAATTTCTATTTAGAAATCTATTGGTGAATATTTCAAAGTGATACGTTGGAATATTCCCGAGATAGTTTAACTACATAAACTATTTTAACTACATAAAACTATTTTTTAAATCAACCTATTAATCCTTACAAAATTGCTTCTTTTTGTAATTACATAGAATATGTCTATTACAGTATGTAGTTATCATAATTGCTATTGCTATTGGCATTTAAAGCCTGTACAACAATGCGCTAAGGCGAGGAACTGCGTATTGTGAAAGTTTTTCTCATGGCTAACTTTTCCTAGCCCTTTCGCGCATCACGACTAGGTGTAATATTTACGTTTTGGCATAAGGAGATAACATAATACAGATTTGTTTTAATAAAACATCCACTGGAAAGTCGATGAATTAATTGGAATATTGCCAAATTCTAGACAAAAATACCTTACTAATTAAGTTTAGCAATAAATGTGTTCGTATTCCAAAATTAAATTATAAAGTAATTGGATTATAAGGAATTGGACAAAAAGGAGAATGCCCATTCTAGTATGAACAAATGTACTTTTTTCATTTTTTTTTTGTATCTCAATCAAATGGCGTTTTATCTATTCAGTGACATCATCAGAGTCTTTGTAGAAAATTACATAGAAAATAAAATAATATATTTTGACCCTATGTTCAGCCTTATATTGAAAAAAAACGATAATAGATGCAACATATTATCTATTTCAAAATGTATTACGGGGGTTTAAGATGAGTTTAGTAGGTATAGGTTGATAGTGTAACTAAAAAACTATTTATTTTGTTTATTTATTTTATTCTCACTCCCATTAAATCATCAATGTCACATCAAGGCGACAAAAACTAGGGGCAATCGCATGTCGATAATAATAATAAATCTATTTTGCTTTTATCGATTTTTCTTCGACTTATATACATTATAAATCTTAAATACAGTAGAAATAAAGATAGCTGAATTCAAGTTTATTTTCAAAAGTTCTAGATTACTAATAAATAGTTATTTATGCATAATTCACGTTCGTAACACAACTTTTTGTTTATATCGATTAAATAAGGATACGTCATCGAATAAAATGGATCGAAGCGGGGATAGATATCGTAGACCTAGGTAGTAGGTAATCAATAATGTAACATAATAGCACGCATTAGAAAAAAAAGACATCCCTTTTCAGTAGCTTCACACGTGACAATTATTGACAAATAAAACAAATGGAGTAGGGGAAGACGGGGTAAGACGGGGACGATATGGAGAAATACGTATAAAAACCACACTGAATTTAACAATCAAAAAACTTTATTAAAAATATTAATATTGGGGTTTACAATTATACTCTATATGAGTATTTCTCAATTCCGAATTAAAAACTACTTAAATAAAACTTACAAAATAAAATGGCAAACTCCCATCTTGCCCCGTATGCGGGGTAAGATGGGTACATTATTGACAGTAGGAACAGATGAGGCAAACCTCTTTTTCACGCGACCAGAGTTCACACATTTGGCATTGGCAAGATGGGGACATAATGAAAAAGTCCCTATCATGCCCCGTGCAATCAATCCCATCTTGCACCAAACGATATTTATTGGTTAAATAAATAATCACGGATTATTTTGATACTTGGATGGAATATTTATTAATTTGAAATATGCGGGACCAGTCGATATTAGGGATGGCGTAAAACGCTCAATCTATACTTGCCTTTAACCCGTTTTGTATCACTGACCAAATTTGCCAAATATTACATCACAATAGTGAAAAATCTTCTCTTTGACGCGCAATACGACCGCTCACTGCGGGTGCTCGCAGCGATACTGAGAGGCGTAGCGGGGAAGCTTTCGAACGGCGTATGAGTCACGGGGTTAACTAATTGCGTTTTGAGAACAGTAGGGGACCCCGTCTTACCTCGTGACCCCGTCTTACCCCCGATTCCCCGATCTACTACATTAGTCGGAAGTTTAAAAGTACTAATATTTCATTAAAAAAATAACCCCAAAACGAATAGTCATGAAACTTATTGAGAAATTATGTTTTTATTTTAGATATAATGTATACATATTTTTTTCAAGATACAATCTTTCTTTTGGGAGTACTATGAATAGGCATTCTCCTTTGTTTCGACATTGTATCCTTATCCCAAGAAATAAATTTAAAACAATAGCAAATAAATAAAATAATAGGTTATATTTATGAAGTCATTTTCTTTGTAAAGTTTACAATATATCAATATTTTGGATAACAATTTGGCTTGTTTGTTAACAAACATTCTTAAGAATGTTATATATATTTAAAAAATGCGATTCATCATGAAGCCATTTTCCTGTTTAAATATATTTTTCGTGATTATTGCACATCTAAGCTGATGTCTATTTCTACTGATTATGAGAAATTCAAATGAAAAAAATATACAAAAAACAATTTAAATGGAAACTGTGATTACTGGAATTCGGCTCGGGTCGTAATGCAACTTAGGAAATACTGTTTACCCTAGACAACGGCGGCTGCAACGTCACCGAAACGTCGGGTCCTACAAATTTCACGCGGTAAATTCGTTTTCTATCCTATTTATAATGTCAAACAACCGCGATAGTCTTCGATTTCATATTAGGAAATACTGTTTGACATTGAGTAGTATCGATTCGTCATGCATAGAAAAAAGCCCAACGTGTAACAGAAATTTTGTAGCCATTGTATTCTATTGGCATTCATTTGACGAAGGACTGCCCATTCAATATTTTTCGTGGCGCCGGAAACATCCGGTTTTCGAAACGGACGGGCGATTTTTAACACCGGGTGTATTCCGAGAAGGTTCACTACTTGTTTGGTCGGCCATTTAGGCAAACATGAATTCGGACAGTTCATTTGGCAGTCGCGAAGAATTAGAAGTCAGAAGTTTGGCAGTCGGAAAGTATAGTCGGGACATGCCGAAAAGGAATTTTTCACCATTCCGAAGGTAAAAAGCACATTTGCCAGAAGACAATATTTTGTTATCGCCCCGAAAGTTTACAACTCATTATGTGAAACCACGAAACAAGTGAAAAATAATGTAACTTTCAAAAGTAAAGTGAAAACCTGGCTCCTAGACATCGGGCGCTCAAAAACTGAAGATCTAATTACTACTATAGGATGAACATTAAAAACACATATATTTCTAAATTTTGCAATATACAATATTTTCTCATACATATTATATATTACAATGTAGTGTTAATACTCTGCTTATATAATTTCTATATGTTATTACCTATGTTTCTACTAAAATTTATTGAATATGTAAAGTTAATTATATGTTTTATATATGATTTAATAAATTTATGATTATTCATTTATGTTTTATTTTGTCCGGTTTTGGTTATTACTATTTTACTTTTATTGTTTATTTTTTGCATTAGTTTTAGGCTATTGATTTCTTTGATATTTTTTGATTATTTATTTAATTTATATTTCTGCCTATTTGTTTTTTAAACGTTTTTATATGTCCAACTGCATTCGCATTTTTGGATAAACAAAGACTGAATATATACCATAAGTCGAACAAACAAAATTTGCTAAGGGAGACCAGTTGACCACTTACCAGTACCACTTACAAACTCGAGTTCCCTTATTTCGATTAAGTGGTAAATACCAAAGTACGAGTTGTGTTAAATGTCAGACAACAGATTATATTTTTATCTCAATTAACATATGAACATTGTATAATCGCCAGAAACATATCTCCGATTCAGTCATCATAATTTCAGCAAAATAGGCCTTGGAAGAGGGGGATGAAGAATTTACAGTTCTTTGCTTCTTCAAGTCTTTTCCCCTTCTCTTTTGCCAGAATTGTTACAAGTGACGTAATAGGAGGGGTGTTGTAATTAAGTTAGTTGCCAAGAATGCCACGCCGCGAATTTAATTACTTTTTATGATAGTGGATTACTATGGCACTTGTTTTGCCGAGTCATTATCTGCCAGCACAATACATACATAATAGCAAGGTGGCGTGATATTCATGTTCGTTTCCAAGCGTGTTTTTAAAAAGATATTTTAATTTGATTAGAAAACTCATTGCGTAGAAATAATTCATTAGAAAAGCTTCTATAATCATATCTTCTATAATCAAAAATATAATAGTACTTTTCTCCTAAGATTGCAGATATATAAAAACCGTAGTTTCCAGATCAATCAAATCAAATATTTTATTCAATAAATTGAATAAATTCATCGCAGATAAAAAATCGTTAAAATAAGTAATATTTATATTTTTCCAAAGTGAATATTAAAAATTGTAATAATTTTATCAATCGGTCGAACGCAAAACCTTCCGTCTAGTAAGCATTTACATTACGTTAGGCTTTACATGTTACAACAAATTTACACTACCTTGCTTAATTATATTTAGTACGATATTTATCAGCAAAATAGTTAAAGGTCTAACATTTAAATATTAATTAAATATTTACCAACCTGTGTTTATCTATCAAGCATTATCAATCCGAGTCTTCAAGTACTCTAATAATAATAAAAGAGGAAAATCAATATAATCAAAACGTAACGAAATGGTCGAAAATAACAACAATCAAGAAAAAAATAATGAGATAGACAGTTTGTTTTAAAAGGATATTAAAATGAAGAAAACTACATGCAAAAATATACATAGGCTGAATAATAAATGATCTCAATGAAAGTCGACTAGCCATAAAGTCACGTTTGTATAAATAAATATAATAGTTGCACCCGGCCACGCGTTGCTATTTATTGCTCAGTTTCGTTTAAAATAAAATAAAGAAAAGCACACGTTTCTAATATATTATAATAGTATGTTTAATACAACGTTGTGTCAGAAATTTAAAGCAATCTGTGAAGAATGGGAGATTTAAGATTTCGAACAAACGAACATTTACATTTTTATTTATGTAAGTAATAATAAAATAATAAAGGGCATAGTAAGTCAAAATCATAATAATATGTGATATTTGAGTTAGGAGGGTGAAACGACTTATCTAGGCTTCCTCTATAGAATAAAAAGAATTGACGAGTAACAGCGAGTTTTATAAATAAGTGACCATTCCCTATATTTTTCATTCTTTTAGCTAGTTTGTTAAATAACTTAATAGATGAATATTCAAATCATAATTGAAACGTTAATTGATGGTAGACAAGATATCTTGACAGTAATTCATTTTATTATGAAGATTTTGTTTGTTTTGCTATTCTTCTGTGGTAGGACTACCTTTTTTAGGGTAAAACATGGTCAGAGATTCTAATATGTAGAGTAAGATCGGCAAATATGCACCAAAATAAACCGTTAATCAAATAAAACACAAATCTATTACGGGGTAAACCCACTTATTATTTTAATTAGTCGACAGCTTATCTGACTAAAATAATACTTACTATCAAATGAGGTTCAAAATAAACTAAAAGTAGAATACTTACAAATATTTTAGCCGCCGTTGTCCATGGTAGACTGTCCAGTCTACGTCAACGGACAACGGCGGCTGCAACGTCACCGAAACGTCGTGTGCTTCAAATTTTACGCGGTAAATTTGTTTCTATCCTATTTATAACATCGATAGTATCAAAATGAAGAAAAATACTACGAACGATGCTCACGAGCACCAGCAACATCGGCGAACGATTGGCGCCACCGCCAGACACCGCCCCATGTCTTGTCAATTGGCAACTAACTTCATAGTGATTCGGTCGTCAGGAAATCGGTGGGGCGGGTGGTACATTCTACACGACCGGGTTATAATTTCAAACTTAACCCCTCAAATGTGAGGCGTCCCTTAAGGGATGCCTTGGCAAAATGTATACAAAATGTATATAAATTTATATAAATGTAAATATAAATGTAAATGTGCGCCGCTTTATAGTAATCCGCTCTATAGTAATGCTATAGCTCTATAGTAAACCCCGCTCTATGTAAATGTAAATGTAAATGTAAATGTAAATATAAATTTATATACATTTTGCCGTAGGCAACCCGAGCTAATCGCCATTCATTTGAGGGGTTAATAAGATGGTCCTGTCAGAATTTTTATCACTTGGTAATGAGTGGACGACAAATTTACCTTTTATTAATACCGTTCAATATACTGATGACCCTCTTTTGTACCGTGTTTTTTTCCTTGTTGGTTTTTCATTTATTACCCGAAAATTCATAAAAAAAACTCATAAAGCTACATACATCCTGAAGAAGACCTAGTAATTGTTGACACTGCTGAACGAACTGAAGTCGAATCGACTGACTTCGATTAAATTTCGTTTGCTTGTCGGTTTGTGAATAAATTGTAAATTAATTATTGAATTGTAAATTAAATAAAAAATATTTACGTTTCCGAGATTTAAATTTAATTAGTCCGGAATCAGAATATTTCTATTATTTTTACTGGCTACGTGCCCCTTCCGCCATCTTTGTTTATGTTTTCCCGAGCCATAAAGGGCAGATAAGACCACTTTTGTTTAACTTCAACCCGACTTCATAAAAATAGCATAAACATTCTGAACCTTGTATATTTGAATTCATTAACTTACGTAAACATTAACGCTCTTCCGAAATACTTGTATATCAGATTATGCTTCGTTCCGGTTTTTTATTTTATTTTATTTTCTTGTGAAAAATTTTCAGCGTAATTTAGGTTTAATTTAAGTAAAAGTTGACGATCGTACAAAAAAAACTATTAGCCTTCTTACATTAATTTCAAGATAAATCTAAGTCATGTGACCATATTTTATATAGACCAAGGGTTCCCAAACGTTTTTATCTCCCTCCCCACCCCCTCAAAACTTATTAGATTTTTTGGCGCCCCCTTCATCTAAAGAAATACTTTATAGTTTTCTGTATTTAGTTTTAAAAGCTACCATAGATAAGAAAACATTTTAGCACAAGTGCCAAATTTTAAAGGTGGGTATCCATTAGGTTCGCGCACCAACTCTGCTCCGTGCACCTACAACTGCTCCAGTAGCGGATACGTCCGCGCTCCTGGAGCGTGCAACGTTGCACGCTCCGCGGCGAGCGCTCCGAGCGGTGGCGGTAAATGCGCGAACACAAAGTGATGCGCACTGTGTCGTGGACGCGAGCAAAGTGAGACGTGCGTCTCGCGCATCACGTTCGGCGTTCAGTAAACGCGAATCCATCGCTACGGAGTGGGCCGAGGAGAAATCGCGCGGTTCGCGGTCGCGTTCTCGGTCGCGTTCGCGGTCGCGTTTGCGGTCGCGTTTGCGGTCGCGTTTGCGCACCGACCGACGAAAAAACGCAAAAACTGAAGTTGACCGCTGACGAGAAAATCAATCGCAGACGTCTAATCGTCAATCGCGACTTTACTATTGAAACTAAGCGATCATTAGTCGCCGATTGACGATTAAACGTTAGTCGTCAATAGCGATTAACGTACACTGAAAGTGCTGTGTGGTCCGGAGAAATTTAAAATTACATTTTGGCGATGACATGTTCTTGTTCTTGATTTGATGCGCGAACCGTCTCCATTTGAGCAGTTGCAGATGCGCGGAGCAGAGTTGGTGCGCGAACCTAATGGATAGCACGTTCAAAGCATCCGTATTCACTTCGTTCTGTGAGCCGTTGTGAACTTATCTTTTTCTTGAGTCGAAAATTGTAGAGTTATATCAGCAGATTTTTATTCTTTGTCCCTTTAGTATTGTTAGATATATATGTTAAACGTTGATAAGCGATAAAATGCATAATGAAGAAGGCGAAAGTTTTTTTTTTGGCTTTTTAGGATGTTTGAGAAACGATATTATAAGGCTACAAAGAATTAAACTGATTGATCAATCTTACATAGAATAATATTTATCACAAAAATATTACTAACTCAAAAAAACGTATAACTAAATATGATTTACTAATGAAAAAGTTACGCATTTTATCCTCGCGATTTTAAAATATATGTAATTTATTGTCTAAATGCTATGATATGTTTACCTAAGTTATCATATGTTTACTATTTAGATATATTTCATTTTAAAAACTGAAATTATGTCGGGAAAATAAAGAATAAATGCTAAATCTTAATATATTCTAGTTATACTTAGAGTAATTCATTGTCGTTTTTCAGTATATCTGCATGCTGAGTTTAAATTAACCGGCAGCCTTGAAGTGAGTGAATTATTACGAGTAAATGAGAAACGTGTATTAAAAATTTGTGGAGAAAACAATTTATAGTTTTAAGTTATAAGTTTTAAAAAAACTTTTTTTATAAATTGAATTTTTGTTGTATATAATATTATAAAAAGCGTAGAGAACGCTGCGCTATCTACCTATCGCTAAATAGTGTAGCGCGCTCAATAATTCTTAAACTTTTATCTTTTTTTTAAATTGTTTAACTTCACAAAAAAAACATAGAAAGTATTTCTTTATTTTTATTTTTTTTTACAACATTTTTATCAAAAGTTGCTTATTTGCTCGTACGCACACTTCAAGGATGCCGGTTAATTAAAACGCGACTGTATAAAGTCGAAGGCGTGTCCTGTTTAAAGTCCACGTCTCTAATTATATTCGGTGTTTAAAGACTTGCAAAAAACACATATTATTACATTATATGTACCTAAATAACAACTCTAAGAAGTATTTAAGGTAGCCACACTATCGAGTAAGGACAAACTATTAGTTCACACCGTCACCGCCGGCGTCTCGAGGCGAATGTTTGCGTTACTCGGCGGGTTGTCAAGTAAACACATATTACTTCCCACGATTAAATTGCCTCCTACTCAACTTCGAGGGAGAAACTTGACTTGGGTTGAATGGGAAGATTTCCTCTAAACTCGATTTATTTTCTTTAAATTATCGCCACTTTCTTAATCGCCTCTGGAGATTTAATGCGTGTTTCACACTAACAGCCTCGCTTTTAGCGAGTGAAAAGCGAGAATCGTTTTAACCCGGTAACTCCCTAACATCCCTTGCGGGTCGTAATATAAAATCGAAGACTATCGCGGTTGTTTGACATTATAAATAGGATTGACAACGGCGGCTGCAACGTCACCGAAACGTCGGGTCCTACAAATTTCACGCGGTAAATTCGTTTTCTATCCTATTTATAATCCCTTGCGGGACCAACGGCCGACTCCCCCAATTTCCAGGTTATAATTTTTTATATGTCAAATTTCAATGCGATCATTTTACAGTAATTTTTTTTATGATCCGTATAGTGGTTTACAAGTTATGGTCGTTTGTATCAAGGTCGTCGACTCGCGTCGATTTTACGCGTGAAAATGTCGCGGGCAAAAGTGATAGCTGAATTTTTACTTCACTCTCGCAATCGCTTTTGAGATGTGGCAAAACATAACTAACATTCACTCGCATTTCTTCGTTGCTCAAATAAAAGTCTACAAAAGCCCGAGTGGAGGCCTTTGAAAACAGTCTAAAATTCTAGTGTACTAAACTCCATGCTAATCAAATGGATCATGGATAAATCCAGCATGTTAAACTTTTCAAGAATGATTTTGATCAGTAATTTTTGATAATATTCTACGTTCGGCCTACATTCTGTCAAAAAAATATAAAAAGCACGGTTTGCTGAATATCAACATAATAACATTTATATTTAAATTTTCTTTCACTACCTACTTGTAGGTAAGCTTAATGTTGATCAATTAGTAATTAATACTGATTTGGTATAAGATTATATTTTTATAAAAATATTTATAATATATTGCTGCTTTTCGCTCGACGTAACTAATTCCCATTATGAACACGGCCATTATCATTGATTATACAGCGTATTATATTGTTCAATGTCGTACTACATTTTGAAAATCACTATTTTACTATGAATCGCAAGATGGCAGTAATAGTTCCAAATATTGATTAATTGTCTATTATTATGTTCAATATGGCAACTTTTGTGGAATAACAGTATGGCGGCGCACTGTAGATGGCGCTCTAAACACGCCTATACAGTATAAAATAATAATATAATAACAAACGAATTTTCAAATCATAGGTCCTATTATTTTAATTCTAGCTGACCCGTGCCCACTTCGTTGGGCGGTAAAATTTTTTACCTGTGATGAAATTATGAGTGTGGTTCGGTTAGTACTGAGTGTTATGATTTATTTCCTGACTGCCAAAAGAAGGGTTATATTTTTACTGCATATGTATGTATGTATTTGCATGCCAATTTGAATATATTACCGTTATTTGTGAGTGTCTTCTTGTGAGTGTCTTATTTGTGAGTGTCTTATCTCTTTAACCATTTATGCAGTAAAAGGGAAATTATATGCAGTAAAAGGGAAAAGTCTTTTGTCACTTGAGACGATAAACTTACTTATTTTGATATGAATTCATAATTGTTGATAATATGACCAATAAACATGACCTAACGATTTAAATTATTTTTTAAATGTAAAAAAATACATTTTGTGACTTAAATACAAAATTTAGACATATGATTTCCCTTACTTTTTTGTAGGCATTACTAAGCTCTACAACTTTTCTCTAGAACTCAATCATATATCTCTCATCGTTAAAGTAGCGTTCGTAAGAAACGTTTTCATTCGACTGTTTTTCTCCGAATTACTTTGTAAATCCAACGACCACGAAAAAGTCTTTTCATTTTTCGGATCAATATATAGCCATATGACGACACTCACAAATAACGTGGATTTCTATTCGAAAAAAAATTCAAAATCGGTTCAGTAGATCCAGAGATTACTTCCTTCAACGTCACAAACTTTACCTCTTTATAATATTAGTATAGAAGTATAGATTACGACACGGTCGCGGTTCCATACCTATGTCGTATTATCTCTTTAACTATTTATTCAGTAAAAGGTAAAAGTCCTTTGGTTTAAACACTTGAGACAATAAATTTACTTATTTTGATAAGAATTCATAATTGTTGATAATAAGACCAATAAACATGACCTAACGATTTAAATTATTTTTTTAATATAAAAAAAATGTATTAAAAAATCACCATAATATCGCGCACTCGGTTGGTTGTCGTCATAACTATTCAAATATTTGTCCAAATTTGTCCAAATGATGTACTGTAAAAGACAAAATTTATCTACTTTAGATACCAGATGTGATAAAAGTATTTATTGTGATATAATAATCAATTTATTACTACCAAATATGCGTTAGAAATAATTTTTATTTTTTTATTGTATTTATGGTTCACTATTTTGGCGATAATGGCTTACACATAAAATATAGATATATTCGAAATTTAAATTCTAAGTGTCAACATATATTTTGAAATTTTCTCAACAATAAATAATAATTAAATAATAAATTTAGTGAATATAGTGCATTTCGGCGGTTAAGTAACCCGACCAGGTTGCCACAAGCCTAGGAAATGGAAATATTTTCCTGAAAGTGTGGAGCTCGCCAAGACGTGTGGCCGACGTGGCGGGTATCGGGCTAAATACTTCCAATCATGATGAACAGTACAACCTTATGACATGACAAGGAGACAGCTGGACCTGTCTGGATGAGGGAAACGGACAACCGATCCGGATGGATGCTGATTGGAGAGGCGTATGCCCAACGGTGGGCGAATGCGCGCTGATGATGATGATGATGATGATGATGCTGTCGCTGGCTTTTTTGTAGGACTATTTAAGATAAACATTTCCATTGTATATTATATACGTGTAGCTCCAACGGTGTTTGCGGCGCACGCCAGAATAGCTCGCAGATGGCAGATTTTTTTCCTACTTCCTCTTCTTCTTCAGCGCGCATTCGCCCACCGTTAGGCATACGCCTCTCCAATCACTCTCCATCCGGATCGGTTAGTTTGGTTTGGCAGCCTGATCGTACCCAGAGATTCTTAGCACCCCCTGCCCCGCCGTTACGGTAACCGCTGCCGTGGCTCCGGCTAGTGGGGCTGCTGGGGACTGGGGGCCGTGGTAAGGTTGTACTGTTCATCATCATTATTGGAGGTATTTAGCCCGATACCCGCCACTTTGGCCACACGTCTTGGCGAGCTCTACACTTTCAGGAAAATATTTAAATTTCCTAGGCTTGTGGCAACATGGTCGGGTTACTTAACCACCGAATTGCGCTATATTTTCTAAATTTATTATTTAATTATTATTTATTGTTGAGAAAATTTACAAAATATATGTTGACGCTTAGAATTTAAATTTCGAATATCAATTTCTTAGATTTTTTCCTACTTACTTGACAGTTATCGTTATATTTTAGATAATTCACACTATATCTTTATAAATTATAGCCTATGTGTTATTCTGATGTGTAAGCTATATTATTGTAAAGTTCCATCAAAATCCATTTAGTAGTTTTTGCGTGAAAGAGTAACAAACATCGATACATTCTTACAAACTGTCGCGTTTATAATATTAGTAGGATTATTTATATGCGTCAATTTTTAATTTGGGATATAGGTTTCAGTACGTAATTATTACGCACTTTAAAGTTAAGATAGACTAATACATGGTATTCTGTGATATAATCAGCCTATATACAAATTTATTGTTATCATTAATTAAATTATTGGGTTTTTATAATCAATCAGTCCTTTATAAAAAATCCAAAATAAAAAAACCAATAAATGGCCAAATAAATTGCTATTAGTTTGGCCGTCAATGTTATCAGCGCTACCTGCATTTCGCCGTTTCAGAAGGGTTTCCAAATCGTACTACGGAGTTGAGCAATTTAATACCATATATAATTAATGCCATTATCCATCTAATTGATCGTCATTTATTTAATAGATAGCAGCAATAAAAGAAAATATTGCTATTTTTAAATCAATTATTATATTTTTAACATAAATTAACAAGTTCTAAGGGAACAAAACGAACACAATTTTTCTAAACTTTGTATTTTGCGACATCAAGGGGCAGAATGGGATCGCACGATAGCGCCAAACTTTGTGAAGGAATCTTATTGCCGACTGTAAATAGTATAGTCGCGCGTTATCATGCTGATATAATGGCGAAAAGCGATTGACCAGCCTCGTTTGTTTAAACGCAAGTTTCCCCATTATTGTTTGCAGTTCTTAACAATACGCATTGTCTTCGGAGTTAACTATTGTGGTAGAGCGCTAGAAGCTGTAATAGTCCTCCTTCTAAAATAACGCGAATTTTCAACTTTCTTTACAAAACGCATACGATTACAGGAACAAAATGACACGATATAAAGACAAATGAATAACTGTTTTTGAAAAAGGAATAACATCACTAAGATTATTTTTTTATGTATAAGTTATGTACCAGCGTTCAAATGGGCTGTGCAAAATCGTCAATTACAATGGTAAAGACCTAATAATATTAATCTGTACCCAGGATTCGTTTTATGAGTATAAATATAATGATTATTTTACATTCATCGCAAAGTAAAGAGTAACTTCGCTTAATTGCTTTAAAGTAAAATTACGTAAAATATGCATTTTTAGTTAAGAGAAGGCACGTGTCCGGGGGTAGGGTAATTGTGATTAGCCTACCCCCCGGATACCTCCCCTCCCCCCCGAGATCCAGCCTGTTTTCAAATTTAAGTTTTAAAGGCAAATTCAAGTTTCGAGGGCAAATTCAAGTTTGGTTAGTGCCGCGCGCATTGTTTCAATGAATGCCCCACCCCCCACCCCCATCTCCTCCCTCCACTCCCTCGAACCTAAAGTCTGGATACGTGCCTGGTTAAGAGGTCATCTGATTTTGTAGGCAAAATATCTTACCATAGATAAAATTTCAGAATGTTAAAGACATAAATTATCAACACTCGGGGGTAAAAGAAAATCCATATCGAAGCTGTGATCAAAGTGCGCTTCCGGTTAGAAAATTTGTCCTTACTCGAAAAGAGGGAGACATTGAAAAGGAAATGAAAATGCTGATGAGACAATAAGACGGCGGATTTCAATTTAAATTGTTGGTATTGTCGTTTTATCATACTTTGGCATCAAACGCTAAGCAAAGGGAGGTGAGCGGCTATTGATGCGTAATCAAAATGCAAGAAAAAACAAGGAGTAGAGGTATGTCGTTTCTTGCCGGGCGTTAAAAATACGAGTATTTAAAAGGAATGGAATTATTCTGCAAACGGATCATCTTGCTTAAAAGAATTTATTATTATATTATAATACTATATATATATATATATATATATATATATATATATATATATATATATATATATATATATATATATATATATATATATACATATATATATATATATATATATATATATATATATATATATATATATATATATATATATATATATATATATATATATATATATATATATATATATATATATATATATATATATATATATATATATATATATATATATATATATATATCTATATATATATATATATATATATATATATATATATATATATATATATATATATATATATATATATATATATATATATATATATATATATATATATATATATATATATATATATATATATATATATATATATATATATGTATATATATATATATATATATATACATAACGAATTCTTTAAAAAAAGATTTTACAAAAAACCAATCAAATATTAACAATATTATACAATTTTATCTTATGTTTTGAACTCTTGTAAATATCATATAGCCTTAAGTATAAACTTCTCGACCAGAAATTACGATTTATATCTTTTTTCATGGGAACGAGCAAATGAAGTATTTTATTTTTATTTTCATTTAATAGCTGGCTGATAGCGAGCCCTGCAATCGTATATCGTCCTTTTAAAGAGTGGATATATTCGAATTTCAAATCTAATTTTCGAAATGTCATTCCGCATTTAAGAGACGATTGATTGTGATTTTTTTCATTGTTTTTGCTTAAATTTGTCTTTAATAAAGACATTTTATTTTGGTTTGCAAAAGGATACGCTTTGTTTTTGAGATGTGGATGAAGGGCGATCGTTCGCTAGCGATAAAGGGATCCCATTAAACCTACAGTGTACCGTCGAAAGTGGTACTCATCCAAAAATACATCTCGTTTAAACAATAAGCATTTCCCAGTCCAGTCCGGGAAAACCTTCCAGCTATGTAAGTGGCTTTTATTATTTTATTTTTTTCATCAAAGTGTCATCCATTAAACGAATTCTTTATATATATATATATATATATATATATATATATATATATATATATATATATATATATATATATATATATATATATATATATATATATATATATATATATATATATATATATATATATAT
>OX155958.1:12392989-12768846 GCA_944548615.1 Micropterix aruncella
TTCGACAGTACCATATTGTCATCAGAACTACATACAGCTGCCAATTTTCATGACGCTACGATCCTTGGGAGATGGTTAAATTAGCTACCTTAGATTCCATTACATAGTTAATTACATACAGGTCGACCTAATAAAAGCGTGTTAATAAAACCGATTAATTGGAATAAAGAAAATGCAGAGATGCTAAGAAAACTCTTATAAATAACAAAACGCCTTGAATGAAAATCGTCAGAAACTGCACTATTTCTCCTATGTATGGATTGGTCTATATTCTTATCAGTATTAAACAAAGCATTAAATTTAACCGGAAAATCATAATTAACGTAACAAAAACGAGACTGTTTTTACAAAAAAAAAACACATATTACTTGAGCATTCGAGATGTCGGAATCGTGAAAGTATATTGGCGTTATAATTGTATTATTATTGTTGGCGTTTGTTTTCTTGCCCAGAAAACGATTCTTACGAAGTAAAAACTTTCGCGTAATTCTCGACTTTTAGCAGAGTGACCATGTTGACGGAACGATTGGTGCCACACCCGTGTGGTGGTAGCATTCGTACATGCTTATCCACAGTGCACCCAAAAGTATGTAGAATTTGCTTTTCATGAAATATGTATAATAAATGGTTTTTAAGAAAATAATAACATGCAACAGGTGAGAAGGAGATACTACAATAATTAAAAAAACGATCTCCCCTTTGGCTTTCCCCGCATGTGCGGATAAAAGGACATTATAAAATCAAAATTATGCATAAAAAACTGTTTTAAGATTTCGATAACTGAGTTTTTCTTGCCGAAAGGAAACAGCGTTTCCTTTTGTTATATACAGTGCTCTCAAAAAATGGTTTTTTGCCTAATCTTCCCTGGATTACTTACAGAGTTTTACGCCACTTTTGTGATTTATCGCTTTGTTTCGAGATGTTTTTGTAAGACTTTATTCCAAAATCCCTGGTATTATTTAAACCACTTACCGAAAAAAAAACTAAAAACATCAATGGACCGTAGAAATCGTTCTGATTTGATAATATCAAATTGTAAAAGATACGTATAAAAATATAAATAACTAAAAGCAAAATATGGAAAAAACATTTTTTTTGTTTTCTGTCTTTTATAAAAATATATCATTATCTCTACAAATCATTTCGATATTGGAAATCTTTGTCACTCCACATGAAACAAGTAGATAATTAGGCAATGAAATTGAACACGAACAACATGTTATATAGTAAGACCATATCTGCAGCGGTGAGCATCTCTTTCACTGACTTCCAATGTGCCTTTGTCAGTCCCCAACTAACAAAGTTATGTAAACAAAATCCCAGTGATTGAAAGGACATCTGGAAGTAAAGCTGGTTGTTTATATGTGAATGCTCACAGTTTTTAGCTTTGTAAGGCTATACAAAAAAATTGTAACATTAACCTATCATACAAACGTTTACTCGGCCGCTTTGTATAACGAAAACACAGCTGTAAATTGGTACTCACAACATTGACTAAATGGTACCTTTAAAAAGCAAAGGAAAACTGACGTGGCTTCCTAACCACTAATATAACGCTGATGTTATAATGGGCACGTTTACAGATGATCCGTGATATAGTATTATATACAACTATAAGAGTTGCGGTTGTTGCTACTCTCTCGATTTACATCATCTCGCAGCGGCGACAACTTTTATGGTATCTAAAACACAGCTTTTTGTTTGAGTTCACCCTTTT
The DNA here is from genome assembly GCA_944548615.1 of Micropterix aruncella. Classification (NCBI taxonomy): domain Eukaryota; kingdom Metazoa; phylum Arthropoda; class Insecta; order Lepidoptera; family Micropterigidae; genus Micropterix; species Micropterix aruncella. The sequence continues at coordinate 12,394,707 of OX155958.1, forward strand.
CCTAAACATATTCCATAAGTGATAGTCCGTGTTTCCCTCTAATTATGGAGCATATTGAAACCCTTTACAAAAATGTGGGAGATAAATGTTAGATATTAAAGGAAGTTTGAAACTCTTATATGGAGCAGTTGGATTTTTTTATGAAACGTATACACACGTTTGTTTATGTATGCAGGCATGCAAGCAGAAGTCAGCACAGGCGGCGGCGCAACTAGATCCTGACGCTTCATCATCCGCGGACGCCATGTCGCTGGAGGCCAAGCTGGTGGGCAATGGCGCGGGCGGTGGGGACTCCGTCGAGGACGACGTGGGACTGCCCCACGACACCGGCGCAGACGGCGGAGCTACCAGCCCAGGATATCAACCCTTGCCTCCCGCCGAGGACACGCCGGTCCATCAGCCCCTTCACAACACTGAGACAACCCTCGCCAACAACCAACACCCAGACCAACCTGTGAGTAATAATCATCTGCCCTTCGTTCAATAAAATTGTTTTAAAAATCCTTACAATTGCACTTACTGAGGTGATTTAGATACAAAACCACATTTCTATAAAAAAGTTCAAAATATTTTTTCCAATAATGTCTACATTATTAGTTTATCGACAATGGTATCTACAAAAATAATCTAAAATGTATCAAATCAAATCAAATACCTAATAATAGAGAAACCTACAGCACGTGCAATCATCTTATTGTTAATTTTAGCGGCGAAACCTTCTCGATAGGTAGTAATTTAATAAGCAGAACTTTAAATTATTGAAGTGTTTATATTATTAATAGTAATTATAGTACACTATTGCCATCAAATTGACTTGTGCTGTCATCTACTCAGAGGGTTTGAAAAGTAGAAAAAAACGGTAATGGTAATTACACAAAATATTATCAATTATTTCAGTAATAAATATTGAAATGATACACAGCCAAATTAAACATTCTGGAAACACTTACATAAATCAAATGCAGTTACATTGGATTTAATTAAGTCTTTACATAACATTAGTTATTATTGCCCCCAAATTGGTCTATAAGGGCTCTAATATCTCCCTTATAGACCCAAACAATCATTTCAAATTCCTCGGCAGAAAAATCACTTATCAGGGAAAAGACGTCTCGGGCGATCATGTTATAGAGCATTTCAAACAAAATTTTGGGCTAGCGCTAAAACTGCCCTCTCTGCTCTACGCCAACTCCAGAATAACCAAAAATTCGATTCTGTGCAATTCCAAAGATCCGGCAATATCGAAGCACGTAATAAGTGGCCGTAGTGATTCAAATGATGTACAAGCCCGCGTAGACTTCCACAAAAAGTTCCTTACTGGAATCAGCCAGAATGGCACTGGTCTGGGGTATGGCAGTACAACCACGAGCGACGTGGACTTGAAGAAGTCTCTTTTGCGGGGAGATTACGACAGCAACAGTATGGCTCATGCTATTGGCCTTCAATGCCAGAATGATTGGACAACAATTGGGGACTTTTACATTCCGCCTCCAATGCACTGGAAGGTAATGCTCTATGACTGGACGCCAGAGATGCTGAAATTTTATTTGAATGCCTTTCAGCATACACTTCCAGACCCCAGTAACCTCGCTCGTTGGAGCTTTGCCGAGGATAGTTCTTTTCCCCTCTATAGCAATACCCCTTGTACAGCTAGACACATTCTAGCTGGCTGCAAGGTGGCCTTAGATCAAGGACGGTACACTTACCGCCATGACAAAGTTCTCTCTGTTATTCGTGAGGTAATTAGTCTCTCAGTGGCTCGTACCAACGAGGGTTTGACAGTATCCTCCAAACCCCCAATACAGTTTGTGCGGGATGGCTCTAAAGGCAAAAAACATTTAACTACAAAACCTTTCTCAATAATTGAGAAAGCTACAGATTGGATTCTGGAGGTTGATTCGGTCTCTAAGCAGTATAAATCCCCTGAAAGTCTCGGATGCACAGCCCTCCGTCCAGATATAACTCTTTACTCTCTATCTCGGAAGGTGGTCCTTATTGTAGAATTAACTGTTCCATGGGAATCAAATATCCCAAAAGACCACGAGTACAAATTAAATAAATACCATGATCTTGCAAATGCCGTAACCCGGAACGGCTTCACTGTTCACCTTCACGCTGTGGAAGTAGGCGCTCGTGGCCTGCCAGCTAAATCTTTATTTCACCTCTTTAAAGATCTTGGCCTTTCCAGAAAAATAATCAACTCTTTCTTAGAAAAAATATCTAAAACTGCGATTTGCGCATCTCAAATTCTATGGCTTCGAAGGGGGAGTGAATGGGTGGTAAGGTGAACGCTCACATGTGGCAAGACAGCTGTCCTAAACCTACCACATCCGGTTCGTAAGTCCGAAATCCACTGCTCACCCCCCAGAAGTGTAAAAAAATAGTATTATGATGGGCCCGACTCCGGTCGGTGAATTCCATAGCAGCTCCGTTTGTATTTATTTATTTATTATATTCATTATTATTATTACATTCTGAATAATTTGTAAGACTACATATATTATTACAAACAACTGTCGAAGCTTTTTCTGAAAACTAATTTAAAATTACGTAGGACACTGCAAAGATAATTAGATAGCTATTTTCTGCTTACGGGTATATTAATTGGATTGTGTATTTTTTATGTGCGCAGAAGTACCTATTAATTACCAATTGTTTTCGGAAAGTTCAAAAAAGAATAATTTTGCCCCTCTTACTGACTTGATATTATTTTTTTTTCAATTTAGACCCATGGGCTAGGTACAGTGCATTGGCTATGCCAAAATTTCCCATCGATATCCTTAAATCTGGCCAAAATAGTCGACGGTTACATCAATAGAGACAGCGAAGTCCCTTCGATAGATTCCATTTGTTATCTAGCACGGAACCCTAATATATTAATACTAAAATTAAGTATTAATGTCACGTGTCTGTGAACGTCGAAGGTGATAAAATAACACATCGTATAACCCAAATGAAAGGTATAATTATAAATGGATATACTATGTAGTTATACGAATGTGTTACGAATAGTTATGTCAATAGTGTCATGTAATGTTTTATTTAAAAATCTTGTATATCTGATGAGTAATATGCGGAGAAATACCAGTAAAAACGCGCCTAATGGATTTATGATTTTTAGATTACGGTTTCAATATAACATAATCCCTGTGACAATTTAAAAGTTGATGAACTGCCTTCAAAAGAATAAAATATTTCAAAATTATTTAGTTTTTCACAAAAATTATATAAGCCAAAAAAACATCTGATATGTAATTAAATCGGAAGAAAATGATATAATGAAATTTTCCTGAATTTTAATGTAAATCTTGTACACTCTAAATTAATTTAAAACCATTTAAAACGATCTTCGACTAACGATATTTCACCAACTGTTTTGTTTTTTGGGTTTACATGGCGTTTGCTCTTACTTCTGAATTTTGGAATACCGATTTTCAGCTCCATGCTCATATCCGAGTTTCTTTTTATTTTAAAAACTATTTATACGAATTTCAGTCAAGGTTTACGAATAATTTGCTGCCTATCGTGTATTTTGTATCTGTGGTGTTCAATCCATATTAGTCACATGCTCTTGTAAGTACCTCGTTGTCAATAAGTAGCTTCCTTTCCTTCCTCTCCCCTTCGTTACGCTGCTGAAACAGGGAGTTAACGAGTCATGAAGACATATTTGTCTGCCGAGTCTCTCCTTTAATAAACGCAAGAATTAATTACAAACACGTAGTGCAGTCGACGTGATGCGACGTTTTCTCATGAATACGAACGATCGTTCAACTGGTCATCTATCATCTTTCCTAATCTAAGAGTATCACACGTCGCCCCTAATAATTCCATTAATTTATCAACATTATAGGGTACCTCGTGACCTTTCAAATTGAGAACCTCATGCTAAATTTAACGCGGGGATCTCTATAATCCAAATTAATTTGATTACTAGGGACGAGTCTGATAAATTGATAAGGGAAGGGACATTGGTGAGATTCGCCCTCGATATTTTTCTAGTATCTGACGTTTATGTAAGTACACAAATATAAATTATTTTTTTTAAATGGTAGTTTTTTAGAAGTAGCTCATTTTCTTTGAAGTATCATTAACCGGTAAATCGTAAATGATCATTTAAAATGAGGCAATGAGGTAACAAGACAACAATGAGGTAGTTCGGCATTAAAAAGGTAATTTCATTTTTATTTTATTTATTGCATTTATTTTATTTGATCTCTCATTTTTTACATTTTGATTTACTTATGTCAATTTTACGTTTCTACTCATTTTAATTTTTATGAGATTTCTTTAAAAAGATTTCGCTACAAAACAGCACATTGCACCATTTTTTTCTAAAAACTTCGTTTTTATTTCAAATAACTTTAATTTAAGGACATATAAATTATTACTATTAGATTATGATGCTTCTAGCTATTCTCCGAAACATTTTTATTTTATTTTATCCATAAAATAATTGGTAGGGTTTCCTACACAGTCGAGTCATTTAGTTCTTTAGATTCTTAATAATAAAACAGATACGTAGAACGTAGATACCAATTACGAAATTTATATAATAGTACGATAATTACAATAATAATTCAAATTAAATATTTATTGAAATTCAATTACTATAATATTATTTTATATAAATTGATTATAATCAAACATATGGATATCGTCAATGTAAAATAAAGCATACTTACTAACAAGACAAAAAAATTAAATATAGGAACTGAATTTGTGTTTCATTATTGATAATCGATGGGAGTTAAAAATAAAGATAGGTGATAAAGGTAGGTACAATAGTCTGAGTAATAAAATAGAAAGTATCGTTGAGAGGTAGCGTCCGTAGCCCCGTTGACACCGGTTCTCCTCGTTGTTACCGAAGTTAAGCAGCGGCGGACGCGGTCAATACTGGGATGGGTGACCGCCTGAGTGTTTGACTGCGTGATGCTACAAATGCCCACCTAGAAGATGGTGTCAATACGCAACAAGGCGGGCTCCACAAAAAGGCATATGCCTTGTGACTAAAAAAAAAACACCAAAATCTAATGTATATAGTCATGCAACGACACTAAAAGATGTGCAATCACTAAATAGAATTGGAAATTAATGTATCAATAATTAATTCTACAAATATTATCATAAATATGGAGAAAAAGCTAAATTGTCGAAATCTTTAACGCAATGGAGTCTGTTTAACGCAATGAAATCTTTAAAGCAATGGTTCTTTATAAGTACATATGTATATTTATTATTGTTTTTTTTAAAGTTATCATCTCCAAGGCACCTGATGCTCAATTGTATCTTACTGTAGAATAGGAACTCTTTCGCAATTCAGTAATCTCACTGAAAGAACGCAAGTCTTCTTTATTTCTAGTGTTGTGTGAGTGGATATTTGAGGTCGGCTATCTGTCACTATAAAATTTATTAAATATTGATCTTATAATCGCGCCCATGCTTGTATGACGGATTGGCAAATCCACGTTTTGAAATTCAAGAGGAAACTCGATAGGCACCTAAGAAAATTGGTAAATTATTGGTTTTGAAACAAAAAATAAATCCCTATAGCTGTTTTAGAAAACTAAAATTGATTTGTGTAGTTTTTTGGGTATGAAATGCCTCATACTAGTTACTCTATCTTCTTATTACACGACTGCTCAACAAAAAAGGAGTGTAACGTGTTCAGGGTTCATCTACGTATGTTTTCTTATTTCACTATAACTACTAAACGCTGAAACCAAGTTATAAGTATGTGATATTGTCTGATATATCCTCCTAAATGTCATAGGGTACCTATTAACTGTCAAAATATTAAGTAAATAGTTGTCTAAATGTCCAAATCACCAAATGTCAATTATTTAACATAAAGATATTGTGTTTAGTGTCAAATAAAGGTCTGATTGAATACATTCTGAATAGGAATATATAGGGATCTATATAGATAAATACATAACCGTAAAAAAAATTAAAAAGACGTAAAAAAATAGATAAATACATTGGTTCCCTTTTTGTAACAGCAGTCGTATTTTTCATACCATTTAATATATTTACTGGTTGCATTTGTTTGTCGCAGGCTGCATGTACGGTCCTCGTGTCCCAAACACCAGAACGCGAGAGGGAGACGTGGGCGAAGAAGGCGGAGTTTCTGCTGGCTGTCATCGGGTTTGCAGTGGATCTTGGCAACGTTTGGCGTTTTCCTTACATCTGCTACCAAAATGGCGGTGGTTAGTAAAATTTTATTAAATGATCACAATACATTTTAGCATACAAGGGCTCTAGAAATATCTATTCGATTTAAAAAAAACCGATGCACAGTCCTTAGTTTGCAAGTAAGTAGTAAGCAAGTAAATCGGCTACGGCAGAGCGTATTGGATTGATTTGGCCTTATTCTCGAGACAGGCGCTTACAACATGCGAATTCCGACTTCTTATACAGGCATGACGTCAAAATGATGTCACTTTTTGCTTATGGCCCGCTGGGTCGAGAATACGACACAATGTGGTGAACTGCCTGCGTAAAATTCGTCGTTCGCAGGGAATGACATCAATATGATGTCAAAAACAGACACAGTTGTAGCGTGGTGGTCCCTCACAGCGTCTGCCTGGCGAATAAGATCCAAACTGAGTACCTAATTTTATTTTATTTTAACACACTGATCACTATACAAGATACCGCTTTGAAGAGTTCGTCTTCACAGTCCTGCATCTTAAAAAAGTCAGCTCAAAAAGTCTTCGCCAGATGTAAGTGTCATTCACTCGCTACGGCCGCTATTGTATCAGGCCTCTTTCCGCCATTAGGAGTAATAGTACATTTAAGTGTATAACGTACACTTATTATAACTTAAATCCATCCCGCTTGATAAACTTTATACGCAGTCACTTAAATTAACGCGCTACCACGACTGGGTCGTCAGTTATATTAAAAGAAAATGATAGAGAGCGCCGCTTTGGTAGGTATGTGATATTTTTCGATAAATTGAAATTGTGTGGTTTTGTTTTAGGTGCTTTTCTCATCCCGTACTGCATCATGTTGGTATTCGGAGGACTGCCACTCTTTTATATGGAGCTGGCTCTTGGACAATTCCATCGGTGCGGCTGTTTAACCATATGGAAGCGCATCTGTCCAGCTCTTAAAGGTAAATCACTTATTTTATACGCCATGTCTCTAATCTAAACAATTATAAAACAAACCACCCAAAAAGCGTGTATCTGTCTGTACGTCTTTTTGATCGCGGTAAACTTAAGAACCACTAGACCGATTTCCTCGCTGTTCACACTATTCGTTAGAGCGTCTTTCGCAAGAAATGTTTTTGTGTAATATAATTAATATATCTAATGTAACAAGTTAAATATATTAAAAAGAATTAAAAAAACACGACTGCCATTACAGAAAGTAAACAATTGTAATTATAATTTATTTTATTACGGTTTTTTTATGAAATATTCGTGGTTTATGTATGTATCCATATATATACATGTATATTTCCGGAATATACTTAATCAGACCTTTCATTTGACACAAAACACGATATATTTATGTTAATTTATTGATATTTATACAACTGATTACTTGATATTTTGATAGTTAAGGTACCCCCAAGGTATTGTTAGAATCATTATGTGACCCTCGGGATTACATAATGATTCTAACAATACCACACAATTATAAATCGGTTCAAACGTTTAGAAGTTATGGTGAAATAAAGACACGAAAACATACATATATGAACTCTTAATATATTACACTCCTTTTTTGTTAGGCAGTCGTGTAAAAAGGGAGCTGAACAGTGTTAAGAGGATAAAAACGCCGTTTATGCGATTTTTGGACATTCTCAAGAACTGTTACACAGATTCCAGTTTGGTTTCCAGCGTTGATTAGTCCATTTTTCGGGGAAAGGCTAAACTGTAAAAACAATATCTGTAAAAGTAGGACTGAGGAGTGAGCGGTTACATTTATTAAGTCGATAGAAAACGGTCACGACTGTGATAGTAATTTTTTTATAACTTAAAAATTAAAGCAATGACTCATATATTTTTTTTATTTGTATCTTCAAATGAATTTCGGTGAGTCGACTGGTGAATATTTGCTACTTCTCAAAATATGATCCAAAACCATGACGTCTGAAATTCAAACAACTTTTAAAATCAAAGCTTTTTCGTACTACTAGTTACTACTGTACATTTAGCCACTATTAGCTAACCGGTGTTTAGTAAAAGAGTTTAGCAAAAGTAGCCAAGTAATTTGTATCTGATTAGTAATTAACATTTAGCATTTCATAACAAAACTTTAGGTATAACTCCCCAATTGTTTAGTTATAATAAATCACTCAACTGTTCGTCTGCTCCTCACTAAACGGTTTAGTAATAGATAAACAAATTGTTTGTTTACCATTTATTAAACTGTCTGTTAAGCTACCCTATACTGAACTGCTCAGTAATAATTTACTCTTTTCGCTACCCTTTCTTAAACTGTTAACAAATATATCATTAACCCTTAAGCTACCCTTAACTGAACTGTTCAGTAATAATTTTCTAAACCTTTTGGCTGCCCATTTCTAAATTATTCAGTAATAATCTTTAATAATAAATTGGCTAAGCTTTCCTAAATCATTGTGTAATAATGTACTAAACATTTTAGGTCCCCTTTACTGAACTGTTATGTAATCAATAAGTAAACAAACTTATAGGCCACTATAGCTAAACTAGTTTAGAAATAGTGGTCTGAAAACCTGAAAGCATTGTCGGCTTTGTCATCGACTGAAACAGAAAGAACAATGAAATAGAAGAATTTTGTAACAAAATATTTTTTTATTGAAAATTGAAAATTGCTGAAAATACAATTGCTGAAAATACAAATTATAGAAAATTGCTGAAAATACAATTTTGAATCACTAAATCGTTATAAAATTAGACCTAAAAACACTCACGACGACAGCGTGTTGACGATTACGAATATAAGATGTGAACCACCTTAATAGGTCATGTATACCGAGCATCGCCAACTTTTGCAATTGAGCACCGCATAATTGACACTGACAAAACATTCCACCTGGATTGGATGGAACCTCGGACTTCCGGCATAAAATTTCGACTTATTTACCACTGAGCCACCTATTCTTTCTCTCTGTTGACGCTTTCATCGAATGCTTTCTGCCTTATGTATTTTCTAATTTGAAACTATTCAAACAACGTATATTAAATTATTACAACAATTACTTAGCGTTTATTTTACAAATTCCCGTAGGTTTTCTCATAAATTGCCAATCTTTCATTATTTATTCATAGTTTTCTTTATCTAAAGCTCGAAGGGTGTACCAGTATTTAAAGAGTATTAATAGGGACCGTATCGTCCACAATTCTCGCTGACTATTCATTGATTTCCCCAGTGGAAATTACGGCCTAGACGCTAAGCGTCCATTAACAATTCAAATCATACAAAGAAGAGATAAGTGATTGATACTCTTTTGTTGTGTATTTCATGACGGGGAACGCTGCGCAATGATATCAGTCATCTAATCCATCGCAACAAAATTCTTACTTTGATTTTACTTATTTATTTAGATTAGATTTATTTATTTATTTTAGATATTAAAACGAGGACTGATTGAATAAAATCCTAATTTGCCAGTAGGAGATTATGTCTTTATTGTGTATTTCATGACCCCTCATGAAATACACAACAAAGACATAATCTCCTACTGGCAAATTCGGATTTTATGCAGTCAGTCCAAGAACGTCAGAACTTCAGAACGCTGCGCAATGACATCAGTCAGTCATCTAGTCTAGTTCATGACAACAAACATTCTTATTTTGATTTTATTTATTTATTTAGATTAGATTAATTTTAGATTTTAATAAGAGGATTGATGGAATAAAATCTGAATTTGCAAGTAAGGGATTACGCCTTTGTTGTGTATTTCATGAAGGGGAATGCTGTGCTCATTATCAGTCATCTATTCCATCACAACAAACATTCTTATGTTGATTTTATTTATTTATTTATATTGGATTTATTTCAGATTTTAAAACCAGGATTGATTGAATAAAATCCGAATTTGCTAATAGGGGATTATGTCTTTTGTGGATTTCATGAGGGGGTATTATTACTGCTCAATGAAATCAGAAATCCAGTCAATCACAACGAACATTCTTATTTTGATTTTATGTATTTATTTAGATTAGATTTCGATTGTAAAACGAGGATTGACTGAATAAAATCAGAATTTGCCAAAAAGGGATTATGTCTTTGTTGTGTATTTCATGAGGGGAACTTGGCATCGGGGATTATGTCTTTGCTTTGCTAATACCTAATCTATCTCTCAAACATTTTTTTGCGATTTTACTATCGGAAATGATTTCTGACGAAGGCAAAAGTGATCGGGATTGCATAAAGAAGAACTTTGTTTCATATTATTATAAATCAACAATTTCACTGCAACTCGATATGCCGAGTTGACTTCTCGCCTATTATCCAGTAACAGAGTTACCGCTCCAGAGATACAGTTGAATGGTGCCAATGGAAGGATTATTAAATAACCAGTGTTTATAATACGATCAAGACGACTGCGTCTCGCGAGCAACAGATGCCAATTTCATTACCGATACGCCAGAGACAGACCTCCTTTCAATGGCGGGGCCAAGAGGCGACTTGCACTGAGATACATGTAGGTTCATTAATAACTTTTTCCGTAGCTTCAGCATCGTGAATAGATCTAAGAGTACCTAATACCTAATCATAGGCAGAGAATTTGCGGTTTTAGGGCAATTTGTTCACCGACGCAACTAAGATGTAGCCAGAATGCTACGTTGGAGCAGGAATATTCCATTTTAAGAGAGGTCTTCCTATAATGTATAAACTTCATAATGCTGCATTCACACTTAGAGAAAAACTTACAGCAGTCACAATTGTCACAGCAGTCACAGTCACAATTATATTGCTTACTTAAATCTGTATGATTACGGCCGGAAAAACACATATAGCCAATGTTTCGATTAGACATAACACAATTGTAGGCAATGGTATGAGTTTGCCAGTGGTCCAAAATAGTGGTATATTAGGCATATTCCAATACTGTAAAATTCAACTATTAGATTCTCGCGCCACAAGACATAACTTGCGGCTGGCAGACAGCTTACTCATAAAAACAAAAAGATTACGACTTCTATGTATGAGTGTAGTTTTATCGCGCGTAAATATGTGGCGCGCTCGTCGATTTAAAGCGTAATCTCGATCGAACGAACGCGAACAATCTAGTCATTTTATTGTCGTTGTTGAAGTATTCCTAGAAGCCTATCTTAGTTGGCTGCTTGGTTCAATAAACGTGAATGCCCCTGGAACGACTAGCAATTGAGGGATCATTTCACTAATTTGCATGGTGATGCGGTATTACAGTACTTGTATTGTGGAAACGGTTGAATATATTTGCAATTATTTTTCTTCTATTTTGGTTAGGCGATGTGTTGCTATGGCGCTTACGCATGTATCCCTATTAAATCATACTAAAAAGTTCAGTAAGAACATCCCTCACCATTACCACAGTATACAGACAGTTTCGTGGTAGCGAACAGTTCCGTGCAGCTTGGGCCACAATATCCATTGTGTTCTCGGATCGGTCCAACTCACTATTCAACTCCTATCCAGTAGCCTCCACGTGTGGAAGGGTACCCCGGGTAAGACTCTCGACTCTCAAACCACACGGCTGGTGGATCGGTTTCCCCTGAGGGATTGCCTCCCGGCGTTACAGGACAGTTTGCGCACCGTTCGGCGGCGCCAATCGGTTGTGCACTCTGACTTATTGCTGAAGGAGTCTGGAAACCATAGAAATATACTGTCTCCTAAGCAGCGGGGGTGGATGTTGACCTGTCAACAACTCTTGAATTGCTCAAATGGCTACCTGATCCTGGATTCAGAGCCGGGCAAAAGATGCCATTTGTCCGCGATACATTCAAAGTTAATCACCGCTGAATATACGGCAGGTTTGAGTCGCGCAAGCGACTTCGGACCCGTAAACAATCGGGATGTTGGAGGTATCCTGATGGTTAATTTCAGACTGAGATATCCTTCCAAACTGGTAGACAGGGGGCGAGGCTACCAGCTGAGCACCTTTCCCGGTGCCTCGCCGTAAGGCGTTGGCGTCTGTCGGGCATTTTGGCTTAGCTAGACGATATATTTGTATTGTCTCTAAGTCATCTACGCTCAGCCCACGGGAGATAGACCGATCACTATTGTTAAAACTCTGGGTGAGGTAATGGGTTCGCCCATTGTAGTTGACAACCCTATTTGTATACAGGCAGTAGATTCCCGTAGAACAAAATTAAAATTGAAGCGAGCGACAGCACGAGTCCTAAGGACTACCATAAATCGTAATACGATTACTACACAATGTGCCATATGCGTCGTCCTTGCCGACAGTGCCGCCGTCGAACGAAATTCGGAGATGGGCGCCACTCCTCCGACGCAGATATTCAAACGTTCGAGAAATTACACAACCCCTGCCCGCGGGTAACGCTAGCTGTTTGCCCTAACGCATTCCTCTGCTCAGTTCCCTCGCACGATATCCCCGCAATGCGTTGCCAGTCGACAGTGCGCTTACTGTTCTAACTCGGTATAGGTGCTGTGCCGTTACGGTCTGGCAACATACGTAGTCGATGATATGAAATCCAGCATCTCCGGCGAAAATTTAATAAGATCTCACAATAACAGAAGTTGCCGCGTCTCCGCTGGTGATTAATCGACGATCAGTTTCTAGGAAATTGCTAAATGACACGACGCGAGCGGGCGACGCAGGAGGCGCTGAAAATCGGTTTTGCGAGAAATTAAATGATATTTGATTTTGCATTTTGGCCGACGCGCCGTTTCAGCGGTCGCCATAATTGAATATCGTGTCGCTACTGACGTTATTCGCCCGTATCTATCGCATTTTAATTTTCGGAAAGAGGATCCATTTCGCCCCAAATCCCGGCTGCTCCTATTAGTACAGTTAAGGTTGTTCCTACCCTCACATTTTTGTATTTTACCCATGCGTTGGATATACAGAAAATCTCCAAATATCAGAATCAATTGGACAGGACCTCATTCAGATAATCGAAAATTCGGATAGTTGGATTTATTCTGAAAAAAAAGGATCTATTTTAATTAATTATTGTATTTATTTATTCAAAAAAAGCACATTTTTCACGGCAGTACATTGTAAGTTTAATATTAGAGGCTTAAATGTAAATAATAGCAAAATAGAAAGCACTGCAGACCACAATTTTTTGAAATCAACGCCGCCTAACTAGGCCTAGGCCCGTACTAAGGCAAGCGTACCAAGTAGACAGTGGCTTGTGCATACTTTAGAATACTTAATTTAAAAAATATGCTAGGTATCAAATAATATTAAAAATTAACTAATAATAATAAACACTGTAATTTGAGTGTAGTGTGATGTAACCGTAGTGTAGTGTAGTGTGATGAAAAATAACATTCAATAAATGGTGAAATAATCAAATTGAATAATAATAATATAATGTCGTAATAAATACAAAAAAATATAAATAATAATAATAATGAATCGAAATAAATGGAAAAATGATATCGCAATAAATAGATAAAGAATCAAATTTAAATAGTCCGAGGATACAGTTATATGTATATAAAATGTCAATGTTACAAGTCAAAATATATATTTCAATATAATTCAATTAAAAATAAGAACAAAAAAAAAAAGAACAAAAACACAAGAACAGCGATTTAACAAAATAATAATAATAATGTTGAAATTGGGAAAAATTTATTTAATATCAAAATTTATTATCAATATCAATATTAATTAAATGTAAAGGCTGCGCTTTTACATATTAAGCGTACCTACTTAGAAAGTGCTCGCATTCGCTTCGCATAGGAGGATTGTCTGAAAGACCCGACGAACCACCGCTGACCGGCTGTTCAGTGGCTGATTTCCCAAGACAGATTAGTCCGATTAGTATTTGCATGAATTCATTCAGTCGATTGGAAGATTGCCACTATTTTCAGTGACACTATTTTGCAGGATGACCAAATCATTTCTGATGCAATGATTCGGTCAATCGTTTTTCTTTCCCGGCTCACCAATCGACGGGAAGGGAACGCGCCATATTCCTTTTTTGAGGTGAAGACGTAAATATCCATTTTGACCCCCCCCCCTCCCCCTTTTCCGAGACCATTAGTGGGGGAGAGCAGGTAGGCTTCGTACACGGGGAGCATTCGTACAGTGGAGAATTCTACGCTATCCAATACATTGACGTGTTCGCGTTTGTGTGCGTGACTCGCGCTTGTATGAACGCGACAAAGCGTGTACGAAGCCTACCTACTCTCTCCTACTATTTCCATATGGAATTTTGTCTGTGTGTCTGTGTATATTCCTCCATGATATCGATCAAAGGCTTGATCCGACTGAGATGCAATTTGCTATGCAGGCGTCATTTGGTCATGGCAAGAGTTGAAAAAAATGTGGTTTACATCGGTTCACCAGAAGACTGGTCCTATATCGACCTCGAGCTATTGGACTTAGACTTGAAATTTGGTACACAGATGCCTAGTTGTGCCTAAATCACATTCTGAAATTTGGTTGGAATATCTCATATATAAGCTACATATATTGTAATCAAATAGTAATGCCCTCTGTTGCAATAACTAATATATAAGCTACACTAAAAAAAAAAAATCCGCCATATATTTTAAACTAATATTAACGCCGAACCGCCCAAAGCTAGACAAGAAACTAACCGCGCCGCCCGATGCGATTGTGTAACGGAATCCAAGCGTGTTCATCCGCCGGCCGAGAGAAGGCACTTATTGATTTTATTTGACATTATTTTTCAGATTAAATCAGTCGTTGGCTACTTGCCGAGGTAGTCTTGGGGTGATACAAGCGTTTTTTTTTCTTAGACACGATCAAAATCATTGAGGACGGACGACCACTATTACTGTGGTAACGCGATCCTGTGAAAATTCTAGTAACCGATAACGTCTGAAAGGTTTCTTGGCGGCTGGCGTCTCGCAGGTCGGGGTTGCCTTCTTCAAACGTGCCATTGACATGGTTCTCGAAATGAATCGATTCGTGATTCAGTGCAGCGGCGGGGTATTACCGCGTAGAATGTCAAGCTGAAGGGTAAACACTTGAAACGAGAGTGCATTCGTTCGAGTGTAGCGGGCGGCCCAGCAGATTTATCTACTTGCGGACTTGCTAAGCGTAGACGGACATACGATCGATCGCGGCATACTTTTCTATTTTCTCATCAAACGATACTTATGGAACCCACATGGAACTCTGTTGACAAGTGGGAGGTATATGCTTTACGTAAAGTTACATGGAGAAGAGAGTGAGGTAATCATATTTTTCTTCAAACTTGGACTTAATTCTGGCCAGCTGGAAATAAGGCTCAGATCACAGAAAGGGTGGCTTAGTAGCACCTTACGTTTAATAAGAATTATTTTTCTTTTTAAATTACGACCTCCAGCTGTTTGATTGTATAAGGGAGTAGATAATAGAATTAGCTAGCTAGCTAGCTATAATAGAATTAGCTAGCTAAGGTATAAATAGCTTTTCTGTACTTTTGCCAGTCTTATTCGGGGTATATAGATATATCATATCACATCTAATAAAACTAATAAACACACCGTCATACTCCATCGTCCCTGTCATGTCCTTGATTCTACCCCAATCTTTCTCCATTAAAATAGCCGTGAGTTTTCAGACCCTCTAACTATTCTCATTTACTTAACATTGTAAAAAATATATAGTAACACTGACTCTTGTTACCTCGTTAAGTTGCCGTGTCAAAGAAAAAATATTTCTTTTTATTATATGAACTGATGCAACGGATTCGGAATAGGCTCGTTAGACTTCTCAATCGATTCTCTAATTACAGCCTAACCGAAAGTTCGATTCGGCTCTCTCGGAACTGATACGCAATCGTGACAAAAGGAAGAAAAGAGAACACTTTTGCACCTAGTCCACAATAAAGTTGTAAACGAAAAATGGCCGGCCAAAAGAAAAATGAGCGGAATGGAAGAAGCAGGAAAGGCGAATCTTTATTGGCTTCGTTGGAGATCAACATGAACCGCTCGACGCGCGATGAAACTTCGCGAAACATCTTACAGATACTTATTACCAATATCCGCAGCGGGAGCGATCGGGCTGGTCTGTCTTGTCAGAGTCTCGTTTAAAATATCCGCTTTTTAAAGTCCCGACTTCACAATCATGACTGAACACGGGTGCGCTCGAAATTTCATGTAGAGCTGGCCGCCATTTCTATGGTTTATACCGCGAAGTAATGATGTGTCGATCCTGATTAATTCGGTCGCTTAGACCCAGTGACGTAACAAAATAAAAATGGGCCCCGATGCAAAATTGAACAAAAGGCCACCCCCCCCCCTACTTATTTGCATTCGTTATGACATACAGCACGTCATTACTGTATACCTAGCTACGTAATATTTTTATTGTAGCTACATTATAACTCGACGTTTTATTTGGGGTTCAACAAGTAAGTTCCCAAGAACTTCAGTGGGACACACTGGATCACATAAAACCAGTTTTGCGCGTGAATGTTCGAAAAAAAAGAAATCATATAATAATACGACACTTAATTGTTAATTTAATTACTGGATTATATTTCTTCACCTTTGCATATTTTTGAAAAGGAAAAACAATAATATCAGTTTTTATTACTTTACTAGCTGTACCCTGCGCGCGTTGATACCTACGCCAAATCGGTCGCATTCGGAATTCAAATTCGCCGCTTTAAAATTCATTCGACTATAAAAAAAAGAAGAACTCACTCCTGTCTTCGCGGTCGCATTCGAAATTCAAAATCACCGCTTTAAAATTCATTCGACTATATAAAAAAGAAGAACTCACTCCTGTCTTCGCGGTCGCATTCGAAATTCAAATTCTCCGCTTTAAAATTCATTCGACTATAAAAAAAGAAGAACTCACTCCTGTCTTCGCGATCGCATTCGAAATTCAAATTCGCCGCTTTAAAAAAAGAAGAATTTTGGTTTTATTGAAGACACTAAAAAATACCTTTGGTCCGATCGGCACCAAACTTCACAGGAACCATCTCCAAACTAATCTAAAGTTTCCCTCAAAATTTCATCAAAATCGGTCGAGCGGTTTAGTGGTCCATAGCGGACACACAGACAAACATTCATTATTATATATATAGATTTTGAGCAGAACTACTAAGTGCGAAAGACTTAAAAAATACATACCTAATATTATTATAAAGGTACCAATTTTTCATATTATACATTTCAAGAGTGGTTTTTATCTAGATTTGTGCTGCAATCATCGATCAGTTTTGAGACATACATTTTATCAACTACCGTGGGCCCTGGCGCGCCGTACCGGCTGCACCGGCTTAGTTACGTCACTGCTTAGACCCCTGTCTAAAACATGAGAACATGAGCTAAAATGTAATGTGAAAAAATAGGTCCCCAAAAGTCGCTAAAACATCTTATCGATCGATAGTTTTTGAAGAGTACGATATTTTCGGAATGCACCTACGATATTTTTAAAAAGAACAATATTTTATGAAAGCAAAGATTTTTTTAAAAGTATGCTGTTTTCCGCATCTCTGCCCGACTGCCTTACCGACTTATTACGCACTTATTACTCCTCCCAGACTTACCCCGACTTACCCCACTCATTTCGCACCTGATTACCATACTGTACCTCCGACCGACTTGCCCTGATCGTACGGCTAAAAATGTGATATCAAAGAGGTTTCTTTGTATGACAGCTCTCATTTCTATTGTAGGTAAGGAACCCTAAATCTAATCAGTTATTTCTGTTGACGTAATAAACCTATCAGTTAATGAATAATTGATATCGGAGACTGCACTCTAGAGTTATCGCGCGCGCAAACAGACCTCCCATTTGGGTCTATAAGCTTCGCAAAGCTTTGCTTTCCTCAACCAAAAAGACGATCGAATCTTTAGTTGAGAAATGATTCAGTCATTCTGCAAACAGTCACTCGCACAGTCGAATACCGTCTATCGCACAGGCGCCGGTCGGTTTTTTAATCTTTGGACCGATTAAACGAATTGGCAGCGGCATGGCAGCGGCCGACACCTACGTGCCAGTTATGAATGATTCGGTCATTCAAATCAGCGATATGGAAACGATTCATTTGAACATTCTGGCTAAAAAGTAGTGCACAATAGTTACTGATTGAAAACAGCGGCCATTCCAGTCAGTTTGACTTTTATTCAGTCATTTTTAAAGTTTCTGGACGCGATTGATTGCATTCATAATAAATTTATGAAAATAAATCTGAAAGCGGTACCTTAGTAATGGGCCAGAGTGCGTATCTTCGTGAACTTAAATAGGAACTTAGTTCAACCGAACGAGACAAAGCGATACGTTAGAACGGTATATGAAATGAACTATCGTCGATTTTCTCGCACCAAAATACCTGTCGAATTTATAGACGCCCGAATAAGTTTCAACACATTTAGCTGCTTTATCCTCGTTTTAATGCGCAAAAGTGACAAACGCTCATTTCACATTCCGCTCTGACGTACCTACTGCTCTGTCTGGTTCACATGATTTCAGTTCAAGAGAAACGCAATCGAGCCCAATGTACTCAATATTACTTAATTATCGACTGATTTAGTTCCTTTATTAGGAACAATGTAACAATACAGGAAAAAACAGCAGATATAGTTAAAACGAAAAAAACAAATAGTGGTCGGGTTGCAAGCTGGCAAGCATTTATTTTCATATGCATGCATTACCAGTTTCATTTCTTCTATACTATGCTCAAACTACACTATACTGCAACTAAATTATACTTAACCTGTTGAGGATGTGGTATAAAAGGGGTACATTGAGGATGTGGAGTGTCATGATGACCCTGTATTTCATTAATATTTTTAAAGTATTTATTGTTATTTTTTAACAAAGTGTGGGAAGTAAACTTACGTATTAGTCACTAAATAAAGGATTTTCATTAAAATAAACATCATTATGCGTACAAATATTTAATTATTTCTATTATACGAAAAGCCTAAAAAATAATCAACATTAGCAAGACTGCGTTACATATTTTAAAAAATTGTATGAGTATTTAGGGCGTTTTTGGTAAATATTTGTGTAATCAAATATCTTTCATCACAAAACAGTAATAAATGAGTCTTATAAGCTACTAGTCATCTCTCGCCGCAGCACATTATTGACAGAAGGGAACAATGTGCTCTTGATAAATGTACTTATGACATCCTTTGCAAACGTGTGCTGTCTTACGATGTTTGGCATAGGGGCACTCTTTGCACCTTTTTCGTACACCTGGAACTATGGCAGTAAGTTCCTGTGAAGATTTTCCACTGAATTTTCTGATTCTCTCACGCAAAGTGCTCGGCACTTGAGGTATTTCTTTTTGGGCACTCAAATGTTTGCTGGTGAGCATACGGCCTAGCGATTTGATGAAATTACGACGTTTTTGGGTCTTATTGGTATTTGATCGGTGAAGAATATCAGCGTTTATGCCAGCCATATTCAATATTGCATAGAACACCGTCAAAAGCCATATTTTTGAATTGCGGCTTACATCATATGTTGCAGACAGCTCGTCTTCAACGTCTACTCCACCTTTTGTTTAATTGTAAAGCATGTTTATATCTGTGTTTTCTTGTTCCCCTCTAATTGATTCATTATTTTAAGCATCGTGGTGAAGACTTGACATTAGTTAAACGATGCCACAAAATTAGTACTACAAGCCCAACGCGCTTTCAAGTTACACTTACTTAAATTTCTTACTTACTTCACTTACGTGAATATAACGCGATGATGTCACAGGCAAACCACATCCTGAGCGACAACACTTACAAATATAACGTATCTGTTGCAGCCATAGCAACGCATCGTAGGTATTAGCGGTTCAAATCTGATGGTGTTTTGTCATATAGAAAGTTCGACCGGTCACTACTGCATCGAGCGAATGACATTTTCACGTAAAGATCAGCATTAATTTACACACCTGTAAAGTACTGCTGGTGACATTGCAGTACCAATAATTAGTAACTACGGTATCTATTGTTGTACCGTAGCTCAAAAAAAATATACTAGTCGACATGACCTATACATTATTATATTACATCAAACATGACGTGTATCCAGATTTGCTGATTCGCCTACTTGACGGAGCCCAAGAGACTGTGAAGACTGGATTCATGATTTATCATAGACATTAGAGGGAAAAGTCATGTGTTTTATATTCGTTAATTTTCTTTTTCTTAAAATCTTTTCAGATCAATTTTTTCTTTCTGACAAAAGCTTTTACAATTTTTTACTAATTTGTTAAATATAAATGACACCTGTAACTTGATTAATTTCAAAAAATTCACCAATCACTCAATGTTAGTTTAACGGGCTATAACTTTTCCATTTTTGACTTAAAATTCTAATTTCGTTTTAGCAATATTTTAAAATTGAATTCCCTACACCCACCGCTAGAACGAACGTTTCCGTTGCGTGATTTTCGAGATCACAATGGCCTACGTTTCGATGACCCACCCGCATTGGAAATGCCATAACTTTTTGTATTTGATTTTACAAACTTTCCTTTCCGACGCAAACTTTACTTTACAAATATTTACTAGTTGTTTTATGTATTTATGCAATATGATATAGTGGTCGCCGCATTGAAACGGATACTTATTACAAAGTGACCTCGAAAGTGATCATTCTAATTTAATATTATATTAGTAAGTTTTTTGAGGGATTAGCAAGAAGCTCATAAATTCATACGAAGTTCGATAAAGAACAAATAAAGTTCATAAATTCGTTCATCAATTCGAATAAAGTTCATAAATTCTATACTTCATAGTTCATAATTCCTAAGTTTATGCTGCAGCCAAAAAAATATTAAGACTGTTATCTTAATCCGTGCCTTTATCTTGCGTTGTGTTTTTCTGCGTTTGAACTTGTAACGACAAAAATCAAAAACCTTTCCCAAATTACTTTTTTCTGTTTTGGAAAAATATTAATAATACGACTGCTTAGCCCCTGTACCGTAATTAACCCTCCATAATCTCACAGGAGTCGGCTACGCCATCTGCCTCATAGACATCTATATGGGCATGTACTACAACACCATCATCGGTTGGGCCATCTACTACCTGGTGGCGTCCGTCGGCTCTATCTCCTCCAGCCTGCCGTGGACCAGCTGCGACAACGAATGGAACACCCCTCTCTGCGCTCCGGTCACCGAGAGACACATGAATCACAACCTTACCAGCCCCGCCAAAGAATTCTTCGAGTGAGTACAAATTATTGATATTGTAACTATACTGGTGAGAAATAAAATGGAAACATTCTTATTATTTTTTATGGCAATTCCGCGCAGCGTGGTTGCTGGCGATTTTGTGCCAATATGGAAATTATTATTCGTTTTTCTCTGTTTATATGAAATGTTTCTTGATGGTTGGGGGATGACTACGGCTTGTGCAGGATGTCCATAAAAGAATGTCACAGTTATAAATTTGGATAGCATCAACTACAAGCATTGTAGAGTGCTGGTTCAAAGTCACAATTAAAGAGTAACTCAAACAGTTGCGCGAGTAGTGCTTTGTTGTTTTCTCGCTCGCAGCGCCACATACGCAAAATGGCGACTCCTGAGCGTAAAACGTTTTGTGTTCTGCAATTTGCTAAAAGACAATGTGTAATTTCAGTTCAACGTGCGTTTCGTTCAAAGTTTAAATGTGATCTCATATGTGGCAAAAACATCCGCCGATGGTTATAGATAGGCAACTCGAAAAGACCGGATGTGTCTGTAAAGGAAAACGCACGGGACGATCAAAAGTGAGTGGATGTTGACCGCGTGAGAGAATCTTACCTGCGTAGTGCTAGGAAATATGTTCGGAAAGCAGGTCTTAAACTTCAGTTGCCAAAGACGACAGTGTGGAAGGTTTTAATAAAACGTTTACACACGCGTCCATGCCGGTTACAGTTAGTACAGTGAAACTGGGACATTCTTTTATGACCATCCTGTATATTCAACTTTTATTGCCTTTCGTGGTAACTTCACGCAGATAGGTTGATCGTGATTTTATGCCCATAACTTTATTTTTGTACTGTCTTGATAACGGGAGGAAAAGTATGATTAGTATCCAACCTGCGGACAAAGACAAAGGAGATCACTATTTAAAGTACATATCATAAAAAAACACAATATGGACATTATACAGATAAAAATAATAGAGGCGCCTGTTAGGAGATAGTTCAGTTGGATACAGAGTCAGAAGGCAGGAGAGAAGATCAGAGAGAAGTGCATTAATCTAATAAGAGGTACTGTGTGCAGTACCTACTGCAGCTAAGTTTGGTAAGCGCACATGGATTGCCAGAATCTGATAATGAAAAAATAACTATGTAAGAGGTATTTCGACAAATAGCTAATATAATAATAAATTTATATCTTGAAACAGAAAATTTAATAACTAGTTATTTGAAAAACCAGGCTATCTCTGGCATTTTAATTAGACTACCTCCAACCCCTGAATCGTGCAAATAAAAACGTCGCATAAATGTAATATTCACGAAATAGGTAAAGCTCTTATTGCTGGTTTTATCAAACCTATTCTCATTCTTATTCTTGGTTTATTTAATTGTCAGGACAGATATAGATATAACTTTGTTTATTTTTTCTTTAGACGCAACGTCTTGGAACAATACCTATCAGACGGTTTGGACAGAGTGGGGCCCATCAAACCTTCTTTGGCCCTATGCGTTTTCGTGGTTTTCGTTTTGGTCTATTTCTCGCTATGGAAAGGCGTGAGGAGTACCGGAAAGGTAAGTCTGCCTCATTTGTTATTTTATAACCTGATTATAGAGCATTCCAGTTTGATCATCGAGTAGAAAGATTCTGTTTTTTTTTTGTTGATTCCTTTCTATGTCAGCGTTGCATAGTTTTACTCTCTTTTTGCAGTTTACGCATATCGATGTTTAGAACCAACTTCCCTTTAAGTACCTATTTCAAAACTAAAATAGGCTCGATTGCATTTCTTAGTGAACTAATATCGGAAAATACTTCATGCGAACGAGACAAGAGGCGGGAAATGTAAAATGAACGATCGTATCTTTTCCCGCACAACTACTAGGTACAAAAAAAACCCTCTGAATTAGTTTCAAAACATTTCGTCCGGTCTTAGATTATCCCGCTTTACGCCCGATTGGTAATTTTATACTGTAAAAGTGATAGCCGTTCATTTTATATTCCGCTCTAACGTATTTCCCTGTCTCGCTGGCATGAACTAATTCCGATTTTACTTCACCGCGAAGAATCGCAATAGTACCTAATATCATCTCGTGTCCTCTATTTAAAGGTGTATTGAAACTTTTTACCAGCTCTGAAGACATTGATTTTTTTGTTATCATCTTACCCCAAAGTTTGAATCGTTCTTTATTCGTGTCAACATCTTCATGCTTTAATTTTAACCAATATGTTTAATATTACGAACTTTAACAATATGTTTGTTATTCTACTAGCCTACTTAACTATTCTTGCTACATGTGGTCTATTAAGATTTCGTAGTTTCTTGATTATTCATTCTTTACTTGGTATGTACAGGTCGTGTGGGTAACAGCGTTAGCTCCGTACGTGGTTCTCCTTATTCTGCTAGCTCGTGGAGTCACCTTACCAGGAGCAGCGGATGGTATACGTTACTATCTGACCCCAGAGTGGCACAAACTAAAGAATACCAGAGTAAGTCATGTAACTTATATGTTTAGAAAAGTTCATTATTATTGCCTAATGTAATATATAAACCCTATCCCCGCATTGGATATTTAGTTTTTAAAAACACATCACATCATCTTTTTAACAAAAATCTCTGGCAACATTTGCCTATTTCTTTGTAATAAAATTTTTAATTATTAATATGTTTTATATCTCGCATTAATCTAGGTCTGGATTGACGCAGCTTCACAGATCTTCTTCTCCCTCGGTCCGGGGTTTGGCACCCTCCTAGCCCTTTCCAGCTACAATAAGTTCAACAACAACTGCTACCGCGATGCTATTCTCACATCCTCCATCAACTGCCTCACCAGCTTTCTCGCCGGATTTGTTATCTTCTCTGTTCTTGGGTGAGTATATTATCTTGCTAAGCAAAAATTTCGTATACTTGTGGTTTCTATTTTCATAATATGTAATGAATACGTAGAATTTACGGCGGCCTGTGTTGGTAACTTCGTACATATTGTTTGAAACCAGAACTATTCCCATTTTAGTCGTTGGGGGTCCCCTTTAATGGCGCCCCCTTAGACTGCGGCTCTGAGTCGTGGGGTAAAAATATATATATTTTTTAAGTGGCTGTTTTATCAAATTTTACAAGAGGTAACTTGACATGACTGTGGAGTGGAGGAGGACAAGCGCATACAGCATTGTCCACAAGAAGAAAGAATATCACATGATATTATTAGGTTCATATGTCTCACATAAGAGAGCCTCAATCTTCGTAGATCGAGTATATATGTATATGGCGTATATATTTTGCCGTTAGTTAGCTACAGATACACCGCGAGTAAGTTAGCTACAGCTACACCGCGAGTTATTTAGCTACACCGCGACTTGTTAGTTGTTGTTAGTTGTTAGTTAGACTCGTTTGTTACACCCCGCTCGGTTCACACCATGCGCTTCCCCAAGGCCCACCTCAATATGTTATCAGCCCTCACACTGGCCCAGGCCAGTCCGGGACTGGGCTTCACTCGTGTTAGTATATGAATATCACGACTGTGTCATTTTTGCCAACAGTTACATGGCCTACGTTCAGAACAAAAGCATCGAGGAAGTCGGCCTCGAAGGTCCAGGTCTCGTGTTCGTCGTGTACCCCGAAGCCATTGCTACAATGACGGGCTCGGTCTTTTGGTCGATAATATTCTTCCTGATGCTGATAACCCTGGGTTTGGACAGCACGTTCGGCGGATTGGAGGCGGTGGTCACCGCTCTGAGCGACGAGTATCCAAATGTTCTGGGACAAAGGAGGGAAATATTTGTCGCTTTCTTGTTGCTGTTCATCTACATATGCGCGCTGCCTACGACAACATACGTGAGTATTTTCTTTAAATCGGTCTCATATGTTTAATGAAACTTATTTTTATTTACAAAACTTCCATATCATTTTCAAACCTAAGAATGTCCAAATAAAGGTCATTGAGTCGTGAACTATTTTTTGTCTTGTCTTGGCTAAAAAGATTTAGATCCTGGTACTTTAGTCTTATTGAATATGCATCTTGTGTGTTCTTTTCAAATAGTACCCAAAATAGTACTTTCGTGCATATAATAAAATATGTCATATAAACCGTCTCCGTAAGATAGGTCGTATAAACCGTCCCCTCACATGTATGTCGGTTAGAAACTCATGATTACCCACACAATTGTATGGGCAGGGTCCAAAATTCAAATAGAAGAATTTCATACAGAGGTGCTAATTCGAGGGTGAGCCAAATATAAATATACCTTTCTTTGCTGTGGCGAGCTAATGGGCCCTTCGTACTTGGCCACGAAGACCCATTCTATTCAGGTTTGGTTACACTTAAGGGGCAACATCCATCCGGCAGCCTCCACACATGAAGTGCGAGCCTGGGCAGGACT
This sequence comes from Micropterix aruncella, assembly GCA_944548615.1. Lineage (NCBI taxonomy): Eukaryota > Metazoa > Arthropoda > Insecta > Lepidoptera > Micropterigidae > Micropterix > Micropterix aruncella. The sequence continues at coordinate 12,420,302 of OX155958.1, forward strand.
CTGGTCTCAGGGCTAGTTTCCCCTAGAAGTCGGAGTTTCCCCTGGCGCTCCTGGACGGTCTGCGCACCGTGCGGCGTAAGCTAATCGATTGTGCACTCTAACAGTCGGGGGAGTCTGGAAGCAGTACTGTTTCCTATAGATCGGGGGTGGCTGCGGACCTTACGGCGACCTGCTGTTGAAACGACCATCGGTTATCCGATCCTGGATGAACAGCCAGGCCAAGGATGCCGTGCGATAGATTCGGTTTACACCGTTTCACCGCTTCGTAAGGGAGAGGACCGCGCAAGCAACCTCGAACTCGTAACCAATCGAGAGACCGGAGTAATCTGGTCGCAATTGGAAGTAAGGGCGTGAGTGTGAGCCCGCTGGGTAACATATCTGGTTATCTCGCGGTTAAGGCGTTGGCCTCTTACGGGCATGTGGCGGAGCTTGACAGTGGACTGTTTTGTCCAAGTCTTCTGCGCTCACTTCACGGGAGATAGAAATACAATCGTTAAAACATCCTGAGGTGATGGGTTCGCCCGTTCTAGTGATGGCAGAACATCAACTTTCAGTGATGGCAGAACAGAGGGTGGCGCTCTGTTCTGCTCCACTCGATTTGTTGCTTCACGTATGAGAGAAGGATTCAGTGTTCGATTGCACAACTAATTATAATTATATTTCTAGTGAACGGAAATATTCGACCCGGCACTAATTATGCTGCCAGGACGGGAAATCAACAATTTCGTGGCGAAAAGTACCTAATCCTACAAATCAAAAGCCATGAATCAGTTCCGGATTAGCCTATAAAGAGGCCCTTAGGGCTTCGAAATCTTGAACACTTTTGCACTTTGCGGGACCCTCTTTGGGCTTTCGACTACATTCTGACGACATATACAGGGTCCGCTTATTTCGTGTATGGCAACATTTACCTCATGTCTGATTTGACAGATAATTAGTTTTATCCTTCCGCTGAACGAATATGGTTGTGTATACGCTTGAACAACGCTGGGAAATCTTGCGACATTACTTTGAAAATCATGGTAATGTTGCAGAATGTGTGCGAAAATTGCGTACGGATTTTGGAAGAAGAGAAGCACCGTCAGCTCCGTATGTTCGTTACCTTGTGAAAAAAGTGAAAGAAACTGGCATCCTCATCGATAAACCAACGCGTGAAAAGCCAAAAACAGTGCGTACACCCGAGAATATTGCTGCTGTGGCCGAAAGTGTGCGTGAATCGCCATCAACATCAGTTCACCGTCGTTCTCAACAATTGGACATTTCGCAGACATCATTGAGACGAATTTTGCGTAAAGACCTTGGTATGACGCCGTACAAAGTCCAATTGGTTCAGGAGTTGAAGCCAACTGACCATCCAATGCGTTTTCGCTTCGCTAAGTGGGCCTGCGATCGACTTACAGAAGATGCGGATTTTGCCAAAAAAATCATCTTTTCAGATGAAGCTCATTTCCATCTTGGCGGGTATGTATGTAAACAAGCAGAATTGTCGCATTTGGGGCACAGAAAACCCGCACGCATTCATTGAAAAGCCGGTGCACCCAAAACGAGTCACTGTTTGGTGCAGATTTTGGTCCAGAGGCATAATTGGGCCATTTTTCTTCAAAAATGAGCAAGGAGTGGCCGTTACCGTCAATGGCGATCGTTATCGGGCCATGTTGAACGAATTTTTGTTCACAGAAATTGAAGAGGAGGATATTGGCAACATTTGGTTTCAACAGGACGGCGCTACGTGCCACACAGCCAACGCTACACTTGATGTTTTGCGCCCTGTTTTTTAAAATCGCATTATCAGCCGCAGAGCTGATGTCGTTTGGCCACCTCGGAGCTGCGATTTGACACCGTTGGACTACTTTTTGTGGGGTGCCGTCAAAGATAAGTGTTACGCCGACAAACCAGAGACAATTGACGCTTTAAAGGACAATATTCGTGAAGCCATTGGTGAAATACAGCTGCACACAATCGATAATGTACTTAAAAATTGGACCCATCGTGTAGGCTACTGCATGGCCAGCCGAGGCAGCCATTTGAATGAAATTATTTTCCATCATTAACCGGAGGGATTGTACTTTCAAATAAAAAAAGAAATTTGAAAAAATATTCAGTATGTAGTTTTTTTTTATAGCATTTTCAAAAAAAAAAAGTTATTTGGCGGGCCCTTTAGTATAGAATATACGTGTACATAAACAACACGGCCCAGTTTGCACCGGCAAACGGGGCCGTTAAACATTTCTGACAACGCTTATGTCGCATAGCAAAGTCGCGCGTATAAATAAAATACGGTCGCATAGGCTGGCAGCGGCCAACCGTCGATAATGTATAACAATTCTACTACCAGACGGATCAAAAAGTTTTCTCAAGCAAACATATTCTCCTTAGAATGTTAATTCAATGGTAATGGTTCCTTATCGCAGGCCCCCTACAAAAAATTGAAACACAATTCTCGTCATTACCTAAGGGCGATGATATTATATTTTTTGGTGATATAAACTGGAACATACATTTAGAAAATAAACCGCACGTGTCAAAATACTTAGACATAATGGCAAATTATGGTTTGCAATGCTATATAAATACATTCACGCGGGAAGTCATCGTACAAGGATTGCTAAAACGTTCCTGTATCGACCATATCTTTATAAGAAATGAACGTGACAATATTAACTCGGCAACAATTAAATATAAAATTAGTGATCATTATGCCATAGCGGTCAACATTGGTACTGATCATGGGGGCGACATGACCGGCGGGGAGCGGAAGATACGCGTATTTGACAACGGACTAATAAATAGCCGCTTACAATCAATAGACTGGGCAGGCGTGATGTTGGGAACAAATGATCCTAATAAAATGATAACTAATATTGCCGACATATTCACTCAAATATACAGTGAATGTACTAAAGAATCATCATGTAAAAATAAGAGAAACCCATTTTTTAATGGGTGGATCGACTCTAATATTATAAAACTAATGAAAGAAAGAGACAAAGCTTATCATAGGTGGAAAAATAATCAGAATAATGAATTAAATCGTAAAAATTATGTTAGTCTAAGGAATAAAGCCACGAACGAAATAAAAAATGCAAAAAGATGCTTCTACAAAAAAGATTTTGAAAATTCTAAAGGAAATATAAAAATGACTTGGAATAAAATAAATAATTTAATTGGGAAACAAAAGCAGTCTTTAGATGAACCAATAATAAAATACTTAGGAGAAAATAAAAGTCACGGAAATATTGCAAATGAATTTGTAGAAAATTTTCAAAACAACGTTAAAGCCATACTCCATAAATGCGACAAAAAAACATTAGATTTAAATTCAACTAAGCCAATAGACAGAACTATGTACATTCCGAAAAGTAAGTCAGAAGACATTCAGAAAATTATAGCTGGTTTAGATGCCAATAAATCACCTGGATTAGATCAAATTAGAGTAAGAGATCTCAAATTAATTAACAAAAAGATTAGTCCTATTATTAGTAAAATTCTTAATCTGTGCTTAGATACAGGATTATATCCAAATTTTTTAAAGATAGCTTTAATAAGACCTGTATATAAAGGCGGTAATCACAAGGATTACAACAATTATAGACCCATCAGCATTTTGTCAAGTATTAACAAAATCTTTGAAAAATATATCGCAGGCAAGGTGCAGACATACCTAACGACTAATAATATTATCAATGAAAGCCAATACGGGTTCCAAAAAAATAAGAATACCGATCAACTCCTATCTAATTTTACAAACCACGTAAATAAGTGCCTGAATGACAAAAAACACGTCATAATTGTCCTTGTGGATTTTAGCAAGGCTTTCGACACAATTAATCATGATCGACTCATAAGGACCCTTGACGATGTAGGTATAAGAGGCAGATACAAAGAGTTACTGCGCAGTTACCTAAGTGATAGAGAAATGGCGGTAAAAATAGGGGACTCGATTGGTAAAAGTGTTAGGATAACAGAGGGTACACCACAGGGCTCCGTATTGGGACCTATGTTTTATTTGATATATTGCAACACTATATCGAATATATTTTTTAAATCAAAAGTGTACCAATTCGCTGATGACACAGCGATAGTGGTTGAGCACGATGACGTAAATACTGCAAACACAATCATGAACCAACAATTCGTACAACTGTTGCACTGGTCCCATGACAACGGCCTCGTTATCAACCATACGAAGACAAAGGTATTGTACGTCACCTCTCCCTATAAAAAAAGGGGCGAGATAGCTATTAAAGCACACTCGTATACGTGCATTCACAATAACGTATCACATCTAAACTGCTCCTGCAACAGTCTAGAGGTTGTGAGTACACATAAATACCTGGGCTTAATACTTGACAAAAACTTTAATTGGGAAAGTCACATACTTCTACTGTGTGGAAAACTCAGGTATTTTTTAAAACTATTCTTTCACCTGAAATCCGTAGTACCTCATAATATTATGAAAATCATATACTTTTCACTTGTAAATTCTATACTAGGATATGGCATTCAGGTATGGGGACTTACATTTCCCACGTACGTTAGGAAAGTGGAAAATATTCAAATTCGAATACTGAAACAAATGGCACCAAAAGGCTCAATACAAATTAAGCAAAATAATTACATAGAACTCTACTCCTCAATTGATGTCTTGCCTATAAGTTTCTTCGTATGGTATAAAATTCTGCTTGACAACAACGAAAACGGTTCGTTACGAATACCTGCCGATCATGTACACGGAACTCGGCTACGTGAAAAGGGGTATTTGAAATATAACAAGCAAAACAATTATTACGGCGATAGAACTCTTGAATTCATTGTTCCAAAATTATTCAATCACTTTTCTATAAAATTAGACAACTCAATCAGTAAATACTTACTAAAGAAAACATTGAAACTTATACTACTAAGCAACCTAAATAATGACTTACCCAGGCGAGCTAATTGAAATAATTTAAATATTATGTAATATAAATACTATAATAGAGAAATTAAAAACTATATTAGTGTAAATTAGCATAAATATGTAAAAGCAGTAGCATAACTGTAACAAGTAAAAATTCTATTAGACTAAATTAGCATTAACATTAAGTAGAATAATTATGGTAAACCAAGCTAATTAAGATAAGTTAGGTTAGGTTAGGGCATAAGTATAGATATCTAGTATGAATCATGTTATTAGTGTAATCATTTGTTATTGTAATTGTAAACAAAGTAAGTATACCAGGATAAGGTTTTTTTTAACTTTAATTAGGCTAATTGTTACGTAAGTTGTTTTACTTATTTCAATTATTTACTCTGACCCGCCTAGATACGGGACATTTAAGTCCTAGTTAGGTGGGTACTGAGCATTAGCTGCATTTTGGTGTTCAATTTCTCCGAGTTACTTATAACATTGATAACAATGGGGTTTAAATGTACAAACAAATAAATGAATAAAGTATTAAATCTAAAAAAAAAATTAGTTTAGGTTAGGTTAGATTAGTAAGTAGGCATATTAATTTAGTGGAAAAGCATATTTATAAGTGTATATTCAGCTAGTTATGATAGGAGATATAGGTTAGATTAGGTTAGGTTAGGAAGTCAATGCATCTACTTAACGTAAAAAGTTATAATAGTTAATAAAAGTATAATAGGTAATAGATAATATAAGTCAGATATAAACACATTATTGTTAGTTACCCACTGAAAAGGCACTAGCCTTAGTGGGGAACTGTGACATGTAATTTGTATCTTTTTTATGAATAAAGACTACTAAAAAAAAAAAAAAAAAAAAGGCGTGGGGCCCCTATGGGCCCCCCGGCCTATGCCGGCGACTACTTGGCCTTTTGGATGATCCGGCACTGCCGTGAATGCGGTCCCACAGGACAAACACCACTCGAAAAATCTTCGCTGCACTTCGTGGCATGGCTTTATTGATGCTGACTATCGTTTGTCAGTGGCTGAATTTTAAGATAGACTTGGGATGTACATTAGGAGTGTACAAAAAAGCACCTGCACTTCCGAAAAATTCCACGTACATGGTGTTGTTCCTGCGCGCGATTACATGACAATCGTGGGGGCGAGACCCCGGGCATCTGCCGCACCGTGGCTTTTTCTCTAATTGTTAATAATCGTGATGTCTTGAGTTTTATAAAACACATTTTTCTTCTTGAAGTGCCTCTCCATTACTGGAGGTTGGCCGTTAGCTCTGATTTTTTTTCAGTCTTGCGCCATCCGGAAGGGCTGTTTCATACTGGTGATCCCGGTCCACTCTCTGATATTGCACAGCCACGACTTTTTCCTCCTTCCAAGACGCCGTTTACCCTCAATTTTGCCCATCAATATCAGTTGAAGCAGCTGATATCTGCCATGCCGCAGCACGTGCCCCAGATATTCAATCTTGCGCTTTTTGACGGTGTGCAACAATTTCCGGGTCGTACCAGCACGCCGAAGCACTTTCTCATTGCTAACTTTATGGGTCCAGCTTATACGGAGCATTCGTCGGCAGCACCACATCTCAAAAGTCCTCTGGTATCTTCTTTGATGGTCCCCGCTTCGCTGCCGTACAATAACTATTGGCCAGATATAACTATTGGCCTAAAATAAAACATCATACAGAAAACAGATCAATATCTCAATAGCTCAATAGCTTCAAAACAAAAGTCTTGAGTTCATTAAAACTTTTCAAGCAGAACTAAGATTACGCCTTGTGTCAGTAAATCTTCAAAAATGTATCGCGCCTTGCCAACAAAAAGGCGCGGCGGTTTATCAGCAATGTCAAATGAGATTTTCTAGAGAGGGTCCAAAAAGACTGCAACCTATACTTAGCTAGGTAAGGCTTGGTTTTCGACGATGTAGGATCGACGACAACCGAAATGTAGTTACCGTTGAACAGTACTTCTCGAATGCCATTCTTGTAATTTTATCCCAACTGAAAATGGTGACCCAACGAAGACATACACAGTCGTACATACACAGTCAAATGCAAGAACGCAAAAGAAAAGGAAATTAAGATCCAGAAACATCCAGTTATATGCTTCAAAATGTCTGATATATCTCTATCTATACATCTAAACTGTCATACATCGCATGAGATCTATACATCTGTCTGAGCAAAGGTTTATTAAGGTTTTATAAGGCGCATTAATTAGATATAAATATTGTTTGATTTTCTAATGTGCTCAGTAGAGTGCATCCGAGCCCACCTTGCTAGGCACTCCTGTGATAAGGCGAGCTAATTTCTGAGTCTTATAAAGTGCCACGGCTGTATATAAAAATGTATGTATTTCAATTAAACATTTTTGCCGGATTCGTGGCGTTTGCGTCGCATTTATACGAACTTCGATGTAGGTGTATGTGCATTATTGTACAATTCAAGTTAGGCAAAAAAAACATATCCAACAAGCTGAAATCAGCCTCGATCGATGAACGATTTGCAGGGGTTCACAACGGGCGATTTTCAAACGAACGAATATTACAATGCGACCTAACCACTGTGCCACCGGATGCCCATCCCTGAATGAATCACACTAATAAATGGCAGTCAATTAGGTATGTTTGAGCCAATAAACCCCTATCAGGTACGTATGCCAGCGCTTCCTTCTATCCGAAAGGAATTATAAGATAAACGCAACAGACAGTACATGTTAAAGCTTTTATCGAAGATATAGTGGCGAGAAATTTTCTAACTTGGATCCGTTTATGTGTGTAGGTAGGTAGAGACAACTTAAAAGAAAGAGATAAACATAATATAACGTCAAACCAACTTTAATTAAATGTTAAAAATCGATAATCATGTTCTCAATAACTAAAAGAAACGATTCGAAAATCCTCAAATTATTCAACGTTACATTGTTAAAACAATTTCCTTATTTCCAGTCTTTCCATTTTCACTGTTAAAAAAAAAATTAAATAAATTACTGCAACACAAGGCTAGCGCGTAGCGTCTTGTTTGTAAATCAAATTTCGCCATGTTTAGTAACATTTAGAACCAGAAAAACGTATAAAAATCTGTTCGCTTGTATCATTGATTAAAATCAATGCTTGTATATAAGTCTGACTGTCAACGATATCTCAAGGAAGGGTGTCCGTTTTCTAAAATTCTTTCGCCAGCCTGTTTTATTCATCAACGAGAATAGCTCATTAGATTTAGGGTTCCGTGTCTATGATAAAATGGAAGTCACGGTACAAACGGACGACTGAAAAATCAATTTTTTTGCCGTACGGTCACCAACGTTTTATTACTTCTCCGAATTGTAAAAAAACTGGTTACGGAAGAAAAATTGAAATCGCAGTATGCGTTCTTGAGTCACAATGATAGATAAGTAATTTCTTTTATTCATCGATATACTGAGTCGATAAGCTTTAGGGTTCAGTAACTAAAACAGATCGGGGAGCTGCTATACAAACAAACGACTGAGAAATGACATTTCATACTTACGGTGCCAACTTTTTATTAGTTCTCTGAATTCAAAAAAATACCAATTACTTAGAAAAGTTTTAAAATGGGACTACGCGTTCTCGAGTTGACAATGATATACTCAAGAGGCCGTAACTCAAGAACGCCTTGTCGGATTTGGAGGATTCTTTTGCTAGTCTGTTTTATTTATCGACGATCGACTAGCTGAGCTCAAGAGATGAAATGTATCGGGAATCTGCCATACAAACGTCGTGTAATTCGTCCGGTCGTCAACTTTTTAATAACTATCCGAATTAACCCTTGACTACACGCGCGGTTTCGGCACACGTATGTCCACTAGTGGGGGTTTTTTGTACCCCTTTTCTTTTTTACGAAAATTTTAATATAAATGAGAAATTATATATGTTTCTTGTTTTAGCATAGGAATAAAACGCCATTTGAGAATCGAATGTCTTTAATATTATTCCAATTAGTAAAACATAACAAAACTTATATAAGATGTTATCAAAGACACAATGGGAAATACTACCTTTTTCAAATAAAGTAAGTTAAGCTAAGAGTATGTACTTCCACACAACCTTTAATAATGTTTAAATGTTTTTGCACTAGAAATAATAGTCGTTTCATAAAATAAATGATAAAATTAAGCCTAATTTTAGAAACACATTGTCTGGCGACACTGAGATTATTGCATGGACGCGCAACACCGAAACCCGCGCGACTACAGAAGTAGAGTGTGAAATAGATCTCGTGGGGTACGTTTGTACCCCGCGAGTGTAGTCAAGGGTTAATGCGTAAAACGGATTACCGAATATTTTTTTTGAAATAGGACTGAGCGTTATTTACACAATTTAAGACTGATTGGCTAAAGGGGCTGTAACTTTTAAATGAATTATTCCTTTTTTGAAAATTCATTCGCAAATACCACCGGGGTGCAAAGAACCCGGGTCACCAACATAAACCTTAATATCTAGAACCTAAGAGTGGATGTAAGTGATATAATTACCACATTATTATTGAATATTGAATACCAGGAACGCTTCTAATTTTTTTTTTGTTAACATAACAGAGACAAGAGCAAAAACAAATGCAATGAATTCGTAGATCGTTTATCAAAAAAAAATATTTCTTTTGTTTGTAGTATTTTTTTATGGCAGTAACCACTTTACAGCAAACAAGAAAATTGTATTAAATTTATTTGAGTAGTATGAAATTGTCTATAAAATACTTTTTATTTGAATAATCTAGCATTCTTAGTTTCCGAGATATTAAGGGTTATGTTGGTGGCCCGGATTCATTGCTCCCTTGTACGTTTCCTACTACTACTATTTTTCTGAATGTGGACCCTTAAAAGTGAAATGTTTTATCATGGGTCGTAAATATTTTGAACTCACCAATTTTTAATTTGTTGATTTTGCCGTTTTACGTGTCCCTTGCATGCGCTCTAAAAGCGAAATTTATTGGTAGCGCTCTTCCCTAACACCTTGCGGGTGATTGATTTTAAGAGAGGGGGGTCTCTTAAGGCGCCGCAGCACCCGATTACTTATACTTGCACGCTCCCCTCCCGCCAGAGTGGACCACCTCGTAACGTGTTCACTTGTAAATCGTTCGTATGAATGTTGTATGAGGGCGCGCTCCACTCTCAGCGCCATTCTATTAGATAGTGACTTCTGGCCACCCCCTGAAACCCCAGAGGGAAACGCCCTGGGCGAAAAGACAGGAAAATGGCAAAGAGACGCGTTAGCATCATTGATTATATGCGTTCGTCAGTGATAGTGATGATAAATTAAGGGGAGGGGGAGGGCCCGAGGGGGTGAGTTGTTCAACCTGTACCTTTTCTGCACTTCGTAATTAAAGTAATGTGGCCATTTTATACCAACAGATATGAGACTAATGTCAAAATGAAAGGCTTTAGCGTGTAATAATGTAAAGTTCCGGGTTCGATTCCCGGCTGGGTCACAATTTTCCGTTGGGATAAAATTAATGGAATTGCATCTTCGATTCTGTCGATCGAATGCAATAACAAGGAACACACTTACACACATGTTACAGGCACATATTCATATAAACACTTCATAGCATGGTTGGAAGCCCGCCCATTGTGAAATTTCACAATAAAGAATATAAACAAACAAACAATCATATTTAATTTAATACTCGTGTAGCTAAGATCAATTTAATTGCAGAACAGAAATATCGGTACATTTTAAGACATTTATTTATTTTACTGCAATTTCAGCTAATAACTAGATTTACATATAAACTACGTACCTATTGAAATTTTTGAAAAGAAATTCGTAATATAATGAATTATACGATAATCATTAGCCATATTTGTTATATCATAAAAGATAACAGATTTTCAGTTATAAATAAAAACTTGCCAATTCGATGAATGAGAAAAAAATCAGTCGAAATTGATGGTGTTTTAAAAGCGGCGGTACAACTCGAACCATGGATAATCTACATAAAAAATGAAGTCGTCGAAAATATAGTATAACTATTTTTGATTTATGTGCTCGTTACGAAGATAAAACAATGTATTTTTAAAAATGTATTGTTATTAAATTATGTTTTGCTTCTTACCCGTCACTAAATCATTGTATAAACTAGCACCAAATTATTCTCCTTAAAAATCTAATTCGACTATAGTAAAATATCAAGAAAATAAGTGTCCTTTTCTTGTTCTAGGCCTTCATTGCCGACGAAAATTTCCATATCTTAGTTCTGCAATTAAATTTAACCCAGCTATTACCATAGAATGAAATGAAGTTATGTCAAACAAAACCTTTCATTTAACATGGGTCTCGTGTCTGTTAGTTCTTGGTCTAGGCTTCATATAAAAGTGGACATGGTCCTTTCTTTGTTGTACTTTTAAGATCTTACAACATAAATAAATATTAGGATATATGAAGTAGCAGTTCTATAAAAGGAAATTTAACAACGAATTAGTGACTTTTAACAAACATTTAAATTTTATAACGAATTAACTATGGAGTTTCGTCATTTTATTGAAATTTGATTATAATGCCTCTGCTGTAAAACTATCGTGAACGTGAAACAATTAATGCTTTGAAGGCGTTTTCGACTGCCTCTTTGGAGTATTTTTATTCCTTGTAAAAGTCGTCCGAACTGCGAAAAAAGTTAACGTCTGTTAGAGCAAGGTCTGGCGGTACGGTGGGCAATGAATACTCTCCACTCGCTTATCCTGCAACTGCAACAGTATGCTGTGAAGTGTGTGGTGTTACGTTGTCGCGCAGAAGCAGTGGCGAAGAGCGAATGGTTAGGTTCAGTTTTTTAACACGACCTTCTCGATCTTCTCCAGCGTTCTTCGTATTTCTTGATGGTGTCACATTTGCATTAACTGGGGTGCTAGACTGCAAGAATCTGAATTAATAACACGTACATCTGCTGAATTAATTCAGAAACTGAATTAATAACAGGACATCATATTTAAAAGTAACGCCATTTTACCAGACTCGACACTCGAAAATATCCAAGCAACAGCTAACTACACAGAAACAAACAAATAACTGATTTTATAAAGTAACATCATGGCTTTAAGTTGAAATTGATGTTAAACTGGAATTCTAACTCTTATTCAAATTTAATATTTACATCTCCAGATGAATTTTCTAATGTTACCCTAAAACGAGTTTTTTCTCAAAACGCTTCAACAGCTTGATGAATGTGCGGAGATATTACGAAATTCCTATGCCAGAAATAATCTGTTTTTATTTTCAAGATGATTTTAATTCCTCTGAAGTAGTGAAAACCAAAACGATGCCCAATATTCCGATAGCATCCTCATGCATTTCGCCCTCTTTTACCCGATTTAAAACCCCGACAAATAATCTCAGGATGTGTTTTATTTGTCTGGCGAAAGTGGGGGGAGGCTAAACAGAGGGCAGTTTCTTGGGAAAATAAATAAACAAAGCGAAATGAGAGGGGCGATAACCACTATCACGTAGTCGGCGAGTCGTGAGCAATTCCTTCATTTGAAATTGTAATGGAGAACCTTCGGCCGCCACCAATCTTTGCCTTCTCGCCGCAGAGGAGGAGTGGGCCACACCTCTCTTCGTCTTTCTAATACATATAGTATAAATAAGCTACCGTCTTTTTGTTAGGTTACCAGCTTTTAGTTAAAATAGTTCTCTGAAGGGATCTCTGATACTAAATATCTAATCGAATGTCTGATACTATATATAAATCTAATCTGATACCAATCTGATAATTAATATGATAGGTAATCTGTAAATAATATCTAATCTAATCTGATACTAAATATCTAATACTAAATATCGGATACTAAATATCTAATTTAACGTCTGATACTATATAAATAATCTAATCTGATACTAAATAGGTCACAGGTCACAGCGATGGGTGACACACAAATAGGTCACAGATCACTGCGATGGGTGACCAAGAAATTAAAAACAACAAAAAAAATACATGGTGTACCGCAGGGCTACGTATTGGGTCCTGTTTTCTTTCTGATGTATGTAAATGATTTATGTGATAAGCCGGTCGAAGGAAAAGGGAACATAATCTCATGTGCATATGATACTGTTATACTTATTGAGGCGGATGCCAGGGATCATGCGTTTGCAGCCGCGCAATTTTACCTGCATATTGCCAAGACCTGGTTTGATCGTCATATATCAATAATTAATGCCTCAAATGCAAAGTATTTAACATTTGTGGTTAGACTTGCCTAACATCCAACGTATCGCCCATTAAAATTTATATGAGAATAATTGCAAATTTGAGCAGATAAAACTAGAAAATAATTGTAAAAACAGTGATACAGTGAAACTGTGAAAAAAACTGTGAAAACTGTGGCTCACAACGTTAGTCGCCTTAAGTGCTCGGCCCTCGCCACAATTTCTCGATGAGAAATTGCAGGTACGTCGTGCATATGAATATCCTGACACGATCAAGGTTAATTTGACACTAATTTCCAACCCGGCGTTTTTAATTAGGGGACCAGTTTTAAGTAAGAAGTAGACACGAAAGGGAGGGGATATACGCTATGGACTGCGTAAGGAATATAATGATAGGAAATGGAATACACGATGTACGTGGCGTGTCCCTGTCTCCCCGGTAACCACCACTCAATTGGTCAACTAATAAATAATAATGTTTATAATCTAACCGTAAAATTTAATATATTCTTTTTTGTTTTCTTTATTTTTTTCTAACAATAAATCACTGCTAAAGAAACGTATGTATTCGGTATAATAACGGTGTTACTGTCCACAAATAATTAACAGTAAATAGTGTTAACATATAATTCGTCCTTGTTTATTTTTTATCTTTTTATGTTTGTTAGTTATAAACGCTGTTTGTTAACCAAATCACTACTAAGTAAAATAATGACTATGATTTATTTTAGGCCGTGGTCTTAATCAAAAATGTGTTATTTTTTCCACGCAGGGCGGAGTTTACCTGGTGAATCTCCTCAACGTGTACGGTCCAGGACTAGCCATTCTCTTCGTGGTGTTCGCCGAGTGCGCCGGAGTTTGCTGGATGTACGGCGTGGATAACTTCGCCAACGACATCCATAAAATGATCGGCCAGAGACCTGGACTGTTTTGGAGGGTGTGCTGGAACTACATTAGCCCTGTCTTCCTGCTCTGCCTCTTCATCTCGTCGCTGCTCGCGCACGATGAGATGCTCGGCGGAGACTACGAATACCCGCAGTGGACCCTGGTCCTCGGTTGGGTTTTGACCGCTTCCTCCATCATGTGGATACCGGGCTACGCGATCTATAAGTTTATCATCACACCGGGAGGGTGTTATAGGGTAAGCGTTTATACTCTCAGATTAGGCATACTAGTACTTCCGTGGTGCAATGAAATATAGGATAAAACTGTCTTAAGAATCCATATTAATATCTACGTATATATCTTGGAAACCTGCAAATATGTAAGGAATCGTGAGTAGTACCTATTACAATGGGCCCAATTGCGTTTCTTTGTGAACTAAACCTGAAATTAGTTCAAGCGAACGAGATAGAGCAATACGTTAGAGCGGATTATGAAACGAACGATCGTCGATAAAAACTACCTGTCGAACTTATATTCGTCCGAATAAATTTGAACACATTTCGTGCGGTGTTAGATTCAGATGCAGATCTTAGGTGGGTAGTTTTAATGCGAAAAAATGAAACCCATTCATTTCACATTTCGCTTTAGCGTATTGCCCTGTCTCGTTCAAACCAACTAATTTCCGATTTTAGTTCACGAAGAATCGCAATCGAGCCCATTATATACAATCTTCAACTGGTTACATAACGAGCAATAAAAAAAAACGCCAGCCTCCAAGTTAAATTTAACTTTATTGAAAACGCTATATACAGGAATGATATATACAGAGTACAGACCGATTAGTATAACCTGAGCAAAATGAATGTATTAATGTGTGGGGTGGCCTAAGAGAAACTTTCCAAAATGTTAAAAATATTGTTTCCATATCAAAGAAATTACAATATGCATTAGTATGTATACCTACATAATAGGTATACTCTAAAAAACAACAACAACAAAGAACAGATTTATTCATTTGGTAGAAAGATAAAAAGAAAATAATCAGGGTAAACATATTAATGTTAATGTAATGTTAACAATGAACCCGATTGCGTTTCTTCGTGAACTAAAATAGGAACTTAGTTCAACCGAACGAGACAGAGCAATACCTTAGAACGAAATATCAAATGAACTATCGTCGATTTTCCCGCACCATAACTACCTGTCGAACTTATAGACGCCCGAATAAGAACGTGTTAGATTTAGCTGCTTTACCTTCGGTAGGTAGTTTTAATGCGGAAAAGTGACAACCGTTCATTTCACATTCCGCTCTGACGTACTGCTCTATCTCGTTCACATGAACTAATTTCCGTTTTTATTCAAGAGAAACTCAATCGAGCCCAATATCTGCACATATTCTTCTGTTCTTTTCGAAATTTCGGTAATTTTAGTCGTAATGGCGATAGTGGGAATATAATTGGGATTTAGCCTTAAGCCTTTATTATGGAATAGTAAATACGATGACGCGATTACTTTTTTTTAATTTTCGGCCATATCATTATCGCTTAAAACTTCTTAAAACTTCCTCGAACTTTTAAAACGCCAATAAAAAAATACTGAAGCAATTTAAGCCGCGATTAACAGCGGATACCGAATTTCCGCGTAAATATATAGAAATCCCACTGTTACGTTGAAACTCCATGGTAATTGATTTTTTTAATATTTTATTTTATAGCAAAATACAGTCAGAAGCAAAAACAAATGAATGAACTGACTTTTAAGCCCGAATTGGCACCTATCATCGCGCTTTCCATATATAAATATAGAATGAAGGTACTAACTTTTGGTCCGTCGCACCCTATATTTCAAACCCTTCAATTAAAACATCCACCCGTCCAAGCTGTCTGATATCTTTTAATGGCATTTTAACTAGAATCTGCTTATTTTACCTACTGGCTTAGAACACTCATAAACTACGTCTTTATTTTATTTGCAATTTTATGGACTTCATTATTTGATCAACGATTCGATTTAACTATAGCCAGCATTACGTCATACCATTGATTATATAGCGTATTAGATTGCTCAACGACGTACTACGATTTGGAAACCAGTATTTTTCTACGAAACGCAATGTGTAGATGGCCCTCATAGTTCCTAAAATTGATTATTATATTCAATATCGCCACTTTCGTGTCATAATAGTATGGCGGCGCAATGTAGATGGCGCTCTCAACACGCCTATAGGGTATGAAATAATAATATAGTAACAAACGAATTACTAAATCATAGCTCTTACTTTTTTAATATTATTTACATAAAATTTTATATTTGGTATACAAGTATATTATATACAGCATGTGATTACAGCAAGGGCATTTCTTGTAGTGGGTGTATCAGTACGACGATAAAAGCTACTTTTAATAAAAAAATAGAAAAAAATACTTTTAAAAAAATGTTTTTTTTGTCAAATTTGTAAATTGCATCTATTAAAGAAAAGTTTCAGAAGCGTTGAGCGCGCTGCGCCATCTAGTGGTAGATAATATATCGCAAATGAACAATATTAACGATATTTTACTTGTCGTTAGATTGCGTATTGTGCTCCTAGTTTTTTATACAGTTTAAAAATAAAGATAAAAATAGTTTCTTTTTTATTAACAGTTTTTTACCTTCTTTTACTGATTTACCCACTACAAGAAATGCCCTTGCTGTAATCACACCCTGTATACATGAGTAATCACAATAGATGACATTCTAACTCACCGTATTATTTCTCGATGTAGTCGGCCTATACAGGGTGAGTTTTTAGTTATCTGCATCATTCAAGGGGGGGAATAGTACAAGCAGATAAGCAAATTGAAAATAAAAAAAATATTTTGTCAAATTTGTAAATCTTACCTATTGATAATATCTATCGTTCATAAACAATATTAACGATATTTTACCTACTACTAGATGGCGCATCACGCTTAAAGCTTTGTGGCATTTTCTAATAATTTTTTTTCAAATTTTCAACAAAAAAATGTTTCATTGTTTTTTTCACACTTTTATATCAAAAGTTGCTTATTTACTGATTCACCCACTTCCAAGGATGTCGGTAACTGAAAACTAACCCTGTACAAATGCGACAGGTGGTACTAATATTTGAATATTATTATTGTTATCTTTGGTAAAATTATTTGCTGGTTATAATCAATCAGTCCTTTATAAAAAAACATTCATTATCAATGTTATTATAGATGACCAAATCGCTCTATAGGGCTGCGCAATCTAATAGCATTATTATAATCGATGGTCATACCTAAGGTGCGAGTTTGTTAAGAGTATAATTCGTTCTGTTTTCCCCCCAGCGCGTGAACCAAATGGTGAAGCCGGTCGAATCTGCGACAGTGCCATCTCACTCGACGTCATACGAGCTGTGACGGAATGAAAAGTCGAACAAATGCACCTCTCCCGACACGGAGAACAAAGGCGGCCTCGAGGGTGCCGCCAGGCTGCGGAGTCGCAGCAACGGCGACGTCTCCAGCGTCACAGTCGTCAACGACTCCAAGGAGACCAGCTCTTACGGGACCGTCGTCAAGGTCTACCGCATGAAGAGCACCACGCCGGAGTGGCTGGTATAGCCAATTCATATGTTTTCGAATATTGAAGACGTCCTTTTGGGACTTTGCATCTTCATATTCTATATTTAAAATTTTTAAAAGTGTACGTGGCAACGAAGCTTATTTTATGCATTGTAGTAAGTGTACTACTTAGGTGTAGTAAGTGTACCACTTAAGTGCAGTAAGTGCACTACTTAAGTGTAGCAAGTATAGTACTTAAGTCTAGTAAGTGTACTACTTAAGTGTATTAAGTGTACTGCTTAAGTGTAGTAAAAGTACTACTTAAATGTAATCGCTTCCATTGTAGGATCCAAAAATTATTTATTTATTTAATCTAGAATTAAGACAAAAAATGCTGGTACGACTATAAACACAGTAGATAATCAAGTATTGTAGAAAAAATATATCATTATGCTCTAGAACAAAAATATGACGTTGAATAATTACTTCTCGGGCAATGGAGCAATTATTCATCACCAGAACAAAAAGTGCTTATTATTAAAAAAAAATATTGAGCTTAATCTTAGAAATACCTAGGCAAAGTAGCGCGTAAAGCGAAAAGTAGCAAAAACACTATATCGTGGGTAGCAATGCTTTTAAAATGTGTAAATGTAAATTACAATACGTATTAAGTGTAAAAAACGATAAAATAAGTTCATAAACCCACATGTTCATAATTATTATTACTGTATAAAAAATTATATTAATATATAATAGATTACGCGCTCAAGGATTGCTAGTCGATGCGCCAGCCATCGCATTTTCTGGCAAGTCTACTCGATGTTGCTTTTGTAAAATTTGTTATTTAAATTTACAAAAAATACACTAAATTGGCAACCGTACCAGCCATTGCGGCGCGCCAATCGTGTGTATTTTTGACGATTCATTAAAGGTTTTGATTTTAAACTGTGTTTCTCTGGTCCTTACCGTATCGGTGCGGTTGTAAAACCGGGGTCCTGGACTCACCCGGTTATTATTAGAAAAGAAAGCAACTGTTTTAGATATTTTCTCGATCTAATTACCACACAACCTTGGTACCTATGTATCAAAATGTGGACACTTTATAATATTATAAATTAGATATGAGAATCAGTGTCGCACCCAAGATTATTTGGGGGTGTGCGGGACAAGTGCGGGTTTATAACCCGAGGAATTTATTTTTTGGAGAAGTATCGCTGAGCGCACGGGCCGCGCAGACATCAAAGAGACTTCTGGCGAAACTGTGTTATAAAAAACTACCCTCTTTATTGGTGCAATCTTCAGATAATCGAGTTCCAGAGAATTTTTGCTTATAAAATAGAATTTTTATCTCTGGAGGCGATTTTATTTTGAAGATTACCTAATTATAATAGTTATCGCAGAATTTTTACCTAAAAAACCAAAAATTCAGATGAAAAGTGTTTGTTTTGGGGTTTGGTACGGGTCTAAAACTGGAGATGTACTTTTTTTTAGAATTACCTATATAATTATTACACAATTTTTGCCTATCAAATAGAATACAAGTGAAAAGTGTTTCGGGGCGTTAGAGTCTACCGACGGAGTCAATTTTTTTTTTGGTGGAATAATCAGTTTCGGTTTTGCTCATTGGAGAATTTTTAAGAATTTTTAAGAAGAATTTTGGAGAATTTTTAAATATATTTCCCTCAATCATATCTCCCTTTAGTAACAATACTCCATTACACATAGCCTCCTAATTACCTTTGTCCCAACAATTTCCATTGTACCCATGCAATTTCATTTTAGGCTATAATTTGTTGCCTACTCTTCTTTTCACACCAGCATGTTGGTTGACTGGAAGATATTGCTGTAGTGTAGCAATAAGTCCGCCATTGTACCTTATTTTATTGTGCAATAAAGAGATTTTCATTTCATTTCATTTCATTTCAATTTACAAGATGACTATAGATTCTATTGTTTCCCTCATTGTAAGTTTTGTGTATATTTTTTTCAGTGATGTCCCTCTAACAACCTAGTTCCCAATAAAAAAAAACTAAAAAAACCACCTGACAGAAATCTCACATTGAGTGGATAGCAAAACGGAAAAAAAGAAGAAGAATCAATCCGCT
This sequence comes from Micropterix aruncella, assembly GCA_944548615.1. Taxonomy (NCBI): domain Eukaryota; kingdom Metazoa; phylum Arthropoda; class Insecta; order Lepidoptera; family Micropterigidae; genus Micropterix; species Micropterix aruncella. Next base: position 12,439,896 of record OX155958.1, read on the forward strand.
TGAAGATATCTGCTAAAATACTTGCTTACGCGCACACCCCATCAAAAGCCCGTCTTAGATAAGCTCAATCAGTCCATCACATCTCGATAGGTTGTGAAAGACTCTTAATTAAATCGCGTCCGAGCGGCTCGCATGGGCCCGTCGAAATATAAAATAAAGGCTGGTTGACTGGCGGCTGTCCGTATCTGTCACTTTCCACACGATGTATTTATTGACTTCGCATTAGCTCGTTATCGGAGGGTACGCGCGGATAACCGAATATAGGCGCATTTGTAAAAATCTACCCTCATTACGCGCGTTAACGCGCCGAAACGGCGCGGCACGCGGACGGCGCGCACATTCTGTTGACGACAATCGGAAAAGGGGTAGGTAGGCAATTTACGAAAACGAACGTGATAGTGATAATAACCACCTATTATATTACCCTAGAAGGAAGTCCGCACTTGCAGATGGCGCACTCACCGAAACTTTAAAGTCCAGCGCTCCCGCATCCATGCCTAACCCGTTGACTTAATGCCCGAGAATACTCGGGATTTTAATTTGTACATAAACTTAAAAACCTGATAATACTCGTATATCTTGACGATATTCTGTTAAGAAATTTAAACCCCGGAAAATTCGTTACGTCTAGTTAATTACAAATGTCGCCATACGAGAGCACAAGAGGGATACTTTGGTCGGCAACACAACTACTTAAAGCCCACAAATTGGTCAGCTGCAGTCAAGGTTAGTCGGAAGAGGTTCTAGTTGCCACTTGCACGCGCTGAGTAAAGATTTTATAATTTGGCATGTTTTTCCCTTCGTTTTTTCGTTATGTCTAGTTTGATATGGAATTTAGTGGGTCGGAATGTTACACTAGTAGAGCCATTGCCAGTGTTAGTGAAGAGAACATATCAAGAAAAGGATTCGAGTGATGTTAGTTTTTCCAGCGTCAGAATGTTTTCAACTTTCCCTAATTACCCTCTAAGTCGGCGGTTCCCAAAGTGTGGGTAGCGACCCACTGGTGGGTCGCGAGCCGATTCCAGGTGGGTCGCCAACACAACGTATGAACGTAGACAGATAGACGACGAGATAGATTGACGAGTCTATGTGTATTTAGGATACATACAGACAATATAATCAAATAAAATAAATGAATAAAATAAAGATAGCACTTGAAAAAAATAGAATACAAAACTTGCAACCTAGTAACAGCGTGAGAAGATGAAATAGCCGCGCGAAGAGACAGCGCCGCGTCTCTAGTCTCGTCTGGCTCGCCCCCGGCGCACGCGCGGCCGGGCGGCTTCCCTCGCACCGCGCGTCCGCACGCGCTCACTCGCGAGTTGCCCGCCGACCGTTCCTGTCGGCTTTACGCATCGCATTCATTTGTTTTCGCTATTTGCTAAATACGGTGGATAAGTGTTCTACCAAAAATTTCTATTTTTATGTTGTCGCACATTACAATTTCTTACAAAATAAAGACTTACTTATGATACTTAGAAATGAATTGTTTATTTTTTACATCAAACCACTCACTGCTTTTCCGAAAAAGTTCTCGCTGGGTCACAAAATATTGTGATTTTAAAAAGTGGGTCGCGGCGTCAATAAGTTTGGGAGCCCCTGCTCTAAGTGAATAATTTGTTAAATTACTGTTTGCAATAACCTATAATCATAATAAAGTTTAAAATTCAGCAATTTAAAAATAAAAATGTTGGACACACTTTTACAAAATAATTGTGAAGTTAAGATGTTAACCAGCGGACGATGGGAATTTCTAAATTATTTTTAGGCAGCATCAATTCTCGTTTTACAATAGTTTTGAGCGGCTCAGGATTATAAACCACTTATTCACCAGTAAATTTTCACCACTACAAGAAAATTTGAAGCTACAGATTTTCTCGAAATTAAAGTCACACTGATATCGATGGGCTTCTTTCTTCTACTTCTTGATTTTCTTTTGGCTATCCACCAAATGAAAGTGATTTCTGCCAGGTGTTTACTTAATGTTTTTTATTGGGAACTGGGATGTTAGTGGGACAGCACTGAAACAAACTGACACAAAACTTACAATGAGGGAAACATCTTAGAAATTGCATGGGTACAACGACAATTGTTGGGACACAGGGAACTAAAAGGCTGAGTAATGGAATATTGTTACTAAAGGGAGATTGTGATTCAGAGAGATAAACTTTTTAGGATTTTAAGGACTTTTGGAAAGTTAAAAGGGAGGAGATGGTCTACATACAGTATGAACTGATTTTTTAGGACTTTAAGGTAAAAAACGACATTAAAGTAATTATTGTTAATTAAATAATTAAGAAAGGTCGTCAGTGGTGCAGACTGCATGACCGCAATCACGCTGGGGGGGGGGGGGGCGTGTATCCTATAGAGGTGAGTGTGAGTGCAGCTGTGCAAATTACTGCTATTTCCTTGCGGCTTAGTGGCTGACGGTGGAACCACAGCTTCGGTCAAATCCCCGGTTGTAAGGTGAAGTACCTACCTTTTCGCCTTGGTCTTGGATGATAATGGGCTTCCTTGTAAACAATAATTTTGGCTCCTACAGCAGGATCAAGAAGGAGAAACCATTGATTATAAAGCATATTACTCGTAAGATTGCCCAAGAGCTTACTAGAATATAGAAACCAGTATTTTACTACTAAACGCAAAATGCAGATGGCGATCATGTTCCTAAAATAGATTATTGCTCAAAATGGCAACTTTCACGGTATAGCGTTATAGATTCGCACTGCAGATGGCGCTCTAAAAACGCCTATACGGTATAAAATAATAAAATCTAATTATTTTACTATTTTTTACATAAGTATGTCAATTTTTAATTAGGTATACAGGTTTCAATACGTATTAATTATGCTTATTAATTATGTTTAGATATATATACATTAATTATGTTCAGGTATATAAAAAATGCGATAGATGGCACTAATAATTCAATGTTATTAAAGTTATCGCTGGTTAAATTATCGGGTATCGCTCGTAAATTATAAACAATCGTTCCGTTATAAAAGTACATTCATTATCAGTGTTATTATAGGTGGCAAAATGAATTGCTATTACTTTCGAAGTCAATGTTAACAGCGCCGCCTGCATTTCAACAGCAAAAATGGTTGCCAAAATGTCCTACAGGTGTGAGCAATCGAATGCACCACATAATCAATGGTAAAACCTACTGGAACTGACAAGCAAACATGCTATCAAATGATGCGAGAACTGCTCATTATATATTTTTAAAATACACACCAACCTGTAGACTCCCTTAAATACTACTTTTCATACTTACATACCTATTTTTAATTTAGTTTTTACTGTTGTTTGTGACAGTGGACAGAAAGGAATGTGCGATGCGAGCAACGATAAGTAGATGTTACTGTCAATATTTATTATAAGTCGTAGGTACATAATGTAAAAGAGAATGTTACTTACAATTTTATTTACTGTGCCATGCTGAGTACCTACTTTCGCAATTATTTCTTGAAGAATATTTTCTTAATCTATACAGTATCGATTGCGCACGCACCGGTTTGCGAAGACATTCCACAAACTTTAGTAATCCTATATTTAATCAAAACTACCCTCTTTATCTGGACGCCGTTCAGTAGGGTCGGGTAAAATTTTTAAACGCCTTTTCGAATTCTAATAGTAAAAAAACGTGCATTTAAGTAATGATTATATAGTGTATTACACTATTTTAGCGTATTACACTATTTTAGCGTATTACACTATATTAGTGTATTACACTATATAATACGGCCCCGGTGGCATAGTGGCTAGGCCGCCTGATCTTATATTGGAAGGTTCGATTCACGGCCGGGTCACCATTTTCTGTTGGCATAAAATTTACGGAATCGTATTTCAATTCTGTCAGATCGAATACAATAAGAAGACACACACATACACACATGTTACACTCACGCCTACATATAAACACTTCATAGTAGGGTTGGTTGGAAGAGATTATCGTATGATAATAAACCGGCATTTTGTGAAATTTCACAATACAGAGCATAAACAAACAAACTATATAATCAATGATTTTAGGTTCACCACCTACTGAGAAAAATAGCATTTGAATTCGTCTAGGATAAGAACCTAAGCAATGCTATAAAAATTTAAAAAATAAAATTTAAACATTATTTTCAATACAGGCATTCGTCAAACAATTCTAGGTTTTTTTGAACTAGGTCCGATCCACTCAGAATTTGCGAGTGACTTTCGTACGTCATTGTCATTTGCCATTGTAGTATGTTATTGTCATATGGGGAACGCGCGCGGGAGGAATCCCGACAAAACACCGGAGTGCGGCCGGCGAGGTGGGGCGAAACGAGCTCTAGTCACGCTTTTTTTTTGTTAAGGCGAAAGGTCGCACGCTTGTTTAATTTCGTAAATAGGGAAATAACCCGCAGTCCTATAAAGTGTCCTTTGTTTAATAATATTCATGACTTAAACAATAATGTCCTACCCACCTACGAAGAAGTAATGAAGTGTGATGAATGAACGAGGTATCAATTTAAATCTCAAATAAAAAAACCTAACGAGCCATGTTTTCGAGCATTAAGGATGATTCATGCTACACCGGGCCGGGACCGGGCCGGGCCCCGGCCGGGACACGGTCAGATATCTATAGTATACTTTTGTATGAAGCAATTCATGCTTGGCCGTGCTCCGGCCGTGACCGGTCGTGCCACGTCCGGAGCACGGCGTCGAAATGACGGTGGATATTGTTTTCCCGGCTCCGGTTGCTAATCGTTCAATGGGAGAGATATGCTTCAGAAATCTTGAATTTTGTTTGGTTAAATCACGTTTTATTTTTCAAAGAAATATGCTAAAGCATTCTTTAGACATCCTAAAATAACCGTAAAATTTGCTCTCATCATCTATTAATTCCTTGTAGAGCGTGGCGAATTCTCCCTCCGATTGTCGTTTTCTCCAGGCTGGATGTACACTCCATCTTCTTTTATTAGATTCAGTTCGTGTTTCCAATACTTCGTCTTCAAAGGCAATTGCAATAGCTGCCAACTCAAGTTGTGAAAATTGCATTAATAACACACTTATCAATCAAGCGAAAATAGAAATTAAAAAAAAATACGTGTGCCACTCGGGGACTGCCGCGGTAAAGCTATTGCATAGCATTTTTAACAACTTATGCAATAAAAATTATTTATTTATTTTATTTTTTTCTGATATTAGATAACTGCGCTCTATCGGAAAACGTTGAAATTAGCGGAAGCAAATGATTCGGAATAATTTAAACGTCTTCCGATAGAGCGCCGCGCATTAATTTTTTATTCGATAAAGCAAAAAAAACGGATTATTCGAAAAAAATCGTAGATAAAAAGATAGATAATTAAATTATCTTTAAAATGGTGCAGGTTTCATATTAATACGCCAGATAGTATTTGCGTAGTAGTCGTTTTTGTGTTCGGTTAGACCTAATTTCACAAATTAATTACACTATGTAATATAAACAAAATCTAAAATATTCAATGCTAAGAATATTAGGAAAATGTTCTTGTTTAACATATATTTTTTTCGAATCGTAAGCAGTACTTGTTTAGACGTAATTATCAGTTTAAAATCATTAATTTTCGTTAAGAAATTTCTTCATTCGGTCGCCGCGCTGGCCTACTAGGCCCGCGATAAAAGCTATGCAATAGCTTAAAAATATTATTATCACCAAAATAGATGGACGCAACACTAGTTAGATAAGTCCGCCATTTGTGCATAAATTGTCTTTTTTATAAAACCAGCGTAATATTCATTAAGTTATGTTTTTATAGCACAATAAAGTTATTCTATTCTATTATATTCTACTAGTTATCGCGGACACGGCCGTGGGATAAATAAACTCGGAAACAGCCCGGTCACGCCCGGTGTAGCATGAATGACTGGCCCGGCCGGAGCACGTTGGAAACGACTCGGCCGGGGCCCGACCCGGCCCCGGCCCGGTGTAGCATGAATCATCCTTTAAAAATATAATAGTAAAAATAGAAACCGTAAGACATGACCGGGTCTTATAAATGTTGTAAGTAAATATAAAATACAAATACCTGCCAAAAGGCTCTCGGAAAAAAAAGCGGAAAACTTTTCGACAACAAAGCAAGGTGCTATTTGATATTTCTTCTTGCGAGTGTAAAGAATGCAGCCTTTGTGCCCGTACAAAGAGGAAAGAAATGTAAAAAAAAACAGAGGTTTTTAACAGATCAAATAAAATCATGGCTCATGATGATTGGAAATACTGATATTGGGCCCGATTGCGTTTTTTTCGTGAACTTAAATTGGAAATTAGTTCAACCGAACGAGACAGAGCAATACGTTAGAGCGGAATATAAAATAAACGGTCGTCGTTTTCTCGCACTAAAACTACTTGTCAAGTTATGTACGTCCGAATAAATTAGAACACATTTCACATTTGTTCGGTAGGTAGTTTAAATGCAGAAAAGTGACAACCGTTAATTTAACATTCCGTTGTAACGTAGTGGGCTCGATTGCGTTTCTTTGTGTGCTAAAAACGGAATTTAGTTCATGTGAAGGAGAAAGGGCAATACGCTAGAGCGGAATGTGAAATGAACAGTTGTCACTTTTTCGCATTAAAACTACCCACCAAAGAAAAAGCATCTGAATCTAAGGTCCCATGAAATGTGTTCAAAGTTGTATATTAAAGCGGAAAAATAATCGAAATCTTCACTGCTTCAGCAATAAAACGAACCGTGACATGACGATCCGCCAAAATATTGTTTCCATTTCTTCAGTGACTGCCGTTGTAAGGAGACCCGTGCAAGGGTCATTCTTAGTTGAAGTTGTTCCACGCCTAAACTCAGCACACCGACGTGCAACCGTAGAATGTGGGGGAGAGGGGACATCAATTCATAATGTATTTCTTAACTCTTGAAATACTCGTTTAGAACATTTTTTTTTCAAGCCGCAATTTTTTTTTTTCATTTTATTACCGTGCGAAATTTTGTTGTTTTTTTTTTCATTTTCGCAAACGCGCTTGGACAATATGCAAAAAAAATACTCCTATTAACAAAAAAAAAAACAAAACAAACGATGTATTAGGTGTGCCTGTCAGTATTTTGTGGTTCCAAAGAGTTTGTAACTCATTATCGCTTCTTTGAACGCCTCTCGTATATCGACCACAATGATTGGCCTCTTTCATGATGTGGTGCTCCACCCTGTGATGGCGTTTTCATACTGTGGTAGTGTTCAGAAACGTTAAGTCCGGTATTCCTACGAACTCGCATGTTTCCAGCAAATTAAAAAAAAACTATAATTTGAGAACCACTATATTTTGAATATATATTTTGAAATATGCACCAATCTGTAGACCTGCTAAATACATATTATTTTCTATTGATCTCTAAGGAAGAAATAGCATTAAATTTGCATCATATTCCTTATGTCATATACTTTTTCCTTGTAACTCGAGAACCAATGAGCACAAATAATTGATATAGGTACCAATCGATTCCCAGTTATCGATTTCTAGATAAAAAGATTTTAAAAAATAAGTCATCGCATTAGTCATCGCATCGCATTGAATCTTTATAATAAAAAAATAATCGTATATGTAGTAATATAAATTGATGATTTCTTTTAATTTTAATTCTTTTAACGTAATTTTATTTTAATTTTAATTTTAATTTTTGTGAATTTATTTTGTATATTATTAATACATATTAATACTTATTAATACATATATAAATATATATTAATTTTTATCATGTTTTAAAATAAAATATTGACAATCTTCATGACATTTTCTTACGAATTTTTATTAGGGAATTAAGATATATCTGTTACATTAAGTATGATTTTGTTTATTTATATAAATATAATATTATAGATCTCTTAGGATAATTAAAATAAATTGTCTACCTTGGAACAGGCGGTTGCCTAGTTAGGTTAAGACTTTTGTATATTGAATCTACTCATAATTTGGACTCAATAAATAATTTGAAATTTGTAATTAGATCTCGAGATATTAAAAATTGATATTTTGGAATCGGCAAATTTCCGACTTGTTAGATATTTTGTAGGATAGCTCGAAAACTATTCAACCGAAATTATGTAGAATGTAAAATACACCTGAAGAGTCATTCATATACCTACCTGTTTCTATAACCTGTTTAAAAGCATCTGCGTCAACTGGAGCCCTTTTATTTCCTTTTTTGCTCTGTTAATACATATTAACCCTACAACATAATCTTGGGTGATTGTACTATATAATTTTACAATCTTGGGTGATCCTACGACATAATTTTCCATAATCTTGGGTAATCCTACGACACAATTTTACATAATCTTGGTTGCGACACAGGTATCTAATTTATAACATTTCAAAGTGTCCACATTTTGATAACAAAAGGTCGTGTCTCGATAAGATCAGGAAAATATCTAAAACAGTTGTTTTTTTGTAATAATAACGACTTCGTGACTGCAGCAATACATGCCAATACCAATAAGGACCATAAATTCATTTATTTATCTTAAATTAACAATTAACAACTAAATTAATCTTTAATTAATTGACAAAAATACAAACAATTGGCGCGCCGCAATGGCTGGTCTAGGTTACCAATTTAGTGTACTTTTTATAAATTTACATAACAATTTTAACAAAAGAAACATCGAGCAGAGTTGCCGGAAAATGCGATGGCTGGCACATCGACTTCTGTTATTTATGCAAACAGAAAAAACCTCTCTAGGGAGAGCGCCGCTTTGAGTATTTACTACGCTTGCTGTTTTGCTCTATCGTGGTTTGGGGGAATGCTACCGACGGGAGCAGGATTTCCACCCTTCAAAGGCAGGCGCTGCGGACTATAGCCGGAGAGCGAAGGGACACTCATTGAGCGCCTCCTACTCGATTCAAAAATATTAAGTGCTGACCGTGGCATCTGAGTATATCCTCAAGTATCTGGTTTACGCCAAAAATCATTTAATGGAAGGCATTATGAGCTCCCGAATACATGGCTATGATACTAATAACAAAGATAAGATAGTCTTATCAAAGTTCCGTTTCACCCTTGTTCAAAACTCTTTGACATACTTAGGCGTTAATGTAATTAACAGCTCCCAAAAAAGTTTGAAAAGTTGGACACTAAGTTGTTTAAAAAAAAACTTTGGCGCGAGTTCATTATTTTATTTAGGTAGACGTTACGAAGCTTTTAACTTAGTTCGCGCATGCTTGGCGGCAAACCGTGCCAATTCTGGTCGTATTTCAGTTTCTGCTGTTTCCATGAAGGCGGTTCACGAGGGCTGCAGGGCTGCAGGCCAGAGTAATAGGAAAAGGAGGAGCTGTAACGTCAAAGCCGAAGGCCCGTCTTTGAGTGCCGCGATGGCGTCAACTATTAGAAACATGTATACTCGTATGTATACAAGCTGCCCTCCCAGGCTTCGCACAGGAATAAATTCATTTTTCGAAATGAGGTTTCTACTTTTCAAGTGTCTCTGAAAAAGCATTTCATGTCCCTAAATTCCTAGTTATCCTTCGTCTCATCCCATGCTCTCCCGTCCTCTGCCCCTTGCAAATATTCCATAGATCCTAATTATATTTTTTAAAATTGGCATATTTGCTATTTGATTATTTTTTGTTAGGAATTGTTTTTTTACTCTACTAGCACCTAAATACTTTGACTTCCACGAAGGTTTTCTGTAAGAGATTTTAATTTAAGCAATAGCCTGTTGTAAATGTTGTCTTAATATATGCAATAAATCATTTTTATCTACCTATCTATTCTAGTTAGGTTACAATGTCCGACGGATGATACTTATATAAAATTTCTCTCTTGGCATTGGCTGTGTTAATTTCTCGTGCCGACTCGTAAAGATGTCCATGAGAGAAAAAAATCACAATACGCCGTTCTCGCCGCTTCATATACCTAAGCCCGTAGACGCCAGTCCGTACTGCAGCGCTACATATTTTTAACACCTCCTCAATAATGACGATAACTTTACTAGGACATATTCTATCTACATTTGATAGGTACCTGAGCTAACAAAAACTAGTATTTTGGTAAGGATTGGTTGAAAAAAAAATGCTAAAAATTGATTTAAAAAAGTCGGTATATATTTTTTTTATTATTTTTTTAATAAGTCGATGTTTTGCCTCACATCTTGGGAAATACAAACGTACCATTTTGAAATATGCACTAGTCAATTCACCGATATCCATTTCAAAAATATAATAATAATAATATTAATATAAAAACTCTATTTTCATTTTTTTTTAATGCGAGCTTATTGACTTGCGGCAATGTCTATCACCTAACCTAAAACTTACAGTCTGGCAAAAAAGAGTAGACCCTACATTTTAGAAAAAAATATTTATATAGCTACACAGTAATGTAAGACTAGTAAGACCAAATAATCCAGCGACATGTATCAGTACTGTCTCCCAAGAGACGTATTGTACTCATACTAGTGTTTCTGCTCCTTTAGTGATGCTATCATGTAACATCGAAGTTCAAACGAGGTTTGAGCTTGAAAATAAAAGACAAAACGTTAGTCGTGCCTCCATTAAATAATAATTAATTTTGACTAGGACTGAGAACTATAGGTTGTAACAAAAACTGCCTATTTTGTTGTCTTGTTTTCGCGCCTTTGTGCAGATTATGTTCGCTGCACCCGTTTTTCCATGTTTTCCCCGTGTTTAGTCATGTTTCCGGTTGGTTTTCGCTGTTTTCATGATTTTCTCCCATATTATGACAATTAAATGAACCATACGAAATTTCGTAAACATCAAATTTTTGACAGATAGAGCTGTGCAGTCGTAATTTTTATCGCTCTAGGCGATTCTGGCGATTAATCGCGGTTGTGCTGGTCTAGCCCTACCTGTTCTGGGTGACTTCCGCCGCCCTGCAATCGTTCTATTTCGCTTCAACATGGCTGAGAGAGAGACAGATAGATTCGGCTGTGAGAATTGGCGACCGCCGTAAGGAGTAAATCGGAGAGTGACCGCCTGGCGGTAAAAAAAAAATTTGTTATGTGAAGTGTGTGTGATTTATCTGCTTGCGGCATCTATGAACTTCTGACACATGCGTATTTTAATTGCTGCTAATTAAGTAACGAAATCGTCACTAAATGTGACGGGACTTGCCTCCACGTCAGGAAATTTGCCTTCATATCCGGAATTAACCTCTTTATTTGACTGAACACATGTGACGTGCCGATAAGCGGAATTTGAAGAAAAGGGTGCCTGTGGGCGAATAAACACGGATACTTTGCATAACCTTGTGTTTCTTTTTGTGCTTTAATCTTTTGTGTGTCTGAGGAAAAGGGTTTTCTGTTGGCCAAATTCAGTGCCGATCAATAAAACCCACCCTCTGAGATAGTTTTTTTTGAGGTTAACATTTTTTCTTTTTAAAATTTCTTTCGGGTATCTTTTTTTTTTTTGAATAAGTTTCCTTCTTTTTCTTTAAAAGGAGGTGGCGTCTTTTTTTCTTTCATTCTTTTGGGTTTTGATAGTTTCTACCGTATTTTTTTTAAACACGGAAATTAGTATTTTGCGGTTATAAAATTAGCGCTCCAACGTTAGGCCTGTAAATTGGATTTTGGCTGTCAGAACATTCTTTTCCTCAGCCATTGAAGCACGATTTTTTAAGCACTTTGTTTTAAAATTGTATAAAAAAAAATTAGAAGCATTTTTTTTGTTTTTATATAATTTTCATTCATAGCGATTACCGTGAAAGAGGTTTGTAAGCACCGTCTTTTTGTTTTTGTATTTAGAAGCAACTTTTTTCATTAATATAAGCAGTATTGTGTACTTGCAGTTTTTTCGGCATTAGTAGCATTCTTTTTTGTAATTTAAAGCGGTTACCTCGAAGAAGTATTTTGTACTTGCCGTTTTTTTATGGTTACTATATTTTTTTTTGTCTGAATCTTAGATTTAAAGGCAATATATTAATTATTCTTTTAATACTTGGCATTGTTTAGCAGCAGGTTGTTTGTTATTTTAAGGCGGTTTCCGCGAAAAAGTTTTACGCTTGCCGTTTAAGTTTGTTAATATCATACTAATTATTTTTGTTAATTTTCAGATGTGAAGGCAACATATCTTGGTGGAGGTAAGCAGCAAAAAGTGATCAGAAGTGCCGCAAGCAGTAAAAAAAAAGTCAGTTTGTTCCATTTAATTTTTTTATTTTTTTATTTATTTTGGTTTTAATTTTTTTGGTGGAATTTAAATTGTATATATATATATACATGATGGCGTCTCCAGCGATAGTGTATTATGCTGCGTCACATTTAGTAAAGGCAGAACTCGATTATGAGTTCACGATTCGTGAGGTCACTCCAACCAATGTTGAAGCGATGAGAAAACAATTTAATTCACTCTTAAGGGAATTTCCAGCTGAATCAATTTCCTCAACGGATTTAGATCCAGATTCCGAGTTTCAGGAATGTTCGATTAGACTTTCATGTCTCCAAGAACTTATCGAAGAATTTTTAAGTACTAAACAGAAACTTTTATATAAACGAATTAGCACTAAAACTGCACATATCTTTCATAGAGTTTCACGTATAAATCCTGCTAATTCAGACTCCAAGAAATTATTAGATAATTTAAAGGAGGAAGTTTTGGAAATTGTCGTACTGTTAGAAAAATATTTAGAAATTGTTCGTTCGGCTAGCCCGTTACCAAATCCTGTAGTTCTTCCGATACCTTCTACTTCATTGCACGAGGGTGAGAAGCTTAGTCCTGAGGTGGTTCCTTTGGGCAGGAATTCTGAAGTGACGTCAGCTCCGTATATACAGCATGTTGATACGAAACCAGTTCCTTTGGACAATAACTTTGTCATTTCTGACGAACGCATTCTTAAACCTTTAAATCTTGGTTTTACATTTGACGGCGATTCCTGTGTGGTCGAGTTCTTAGAACGATTGGATGAGATTAGGTTTTCGCGTAATATCTCGGATGCCAGGATGCTGAAATCGGCTTGTGAACTATTCCAGAAACAAGCGCTTAGTTGGTACCGTGCTAGAGCTTCGAGCATTTTCAGTTGGAAGCAGTTAGTTGCTGCACTCCGCTCCGATTTTGGCAGTTTAAATTACGATGCTGAAGTTTTGTCATTTGTACGGGGACGTAAACAAAAGTCGGATGAGAGGATGCATATTTTTGTTTCGGTCATGTTGGGCTATTTCAACAGGTTGTCAAGGCCATTGTCTGGCGAGGAACAGTTAGGAATTATCCTTTCAAATATCTCCATTTCTTACCAACGACATTTCATGCTAGTTGATATAAATTCAATCGACGAACTTCTGCGATTAGGGAAAAAAGTTGAGAATGCACAACAGCGTATGAACGCATCTAATGCAGCCACTCCTGCACAAGCTAAGGTCAAGCCTTCTGGCTCGAAAGCAGTTTATGCGGTCGACGAGTCTCCTACCAAATGTGCGACGGAGGAAGTGAAAGTTGAACAGAAGTTAAAAGAGTGTAACGTTTCTTCTGCTGGTCCATCCCATCGTGGTGGTTTTAATCGTGATGGTTTTAATCGTGGTGGTTTTAATCGTGGTGGTTTTCATCGTGGCGGTTTTAATCGTGGAAATTTTTCCCGTAATGATTTTTCTTATGGTAATTCGTCTTCTGGTAATTACAACCAAGGAGCCAATAATAGTTCGCGTGGTTCACGCGGTGGCACGCATCATGGCTATTCTAAATATTGCTATCGTTGTGGTAGGTTTAACTACACGGTAGCCACTTGTCCGGAATGTTCTAAGAATAACCGGCCTGGTAATTCCCCGGTTTCAGAGCCAAAAAACTCGAAAGGCGGGGCAGAATAGAGGATTTTCTACATTCTGCCTCGATATTGTTTGCAAATGAGAAGGATAACCGTCGCCCTTTCTTAGAAGTTTCACTGGGTGATATAACGGTTTGTGGATTACTCGACACTGGATCGAGTGTTACGATTTTGGGTGCCGATTCACATAAATATTTAGTTGATATCGGTTTTACTCTTAATAAGTCTCCGTTGGTGACTTTATCCACTGCTAATGCAAGTTCGGTTAAGACGATTGGGTCTATGTTTCTTCCTTTTAAATTCAATAATCGTTGCCAGGTTATTCGAGCCGTTGTAGCTCCTGATATAGGTACTTCCCTTATTTTGGGAATAGATTTTGTCCGAGAATTTGAGTTGGCTCCGGAAATATTAAAATTTGTCAAGTTTGAGTCCTGCGATGCAATTGTTTGGCATCGAGTCAATGAAGTGAGGGCCTTGCGGCCTTTTGCTTCATTGACTGGAGACCAGCGATCGCTAGCAGACAGAATGATCAATAATTTTGAAAAAATTTCTTCCGAAGTCAAAGGTCTTGGTCGTACTAATTTGTTGTCCCAGGTCATTGATACTGGAGATCATCCTCCAGTGAAACAGCGTTACTATCCTTTGTCTCCAGCTAGATTGGCGTTGTTGAATGAAGAAGTTGATAAGATGTTAGAGTTAGGTGTTGTCGAACCTAGTTCCGGGGGTTGGAATAATCCAACAATTTTTGTTCCAAAGTCAGATGGTACTCTTCGTTTCTGTCTCGATAGCAGGAAGCTGAATTCTATTACGAAACCGGATGCGTATCCCCTGCCGAGAATTACAACTATCTTGGACAGTTTGAGAGATGCAAATTATTTATCTTCTATCGACTTATCCTCTGCCTTTTGGCAAATCCCTTTGGATCCTTCTTCACGAGAGAAGTGTAGCTTCACTGTTCCTGGTCGAGGATTCTTCTGCTTCAGATCTTGCGCCTTCGGCCTGAGAAACTCGCCGGCGTGCATGCAAAGGCTGGCTGACAAATTGTTCGATCCCTCCTTCGAAAACAAAGTTTTTTGTTACCTAGATGACATAATTATTGTATCTGCTACTTTTGAAGAACATATAACTTTGTTAAACAAAGTATTAGATCGCTTGTTGTATGCCAACCTTTCTATAAATTTCAAGAAGTGTCAGTTTTTCCGTCAGGAATTGAAGTATTTAGGGTATGTAGTTGATTCTCACGGTCTACATACCGATCCCGAGAAGGTAAAATGTATTCTCGATTTTCCTACTCCAAATTCTCCAAAAATGGTAAAGAGTTTTCTTGGTATGGCCGGTTGGTATCGTCGGTTCATTAAAAAATTTTCTAGTATTGCTGCTCCCTTATCTCGGTTAACAAGTACCCGCAAAGGTGCTCCCCTTATGAGTGGACGCCCGAGGCGGAAGAGGCATTTCAAAAACTGAAATCGGCCTTAGTTTCTAGTCCGATTTTGGCCTGTCCGGATTATTCAAAACCGTTCGCTCTTCATTGCGATGCATCGTTGTACGGTTTAGGCGGAGTTTTAACCCAGGAAGTGGATGGCGTCGATCACCCTATCGCTTTCACGAGTAGAACACTTTTACCCGCTGAAACGCGATATTCGGCGACCGAACGCGAAGCCCTAAGTGTTATTCATGCTGTCGAGCATTTTCGCGGTTACTTGGAGGGCGGTCCCAAATTCACTATCTTTACAGATCATGCCAGCTTACGTTGGTTTTTGCGCTTAAAAAATCCTACCGGCCGTCTGGCTCGATGGGGTATTCGTCTATCTGCTTTTGATTTTGAGATCGTCCACAAGAAAGGTGTCGATAATGTGGTTCCTGACACGTTATCTCGGTTGCTTCCCGTTTCCTCTCTGTCTGTTGTTTCCGACACATGGTACAACGATTTGTTTAAGGCAGTGTCTGAAAATCCCGCTGGATATCCAAATTTCCAGATTAAGGACCATGAATTGTTTAGGTACTCTAAAAGCAAGTATCAACTCACCAGTTGTTACGATTGGAAGTTAGTTGTTCCGTTGCAGCTTAGAGAAAAGCTTATCCGGGAAAATCATGAGTCTGATTTGGCTATGCATTTTGGAATTTTTAAGACACACCGTCGTCTTTGTCTTCGTTACTTTTGGCCTAATTTACACGGAGACGTCGTTAACTTTGTTTCTAAATGTGAAACTTGTCAGCAATACAAACATTCAAATATTTCCCCTTTGGGTCAGCTAGGAAATCCTAAGTCCTGTGCCTTCCCGTTCCAAATGGTCTCGGTCGATCTGTTGGGTCCTTATCCGATGACGAGGAACCGAAATATGCATATTCTCGTGGTGACAGATTGTTTTAGCAAATACTGTCTACTCTTTCCGTTAAAACGTGCTACCAGTAAACTTGTAAGTTATGTCGTTGAACATAATGTATTCCTTCGCTATGGTGTTCCGCAGTATTTAATTTCAGACAATGGAAAACAGTTTATCGGAAGGGAGTTCACTGAACTGATTGCGAAATATAAAATTCCAAAAGTATATTTAAACCCGAAATATTGCCCTCAAGTTAATCCAACTGAGCGTCAGAATCGTAGTGTGGTCACTGCGTTATCGTTGTGTGTAAAAGACGATCATCGCAGCTGGGATCTCTATCTTTCTGAAATTCAGATGGCCATTAACGCGGCAGTCTCGGAATCAACTGGGTTCAGTCCATTTTTCCTAGTCCATGGTCGTGAACCGATTATGAATGGTTCTTTTTATGCTCAGGCGCCGGAATCTCAAGCAGAGGTTATTTTTGGTAGTAGGTTGTCTTACGCTCAAAATTTGAGTGAATTATCTAACATTTTTCATGTAGTGCGGCAGAAATTGTTAAAATTACATGCACATAATAAAGTTTACTATGATCGAAAACACCGTCCTGCGGAATTTCAAGTAGGCGATACGATCTATAAAAAGACTTATTATCTAAGTAATGCTGGGAATTATTACATTTCCAAATTTGCCCCAAAATATGAAAAATGTAAAATAATTAAAAAACTCTCTGCGTTGGTATACGAGTTAGAAAATGCTAAAGGGAAGAATATAGGTTCCTGGCATATTAAGGATTTCAAATTAAATCCTCAAGGTTCTAAATAGTTTTGTTGTATTACTCTTTTTTTTTCTCGTTAACATTCATATGAAAAGTTTTCATAGTAGTCTGACTAGTTCGACTCAAATGTTTTGTCCTTTACAAAGGTGTGGTACCGATTGGTTACTATCACTGAAATCATTGTGTTTGTGATCAGTCGTGCTAGCAATCTTGACTAGCACCACTGTGGTTTGAATAGATATCGTGAGAGGGAAGTATGCAAGGAGATGGTATACAAGGCAGTAATGGACAGTATTCACATTCCCTAGTAGGTATAAATTATGTCGAGGTCTAACCATATAGTCATTGTAATATTTTTTTGTGTCCACAACAAGTTTTGTGCTTGATTGCTTGGAAGTTGTTCGGTGCTCCTTCAGTGAGTAAAGTTGATTTTGTTACGGAGGTGAGGACACCGGTTATTGATGTTTGTTCTTGTTACATGGGCCTTGTGCGTTCCATGACTTTGTAATTTTTTTTGCTGTAGTGATATTGTTTTTCCTCTACGGGCAAGTAGAGAGAGTTTAAAATGGCAGTTGACCTCTGCAGTAACGTACCTACCAGGTTTTCACCTATAGTTAACGGGGAGAAGTTTTTTTGTTTTAGTATTTTCTTATGTCCCAATTGGGTCGTTTCCTCCCTAAGAGAGGGAGAGTTTTTCCTTCAAGTGATTAAACAAGGAGTTTTCGTTATTGCTTGTTAGTTGATGCTTTGGCGTTTTTGTTATCCTATAGTAGGATAAATTGAATCGGGACGATTCGTCTGAAATCGTCGTTGGCTCTTCCGATTTCTTTTTTTGGAGGGGGCTGTAACAAAAACTGCCTATTTTGTTGTCTTGTTTTCGCGCCTTTGTGCAGATTATGTTCGCTGCACCCGTTTTTCCATGTTTTCCCCGTGTTTAGTCATGTTTCCGGTTGGTTTTCGCTGTTTTCATGATTTTCTTCCATATTATGACAATTAAATGAACCATTTACGAAATTTCGTAAACATCAAATTTTTGACAGATAGAGCTGTGCAGTCGTAATTTTTATCGCTCTAGGCGATTCTGGCGATTAATCGCGGTTGTGCTGGTCTAGCCCTACCTGTTATGGGTGACTTCCGCCGCCCTGCAATCGTTCTATTTCGCTTCAACATGGCTGAGAGAGAGACAGATAGATTCGGCTGTGAGAATTGGCGACCGCCGTAAGGAGTAAATCGGAGAGTGACCGCCTGGCGGTAAAAAAAAAATTGTTATGTGAAGTGTGTGTGATTTATCTGCTTGCGGCATCTATGAACTTCTGACACATGCGTATTTTAATTGCTGCTAATTAAGTAACGAAATCGTCACTAAATGTGACGGGACTTGCCTCCACGTCAGGAAATTTGCCTTCATATCCGGAATTAACCTCTTTATTTGACTGAACACATGTGACGTGCCGATAAGCGGAATTTGAAGAAAAGGGTGCCTGTGGGCGAATAAACACGGATACTTTGCATAACCTTGTGTTTCTTTTTGTGCTTTAATCTTTTGTGTGTCTGAGGAAAAGGGTTTTCTGTTGGCCAAATTCAGTGCCGATCAATAAAACCCACCCTCTGAGATAGTTTTTTTTGAGGTTAACATTTTTTCTTTTTAAAATTTCTTTCGGGTATCTTTTTTTTTTTGAATAAGTTTCCTTCTTTTTCTTTAAAAGGAGGTGGCGTCTTTTTTTCTTTCATTCTTTTTGGTTTTGATAGTTTCTACCGTATTTTTTTTAAACACGGAAATTAGTATTTTGCGGTTATAAGGTACCAACAAATTGTAGTTAAACTATACGAAATGTCAGACAAAACTTAACCTCAAAATGTACCTAGAAGTACATTTTGAGACACTGAAAATGACTTCTTTAGCTCCGCTTCGAATAGTTTTGTTAATAATAAACGCAAACTGAATACAATTTCATGAACATAACCAACTGCATACAACCATTGATTTTAATAAAATCAATGATACAACTATCATCAGGGTTAGTATTGCCGCGTCAAATTATTTTTCCCTCACTTTGAAATATTCTCTATTCTTTTTTGCCAAACTGTAAGTGAATATTAAAGTTTTACGTTGGCTACACAAAATAAAATTAAAATAATAAAATAAACAGAAAACTAGAAAAAAAATATTATAACAAAAGAAAAACAAATTATGGACAACCCTACTAAGAAGTGTGTACATGTACATATGAGCGCGTGTAACATGTGTGAATGTGTGTGTTTATAATTGTTATTTCATTCGATCCGCAGAATTGAATGTAGGTACAATTCCGTTCATTTTATCCTAACGGGAAATGGTGACTCAGCCGGGAATCGAACTCGGAACCTTACGATGCAAGATCAAGCGATCTAGCACTGTGGACAATGTATGCCTATTAATAAGAAAAGATCGAGGATATTTGTATATAGAAGAAGGAAGAAAAGGGAAGCGAGGAAGGGACAGAGGTGCTCAAACGCAAACTGAATACAATTTCATGAACATAACCAACTGCATACAACCATTGATTTTAATAAAATCAATGATACAACTATCATCAGGGTTAGTATTGCCGCGTCAAATTATTTTTCCCTCACTTTGAAATATTCTCTACTCTTTTTTGCCAAACTGTAAGTGAATATTAAAGTTTTACGTTGGCTACACAAAATAAAATTAAAATAATAAAATAAACAGAAAACTAGAAAAAAAATATTATAACAAAAGA
This sequence comes from Micropterix aruncella, assembly GCA_944548615.1. NCBI lineage: Eukaryota > Metazoa > Arthropoda > Insecta > Lepidoptera > Micropterigidae > Micropterix > Micropterix aruncella. The sequence goes on from OX155958.1 coordinate 12,459,463, forward strand.
AAAACAAATTATGGACAACCCTACTAAGAAGTGTGTACATGTACATATGAGCGCGTGTAACATGTGTGAATGTGTGTGTTTATAATTGTTATTTCATTCGATCCGCAGAATTGAATGTAGGTACAATTCCGTTCATTTTATCCTAACGGGAAATGGTGACTCAGCCGGGAATCGAACTCGGAACCTTACGATGCAAGATCAAGCGATCTAGCACTGTGGACAATGTATGCCTATTAATAAGAAAAGATCGAGGATATTTGTATATAGAAGAAGGAAGAAAAGGGAAGCGAGGAAGGGACAGAGGTGCTCCTTGAGCCTGGCCTCAAACATAAAGGTCATCGCTTTATTTTAAAGTTATAAATGGCCGCGGTCGTTTCCTATCGACTCAATAAACTAAACACGCCACTGCTTGGTGCCTTTTTATTTACAGATTAATGTCTTTATTCACATTTGAACCTACCCCAAAAGATGGCCTAACAAACAGTGAAACTAAATTAGAATCTGTCTAGTGGTTCTTTTCACAGTCTGGCGCTTTTCGGGCCTTGTTTTATGATTGTTTAGATTTGTCATTTTATCAGTTATTAAACATGTTTATCAAAAAGGCAAGGTCACATGTCACAATAAATGAGTATTACTAAAACATAGTAATCATAATAATAATTAGCTAAATTATAATTTATTTTTTTAAATTCAGGCAATTGACACCGCCATCTTTCGTTAAAATTACCAACACATATAATCTTGCATAGCTATTACAACTAGTGTATGAAAAAATCGCTAGATTGTCATTAAGTCGGTTAAAGGCGCCATTCTTCGATACATTTCTCACAGATATAGTCAAAGTTTGAGGAGGAAAAAAGCTTCATACTAACCTGGCGTCGGGGATTGCCATGATCAAGAAGGTGGCTCCTCCGGTCGAGGGCCGGCCATTGCACTTTCGGCCGATTGATCCTCGACTGCGTTAAAATTACGGGCGTGCAATTTTTGGTAGCGGGACACGCGGAAATGCGCGGTCCTAATCATTATTTTGAATGCGGATCCATCATCCAGATCTGAATAAAACTAGCCTCTGGTTTGTTATTCGCAAATAGTCGATTTTCATCTTCTTTTATGTATTTGAATGTGTGGCACAGACTTAACCACCTGGTGTAGTAGAACACGCATTTACCCAGAGCTAGCTGTTCTGGGTTGAGATAATGCTATTTATTTAGTTTGTACTCCCTGGGGATATTTGTTATAAAACTGTTGTTGTTATAGAACTGTTACACTAATTTGCATAATAAACAACACAATGTTACCTATGATAAGTGTCTCTAAGCATGCAAATTCAAGGGTCCAGAAATCATGTGTTGCCTTACCTGGAACAAGTGTGGCACTGGTCTAAATCCTACACCAAGGACAATGATATGGGGAGTAGACTTTCAGAGAATAATACTGCTTCAAGCCTGAATCCACCTCCAAAATCATGTTATGCATTCTAGAAAAATGGCACATTTAGTAAATAGTTGAATGGTCAGAAAATGTCATTTACATCAGAGAAGTTATACTTCAGTTATGATTTAGGCTGTTAGTCCATGGCTTCCCCCAACGCTTTCCTGCCAAACGATCTGAAACCATTTTCATCAGACACCCATAATTTTAATCTAGAAAGGAAAATGCTACTATTTGTATTAGCCCTGGGACCACCAACCAATAAGCTTGAGTCGCATATATATTTTAGTAATATTTAAAAACTAAATCTCATCTCGAATGTCTTAGTGGTATTTGAGTTTTATATATTTCAATTATTACGTCTGTGATGAGAAATGTCTGTTAACAATCTTTATTATTATTATCTCATTACTATTATGACTACGTCTTTATTGCACAAAATTATAAAAACATAGAGCGTAAAAAAGGGATACAGCTCAAAACAAAAGCTAAACAACAACTGATTGCCTACGTAACACCTGCCGCTTCGTCGATTGCGGTCCTTCGTCTCGCATCTCTCTAGCAACTCTTAAGTAAAACTAACCACTATAGTCATCTATTGCCGTATATAACTTTTTACCCACAACGAATTAAGAACAGCTAGCATATAAGTAATTATTAAAAGGATCTTTCATGACATATGGTTCATTGTTGTTGGAGCGTGGGCCCAAAGAGTGACATTCTTCTTTGTGTTGCCTTACCTTCACGACAAGAAAAAATGTTAACACTGGTATTTTTTCACGGAAAAAATGCTTCTGTTGTCGATTTCAATATCGATCAATACCATTTTACTTATATTTATTTCTCTGTATTCCTACTATATTTTAAAAAATCACCATTTAAAAAATACATATTTACTAACCGTCGCAGCAATCCTATATAAAAACATAAAATATTTTTTAACATACTCGACAAAACATGCGACTAACCAATGTTGTCCTCTTTGCGCTTAAAAATGAATCGTATTTTATTAAAATTTATTAATAAACGCAAAACCTACTAACCACCAGGTAACTAACCATTATTCCTAATGCCTCATATTCAAAAACGATGAGGGACCACGAAATCTGCATAAAAAAGAAACACTTTATAAAAAAGAGAAAAAAGATTATTTTCAAAATCGATAACATTTTATTGAATTCACAATCAATACTAACAACGATGGATCACTTCGAAGGCGCCTCTGTTTTTCGCATTCCTTTGGCTTCCAGGCTTCTTAGAGGGTTGTTGTGCTTCGCCTGCGGAAAAAATATAAAATGAATAATTCTATTTAGGTGGTTAACGATGCTGAAAATACATAATTTCCTTCGGCTTGCCTGATATTTCATTCTTTTAGAGTTCTTAAAGTCGAAATTCGATTTTTTCCTTTTCTTTGCCGGTGTTGGTTCAGTTGTGGTTTCCGTAGCTGTCTTCAATCCTTCCGGTATAATGTAATCAGGTATGTGCGCCAAATGCGGTTGCAATCGTACTGTATGCAGAGATTTATCACGGCGCAAAGCGGCTAATTCATTTGGGTTTTCATCGAAGTAGCCCTGAATAAAATTTAATTAAATGAATAAATTATAGGAGTAATCAATGCATTTCACCCTATATAACTAAACATTCGTCCATGCGATGACTAGGGTTGCCAGATGTCTTTAAAAAAACCAGACGTTTTTATTTATTTTTTATTAACTGATAAATTTACTGAGTCATATAAAAGATTAAAGTAAGTAATTATTTTCTACTAGGTGGCATCGAATGCTTAAGTAACAGGGTATCTATCTGTTATTTGTTAAATATTTGATGCCACTGCTTTCGATAAACATTTATTGCCTTAGATGGCATCTTTAAATTCAGTGCAACTATCACTTATATTAAAGAAAATGCACAATTCACTCTTTACAGTATTTACTGCGAGACAATTTCCCTTGGCACCGAATATTCGTTCCATAAAAGCATTATATATATAGGGATACTATATAAATACTGCACAATTTTCAACAAATTTGGTGGTGCCTCATTGTTAAACAAGTAAATATATTAAGAGCCTTATTACAAAATAGCGTAGGTATTCTTTTAAAATGAGTTGAAAAAATGAACGCATTTTTTTTTGGATGTAACTATAAAAGATAGGATAAATAAATAAATAAATAAATAAATAACTATTCAACCCTGGGAGAAAACCGCGGCACTGAGCGCTCTTCTCTTGCGCAAGCAAATATATACACAATTTCTAATTGTTTTTTGCAGTGTTTTCTCCTTTCTAATGACAATAATTTATATTATGTCGTATTGCTAAAAGAGTGAACTTTAATAATATTAAAGTATATTATAGTATAAGTATTATATAGTACTTATACTATACTTATACTATATATATCTTATATAATACTTATACTATATTATAGTATAAGTATTATATAAGAATCTTATTTTATTTCTGAGAAAATTAGAATGATACAGGAAGATTTTTTTTTAATTTTGTGTAATTGTAAGTAATGTATACCTTGGATATGTGGTCAAAAAACGAAAAAATAAAGCCGTAGTGTACATCAAGAATACATGACGGACATAAAAAAAATAGTATACGGTTTTCGTTGTAGTGATATTACTGTATTAAGGAGCTCAAAGTTTGCCTTCCGAGCGTTTTACGAATAACGACTTTCGGAAAATGGGCTGAATAAGTAAATAATATTCGTTATATCTAAAATTAAAGGCCGCTATGGTCAACATCAAGAAATGGTCCAGGTAATTCAGTAATTAAAGTTTGTAGAAATCTCTTCATTTCTTGGAATTAGAACGCCAAAAATCCACTTTTCTTGCCTTTCTGGAAAAAATATGTGATAGGGCTCTTAAAAAGAATAAAAAACTCAAATTGTATTGAAGTGTATTGAGAATATTGTATTTATAATTATTTTTATAACGGTTTTTTTGTGAAATATTTGTGGTCTATTTATTAATCCATATAGATATGTACATGTATATTTCCGGAATGTACTCAAGACCTTTAACCTTTCTGAAGCCAGTCGTTCCACGCAAAATTTTCAAAGCCCTCGAAAATCGTGTGTGTATGTGCAATCATACTAATATATAACGGTGGCTTATTTAATGACAGACTTCAATGGCAGGCTATTGCCGCTGCCGAGGGAGAAATAGAGCCGATAATTGAATAAATACGGATAATACGAAAAACGCCAATCGGCGTGCGTGTCCACCCAGGAGTTAATTTCACACTAAACACGATATATTTATGTTAATTTATTTACATTTGGACATTTAGACATCTACTTACTCAATATTTAAACAGTTAAGGTGCCCTGCGACACTCGGGATGACATAACGATTCTAACAATACCACACACTTCTAAATCGGTTGTGTTTGTCGAAGGCTCGAAGAATAACGAGACACACAAAAATTATATTTGTGGTCCCCATAATGCGGAACAATGTTTTTATAAATACTATGTTCTTATTTAGTTCCTATCTAACAAGTTCCTATTATTATTAAATAATATTGCTAATATTTACATTTTTCATTGCGTAGTCCGCTCGACGAATGTTTAGTTATTATGTAACTGTGAATATAGTTTTAGTTATCTAGGGTTATTTACTTACTTTTAATTTCTTGCAATTCATCAATTCTTGCTTGATTTCTTTCAATCGTGCCTCCCTCACGGCTATTCTCGTTACGGATCTCCAGGCGTCCCTCGATCTGTACCGGAAGCCCTCCACCTGCTCCAATGCAAACTCGTATGTCCTGAAATAAAACAGACTTTTAGTAATCGCAAACGAAACTGATAGGAAACGGAAATTTACATCATAAAATATCAGAGAGAAGATTAGGCAGTAAACACCGATTTGATCTGAATCAATTCTTTTATAATAATAAGTTCATCATTCATTTTTTGGATGTGGAATGTGGTACTAGTATTTTAATGCGAATAAAAATGTCTGATAGTCTGGGATCGCAGCAATTTAAAGGGAATGCTCTCGAAGACATACTAAAAGGAAAATTCAATTGACAAATCGTTGTGCATAGCATGCTAAATTTGTATATGGCCTATGTAAATCAAATAGAAAATAGACAAATTCACCACGCAAAATTCAACAATCACCCTGTGCCCCCCCCCCCCCTTCTTTGAAGCCTATTTTAATTTTAGCAAGGATTGCTAAATCCGGAGGGGACACCCATTTCAGTCATCTAGTTTTAAGAGAGTACAGAGTTGATATTTTTACATCTTCTGGCATACTTATCTCAAAAATTAAAATTTTTAAATTATGGAGTTGTAATTGTAAGGCGATAAAATACTTACTTTATAACTTTGCCAGCTTGGAATCCTTTGGAAAGGTGCGATTCAACGGCGCGCATAAGCGCCTGCTCTCTTATCGAGACAAAAGAGAGAACTGTTCCTTGATTGTTGCCTCGAGCCGTCCGACCGGCTCTGTGGATGTAAGAGCTGACGTCTTCGGGAAAATCGAAATTGATGACGTTTGATACGTGCTGGAAATCGATACCTCTAGATACACCCGATTCTTTGTCTTTTCTCCGCTTTGAAGACTGTATGCTCTGGAAAAGAAACCAGATTAATCATAAGTTCCACTGATGCTAGTGTCTTTTGAAAACTTACCTTGCCTCTCTTAGATAGCGTAATTGATATTGGTGTGTCTCCGTCGGGTTTTTCTAAGGATTTTTCGTCCGAAGCGATAATTATCTTATAGCGCCCCTGATTGAACTGTTCCACAGAGAGACATCTGACAGCAGCAGGAAGCTCAGAATTTAACACGCAAGAAGGAATTTTGAATTGTTCCAAGTATAATTTTAATCTGGAAAGCAAATAAAAGCAGTGATGATCAAAATGTATCTGGTTTTTTTCTCAAAAGCAAACACTCAAGAGCAATGAATCCCGGGCACTAACTAAATCCTAATATCTCGGAAACTAAGAATGCTAGCTCATTCAAATAAAATTAATATAACTCCGTAGTTGCTGTAAAGTAATGACATCAAAAAGGCTAAAACAAAATAAATATTTTTTTGAAAATCAAACTACAAATTCAATGCATTTTACTTACATTTATACCTCATTGACTAAGTATCTCTGACATTGACATTGATCTTTCTTCCCTGTAACCTTTCAAATGTTCCAATGGATTAGGATTTCACCTGTCTGGCTAAACTATTCCACATCCTGCCAACGCATATAATTTAGTATATAGAAGTCAGTATGAACAACAACAGCAATGGGACCATTTTAGTTTTGAAAACAGAAAGTTCAGCCAATTCTTTCTCACAGTTTTAAAAGTAAAGTTGCCTGCAGTTAGGTGCAATTCACACGTACCACAACCACACCACAGCCACAACCACACCACAACGACGCCATGTGGTCGGGCGTATATTTTGTATTGAAAATGAATATTACAATTTACACGTACCACATTTTGACGTTGTTAACGACCACCTGTGTAAATACTACACATCGCAATCACATCGCGACGGCAACGCCGCCACGCGGCGGCGGCACCGCGGCCACATCGCCACGACATGACGTCATCAACAGCGCCAGGATAATCAGTACGGAATCGGCTTTGACTTTTGTTTTCCAATAAAGGATGTACCCAATAAATTCTATTTCGACGAATACACTGATTTCGTCGTCTTCTTCTTATTAATAAAAGCCATAACAAGGATAGCAACAACAATCTTTCCTCCATGACTACGTTCAGTCGAGCCGCGTTACCTCTACTAAAGCTGGAGTATAACTGCACATGACCACGTGTGGTTACCGCGTCGCAACAACAGCGACAACGCAACCACATCGACATTTTGTCGGTACCACAACGCAACTGCAAAAAGCCGCTGCGGCACTATTCACACGTAACCACAGCTTGACCACATTATGTCGCTGCGACGTGGTGTGGTTGTGATACGTGTGAATTGACCCTAAGACCAGTTTAGGGTGGAGAACTTATTTAAAAAAGGACACACGTGATGACGGGGCAGGACGTGAAAACAAAATCTGATGCAGACACTTTGCAGCTGACTTTGGGTCTGACTATGTATGCAGTCGCTGTAATCGAGGATGGGAAAAACGAAATAATCGATTAGGAGAATCCTGGTAATCCTTGGTAAAGAGATTTTAGCCGAGAAAAACACCATTGGGTTTCCTGCTTCATGCGAGAATCAAAAAGGATCTTCAACGAAATAAAGGCCAATATTACTGCCATTTACTGCCGATATGCGCTCTAGGGATTGGCAATTTATGAATAGCAATACAGGGGTTTATTCAGATTTCTGTGAACTATTATGGAAGACGGCGCCCCTATCGAACGTATACAGAGAGTAAAGTATGGGGCACTGGCTACAATGGGTAACGCACTAGACAGTGAAGTCTTCGGCGTTGACCATTTTGATCTGCCCGCGATAAAGAAGATAAGAGTCCATCTAATAGCAGACAAGCGGCAAAAACCTGAGATAGGAGAATTACGCCTTCATGACATTCGATGGTATCGAATGCTTTACTGTAACCTAGAGGAGAGTTAGCTGTTTTCCATGGCTTTTTGAACGCGGCTAGTTAATAAAGAGAGAGCTGTCGTAGTGCTGAGATATCGTTGAAAAAATTTAAGCAAAATTAGTATTAGAAAACTCACTTGTAACACCTATCCACAGTCCGAACGAATATTATGGACTTTCCCCTGACCAGCTTAAGTTTCAGGAGTGCATAGAGTATGGCGGCCTTGTCGTCTTCTTCGGCGTTGAGGTGGTAATGCTGGAGTTGTGTGCTGGGTGCCAGCTCCGGCTCTTCAAGCTTCAGAGTCACCGGATTCCTCAGAATGATCTTCTTCAAGTTCTTTACATCCTCGGATAGCGTTGCTGATGCCAGAACCGCTTGGTAGATTGTTGGCATATGACTGAAAATTAATTTAATTTTAATTCAGATTTAAATTTTTAAAAAGCAAACTGTACATACTCTTAGGAAAGAGTAAGAGATAAAGCCCAAAGGAGAGTACATTCAATGTGAGATTTGATATGATACCAATAAATATATAAGCTGATGGCTCATAAACGATAAAGGAGATTAAACAGAAGTTTATGAGAAAACTCTAAGAATAAAAATCTACAAATCACTGCTCTAGGGTCTTTACTCTACATCTCCTAGTCTATTAGTACATTAAGTTTGTTCCTTCAAACCAAATGGTTATTGGAATTAACCGTAGTATTTCACAGAATATGAGAATGCACTGTTGTATGCCAGAGTTAATTGTTCAAGAATGTTTTGATGACAGAGGCTTTTGAGAGGTAAGGTAGGAAAATAAAAAGATAAGGAATAAGCCAAGATTGCTCTCACTCTTGGCACAGTTAAAACAGAAGCTCTCACTCTTGGCCAAGTTAAAATAGTAAACGCACACTCGAGTAGCTAGACATTATGGGAGTGGGGTGGGAGGGAAGTTAGCAGAGGTATGTATTACAACAAACGCCTGTAGTTGACGCTACGGGTGGGTGGGGGTTGTCAAATTTCTCAAACGTTTGAAGATCTGCATCGATAGAGTAGTGGCCATATGGCGGTCATATGCGAGCTCTTAGGATTAGTGATGTCGCTAGCTGCGATTTCAATTTTGTACTAAGAGAGGCTACTGTCTGTATACTGTGCTCTTGGGGAAGACTGTGAAGTCTTTTTAGGATATTTCTTTTGTAGAATATAAAATTTACCTTAGCAGCTCTTTGATGTCATCCTCGAAACCAAAGGAAAACACAAGGTCAGCCTCGTCAATGACCAAACTCTCCAGCGACGACTTTACTTTCAAGGTGTTTGCTTTAATGTGAGCTAACGCTCTGGCAGGCGTGGCCACGACAATATCCGGATTGGTCGATAGGAGTGGTTTCTGAAGGCTGATGTCGCCGCCTGCCGAAATATCCACACACCTGACCTCTCGCGCACATTTTGCTGTAAGGTGTAGAAGCACAGAGTATATCTGAGAATGTAGAGAAATTAACACAATTTATAACATTTGTCAGTAGCCCTCGCAGAGCTTAGATGGACGATACATTCAACCTTAGTGAGATGAACAATTATAAGCGCACACCCAAGACAACAGCACCCGACGCAAGCAAGTAAAATGAGTACTATTCAGCTTCAATCTTGGGGACACAAAAGGAGCCTCGTTAAAGATTGTGCACATTTTTGACTGTCGTCCCTGGAAATGCTAAGTCTAATTTCACCGGCCAATCCTTCTGCCACCGGGCCAAAAGACACAGTTTTAATAAATCAGCTTTTTTCAAAGCCAGCCTTAGTGAGGATTGCGATAAATATTGAAGGACTACCTTGTTCTAAAGAATTTTTCTTGGTGACATGTATAAACACTTCTTCGAACAGCATCACAATGGAGAGCGTCACGCGGCGAGGACTTCAAGGAAAAGATAGCACCGGTGAGGGAGGGTGTGAAGAGATGCCTAGATAATCTCGCCCACTGAGGCTACACAAAGAATCCAATATGTGACTGTTGTGGAACGCTGCAGGATGAAGACCCCCTCCTATCCTGCCTAAAGTTGTTCTATTCAACAAGGTCATCCAGGCCGCATATAACCTGGCCCGGAAACGTACGAACCAATAAGCTTTAACAACATTAACGTTTCAAAAGTGGTATAAAAAAAACATTTTCGATCATGCAATTGTGCTGATCAAATAATTAAAAAAATCTTTGTACCTTCATGCAATTAAGAAATATGGAATTAATAAGGTACAATCGTATACTGGTTTACTGAAAAGCTCATACACAAAATGAAGGGGAGTATGTGATTGTGTACAGTATTGAAAGCGCCAGCAAATCTAAAATCATTTCTATAATCCTTTAATAATGGAGCCTAATTCAATGTGCAACGATATATGAAAGTTATATAATATATAATTATATAACTTGACAAATAGAGCTCGACAAAAAATATTAAAAGGATAAAATTATCTTGAACTCGCATACACGAAATTTATGTAATGCTGAAAAAATATGAAACAATTATGGTTACAAGAACATGGTGGAAATCTCTGTGTTAATTTTGATATTATAATCTCCAACATTTGTAAATAGATGTATATATAAAGATCTACAAAGCATAATATTTAAGACCTATTCTCGAGTATGGCTATCAGCTCTGGAACCCCCACTTATGCAAAGATGTAGATGTAGAGGCCTGAAGAATAGCAATTATAAAGATCGCTTGGAATCCATTGGACTGACTACTCTCAAACAAGGAAGACAAAGAGGGGTCCTGATTGAGACATATAAAATTCTCACAAATTATTACGATTTACCTGAGCTGAAGAATATTTACAAATTCAACATCAACACAAATCTTTGAGGTGACAGATAAAAAAACTCCACTGCAAAATTTAAACAATGCTCTGCAAAATAGAGTGGTGGACACGAGGAATTACCTACCATTTGAAGTGATTAGTTCAAGCTCTGACAATCAAGTTAAAAACAGACTCGATTTGTACATTAAAAATGGGAATTTATTAGGTATTGCTATCTTGCCTATTTAAAAAAACACACCCACTACTAAATTTAATCATTTTAATGCTAAATCTGAGAGAAAATCGTGACCGTTTTTTAATTTATTATTTATATTCTTAAATTAATTTTTCTGGTTTTTAAAAAAGAACAATTTAACCTACTGATATATAGGTTAGGTTAGGTTAGGTATATAGGTTTTTATAAATTGTTTTTAAAAAAAATAACAACCTACCGAAATGTGGGTGTTTGACACCTTTAAATGCCTGTATCTCCCATATTTATTGAGTCTGACAAAAGATTATTGCAGTTTCGGAATCAGAGTGATGAATGTAGTCGGGTGACGTTAAAAAATCAACAATGTAGAACTGGTAGCAATTCCTAATAAATACCAACAATAATAATAATTATAAATCTCCCCAAAGAAAGCCTCGCTAAATCGATTTGTCAGCACTTTAAATCGGTTTCTTGTAAAGTAAAATTTTTTAGACACGCATTGTTCATAGCCAGTGTCAAAATAATCACTGACGAACAGAAGGAAGCCTCAAAGCTTTTGACTGCTACATTGGCAGATGAAATATAATTCGGTCGGAATTATTACAGTAATAATAAATACAAACGGAGCTGCCATGGAATTCACCGACCGGAGTCGGGCCCATCATAATACTATTTTTTTACACTTCTGGGGGGTGAGCAGTGGATTCCGGACTTACGAACCGGCTGTGGTAGGTTTAGGACAGCTGTCTTGCCACATGTGAGCGTTCACCTTACCACCCATTCACTCCCCCCTTCGAAGCCATAGAATTTGAGATGCGCAAATCGCAGTTTTAGATAATTTTTCTAAGAAAGAGTAGGAACCTTTCTCAAATATCGAAAAAATAACGAAATACTACTAGATTCGATCATTCTAATGCTAAATGTGAAAGAAAAAAGCCTCGGACTCATTAAATTTCAGGACAAAAAAACAAAGCTTTTTAATCTCAGTTTTAAGTTTGTTTAAAAAAAACTAATCTAACCTACCGCCAAATAGGAGTTTATGTACCTACTTATTATTTTTTTTAAAAAAACTAACAGCCTATCGAAATGTATGGGTTTGACGCTTCTTTAAATGCCTATATCTCGCTTATTTATTGAAACCAAATAAAGATTGTTGCAAATTCTGGATCAGTGTGGTAAATATAGTCGGGTGACTTTACAAAATCAACAATCTAGAAGAGGTTCCTATACTGCAATAATACCATTCGGTCAGCAATATGTACCTGTCCGCATAGCTCCTTGCTCGGCGCCAGAATCAACGCTTTCACTGTCTGTTGTACATCTTTCAATTTACAGTTTAAAACTTTCTGAATGACGGGAATGGAGAAGGCAGCCGTCTTCCCGGAGCCAGTTCTGGCGCGTACCAGCACATCTTTTCCTTCCAGCAGTAGAGGAATCGCTTTCTCTTGGATTAAAGTGGGCTCCCCCCAGCCGAGCGTAGCAATCGCCTGGAAATTAGACGCAATGCTGTGATTCCCCTCCAAATTTAACCACAGAAACAGCCATCAGGAGGAACAAAACAAAGAAATACGCACTTTCAATATGCGATCGTCGAGCTCCATTTCATGAAACTGCGTAACACTGTCGCTTTCCGCAGCCATATTTGCGTATATTTTAATAATTCCAGGTCGATTTAATTTAACAATTACCGTTTCATTCACGATAAACCCACAAATATTCGCCGAAAACGAGCATGGCACAGACACGGAACGGAAAAAAGATGAACGCGCACGCTGTCAGATCGATCGAACGAAATGTAGCAAGAAAAAGTAGCAAAGTACATTTTTGTAGCGACTATTTTGGTACTAAAGTAGCAAAGTAGCGAAAAGTAGCAAACACCGATTATTTAATCGGTGTTGCATTGGCTGATTCTGCAGCACTACGGAAAACAAAATACTGGGTGAGGAACTGGTTCGATGCGAAATAAATTGTCAGATTATGTAACGTGATAAACCGGCAGGTCTTACAGCGTTTTCGCGAATGAAAATTATATGTCCAACATCTTCTAGCATCATGTAGCCAACTCGTCTAAACCGCAAACGAATTAATCTTTATTACTTCTCCCACATGTCTATAACACCATTCCTTTCGTTCGCCATTGCAACTACCTAAACAAGACAAATTGCCCACTGCCAGGTCACGAGTAAACAAACAGCGTGGTGTTAACAAAGCCAGCAACCATGTCAAATTTGAAGCATGCAAAATTGCCCTAATCGTGCCACACAATTCTAAGCAGTAAGATAGGTGAGCAGGGAGATCGTGAGTCGGCCCCTGTCGATCACCTGCCGATCATCGAAACGAATAAAATATTGGGGAAATTTACCTATACACATTCCATTCTGCTGGGGCAATTTCAGATGCAATTACCACCAACCAAAGCAATCAACTTCAAGAATGCAAGCTAACAACCAATCATAATACACATAATAATTTTCAGGAAAAGCCCTTAAAATGTAAGATTACATTTTACGCCAAATATACGCGTGGTAATTGGGGTTTTGTGATCGTGCAAAAAATCAATATTAAGGTTTTAGTGAACCTTCCGCGTTTTGAGACTCGACAAACCCAAAGAAATGGTATTTAAAAATGTTCATTTTACGCACGCGGTCCACGGTCACGTGATACATGCAGAATAAAGAAGAAACTACTAGACAGGTTTGAGTTTTTTTCAGATTTCTTTTTCTTCTTGAAATTATAGTTCTAGCTAGAGACATAATGAGCTTGGGAACGGTTTTTTTTTATTTTTTTCCTAAAAGTGCTTGTTTCAACTTAAAATACTGTTTTTTATTTATTTTTGTTCTAGCACTTGAAATGACTCCAAAATCATTTTTTAAAGATTCGTAAAAATGACCGCGCGCTATTTATTTTTTGAAAGTCGTTTGCGCGTGGGGTGACGTCATCCCACACCATTCTCTCGCCATTTTTATTATCTATCGTATATATTGTATTATCTATCGTTTTAATGGAACATATCCTATAGCATTGTCTTCATTCGACTCTCGGGCAGCTCTGTAAATGAAATTAATATGATATTGATGTGAAATATTGAACCATAAAAAAATTAAACATAAAAACACATTTTCACTCCTATTCGAAAAGAAGTCATTTTTACCCTGCGTGGCGGGATCCGAGTCGCATTTTGCTCCCTACTGTTTTTTTTTCATAGTTATGATGATGATGATATTATGATGGTATATGGTGATGATATTATGATTGTATGATGATGATGATCATGATTATGATAATGACAATGATATAATGGTTTAATGATATGATGATATGATGATTATGATGATGATTTTTTTAAGCTCGTTTTAGTTTTTTGTCATAGTCGGAGTGAAAAGCAGAGGTTCACTTGGGAGCAAAAATATATAGGTCTCAGGCTTTACAGCTTGAATCACTCGCTACACTCAGAAATCCAAGTTAGAATACTTCGTTATGATCTGGATTTAATATTTTGCGCTCATCCTAAATATACGACTTTGCTCCCCTATGTGACTTAATCTACTATTCTATGTCACCGACACTAAGAAGTATTAAAATGTATCGGACTTGGCGGCGAACACGTCGTCAAATTATTACGTGTGTCATATTAAACGGAATTAAAAAGCTCTTTTACTTTACTGTTTAAAATGTTAAATATTTATTGCGCAACTCATAACAACCACAGTCTAAAGCTTCACTCATGTATAGTACTGGTAGTTAAATATTAAGTGAACATTACTTACCTTGCAGCCTTTGCATAGCGAATTTCAGAGCTTATAAAACTATTGTTTAAGACGAAATAACTCGCCATCGTGATTGAGTCTATTTGAGGCAAGTTATCGGATTGACATTGCTCAAATCCTTGCTCTATAGTAATTTTTAAGTCGGTACTCGTTCAGTATTAATAATAAATACACACAGAATAATTAATCAAAGCACTCGGAAACAATAAAAACACAAGACGAACGTAAGTCCGCTCTGAACCAGTGCGGCGGCAATGAATAGTAGTAGCCGAGCGAAGCGCTAACATGAGCGATGACGTCACGATGTCGTTACCATACCGCCAGCGAACTGCGAGCGGAGATGCAGTTTTTAAGCAAACTATAAACTTATAACTTCGTAAATACGCATCGTATCGAAGTGAAATAAAAACTAGTGTTATTATAGTAATAACATCTATAATTTTGAAGGGTAAAAATTAACTTTTTTTATGTTTCCCAAGCTCATTAAGTTTAGCTGCCATAGGAACCAAATGATTCTATTTCTGAAAAACGGTGAACGATTTTAATTCTGAACGGGCACCTACGTTTTACGCTACAAACCACCTACCTAACTTTTTCATTTTGCAATGTGTTTGAAGAAATAATATGTATGTCTAGTGGTTAATTTTGTTTACCGGCTATATTTTACTTCTTATATATTCATGGCTATGCCAGGGCTACTGGCATATAGAGGCTGCATAACTTAAGCTCCATACTAATGGTGATCTAAACCCCGTGTGACCAGATATGCCGATGCGGAAGACGCGGTAGTTCAGTACCAATTGGGGTTTAGGTCAGCAACCCATCCGAAATGTATTTTTTCTGACCGATTTCTGCAACCTACTCCGCCGCCGCTACTTTCTACGCAGGTCTTAAAACGTCCCACAGCAGTTAATCACCGCTATGACGGCCGTCATGCAACTGACAGCACCGCTATTCGACGTTACGGTGACACTCGACGCTCTCTAGGAAACCAACGCCGATGGTTTATATAGACAACGTTTTTGGTGAGGTCAACCAACGCTACATTACGGACGCTAGACAACGGCACCGCTTTTTTAGGAAACCAGCGCTTTAATCGACTACAATCATATGAGAATGTTACAGTAGAAAACGATCAATGCCATTTTTGTGAAAAACTAATTCCATCTTGTGGTTTATTCCCAAACGAATATTAGATTGAATGGATTTTTCATAGAACGATCATAACCTGCCCCTAAATTAAGAGAGAAGAAAACGTGTGACGGGAAAGAACGGTCAAAGTCCACGCGGTGACGACAGGGGCGTCATTTGATAGGGGCAGGGGGGGGCAATTGCCCCCCCCCTATAATTTTGGAACTTACAAAAAAATCTGATATTTTTACCTACGATTTATAAGTACATATATTAATTGATCGCTTGGTTATTTATAAAAGAAAACGAACTTTTTTGGTAGGTTGGGTATGGAAGAAAAAATGTATCAAATTTTATTACATATGCTTTATTTGTAAAAGGTATCATGAAACAAAATAACTACGGTACATTCCAATGTCACGTTAGTGTAGCAAAGGGTATCGTCGTGGTTTCTTCGCCGCAAAATCATCCACCAATTGGTCTAGTGATATTTTTTTTATTTCTTCTCTTTCAACCGCCATCAACATAAGTGAGGACAATCTTTCATCGCCAGTAGAACTTCGTAGGTACCCTTTTACTCTTTTCAGCACAGAGAAAAATCTTTCATTTCCAGCTGTGGTGATAGGCAGTGTAGCAAAAATTTGCAACAGTTTTATCACTTCTGAGTATGCTACTGGAAGAACTCGGAGAGATTCGAGTAGTGACAAAACGGAGTTTTCATCGCCGGTTTGTAAATAGTTCCTAGCTAGGGGCAGTTGCAGTTGTAAAAGTTCTACATTTAGAAATTTTTTGTAGTTTTCTATCAATGGCTTTAATTTCTCTTCCGCCATGAAGGCTGGATTTTCTTTCTTTAAGCCATCTATTGCTGAGAACAGGCCTTCATTTTCGGAGAATCGGCGATTGAATTCCACGAGAATGCTGTCAACAACTTCGAAGTATATGGCCTTATTTTCAGTATTTTTATTACCCGTCGTTGACATTATCACACTATCAGCGAGTCTATGAGGAACAGTCTTCGATCTTTTTTGTTCACTCCATACAACACCACTACTGAGTGCCAAAGATTTAGCCTTCTCTAAAACCTCTAGGTATGTGTCGTCAGTTCTGGATGTTTTAAGTTCTTCTTCCGTACTTTTGATAAGATGCACGGCGGCTGCTAAATCAAGTTCTTCAGCTTGTAGCTGCTGTGATAGACAATAAGTAATGCCAAATATCTTCTCCATAGCACAAAGCCGAAATATGAACTTTTTCTGTATTATTTGCTCTTTTATTCCTATACTCTCTGCCCTTTCCTTTTTTCCTTCATCTAGAACAGCCAAAATTGCCTGGTATGTCTTTCGAACTTTCATAACTGCATTAAACCAGTAGAACCATCTTGTAGTGATCGTCCTTTCCAAAGTCAGTACTGGTTTATTCATCTTCTGTTGTATTTTTACGAAAAGCTCATGGCGAGTAGAACTGTTGGACATGAATTGATAGAGAGTTTGAACTGTAGAAAAAAAATCTTTAACTTCGTCGCTGTTACCCAACACATGCACCAATTACAGTTTCAAATTATATTACAGTTTCTTCAGAATTTAGATTATATTAGACGATAATTAGGTAAATTTAATGAACCAATAACAAAACGCTACTTAATTAAATAGATACATTTTTTATTACTTGTATATATATATGCCATATATATATATATATATATATATATATATATATATATATATATATATATATATATATATATATATATATATATATATATATATATATATATATATATATATATATATATATATATATATATATATATATATATATATATATATATATATATATATATATATATATATATATATATATATATATATATATATATATATATATATATATATATATATATATATATATATATATATATATATATATATATATATATATATATATATATATATATATATATATATATATATATATATATATATATATATATATATATATATATATAATATATATATATATATATATATATATATATATATATATATATATATATATATATATATATATATATATATATATATATATATATATATATATATATATATATATATATATATATATATATATATATATATATATATATATATATATATATATATATATATATATATATATATATATATATATATATATATATATATATATATATATATATATATATATATATATATATATATATATATATATATATATATATATATATATATATATATATATATATATATATATATATATATATATATATATATATATATATATATATATATATATATATATATATATATATATATATATATATATATATATATATATATATATATATATATATATATATATATATATATATATATATATATATATATATATATATATATATATATATATATATATATATATATATATATATATATATATATATATACCTATATATATACATATATATATAAATATATATATATATATATATATATATTTTTAAATTATTTTCAATAATATATAAAATTAGATTCATGAAAAGTTACTTATCTGGGGTCCTGGTGGACCAGAAACATTTAAACGATAGTTAATGTCCTCTTTAAATACTTAGGGCAGCGGCACCTGTTTCCGCAATTGATAACCTATGATGTTCTTAGTTATTGCAGCCGAATTACTGTATGCCCTTGGATGTAATACGTATATAAATTATATATATATATATATAATTTAATTTTTATGGTTTTTGTTTTTTTAATAAAAACCAAGACAAAACAATGGCGCTTTGTGCATGCCCCCCCCCAATCAAATTCTGAAATGACGCCCCTGGGTGACGATGAACATTAATCGTTACTTCCCGTCAGGTCCAGATGTGGGGTACATCGATGACCCACCGGTTAACGCTGAGGAGGAGGTAATGGGAAATGCTGATCAAGATTTTTTCACGTTTTCGCTTTTTTCCGAAGACAAAATTTAAGTATAATATTTTTATAGAGACTCACGTATTCTTATTATTATATTATTACCATATTATAGTTATCTTTTTTCTGAGGTTGAGTTTTTAAGACTGCACCGAGCAAAATAAGCGAAAACGTCAGTCACGGTTTTGTCGCTGCAATCCATAATTTTTCGGTAATAAATATTTAAAAAATATATTTAAGATCTCAACGAATGTGTTTACAATAATACAGCTTCTATAATCAAAAACCATTTGCTGGTTAATATTTCTTTCAACATAAAGTTGGGGAAAAACTTAAGAAAAGCACTCCGGTGTTTTGCTCACAATGAATAAAGAAATTAGATTTTATTTCAAATTTCAAATCGTAATAAATCACAAACGTTCAAGCTACAAGAAAGCATCACCGATATTTAAAAATGTTCCCTGCTTATTTAAATATGATTTTTTTAGAAGATACCTCGAATCTGCCATACAAATTTACTATGGCCAAATAACGTTCGATATATATACGCGAGCGCAAGGGTGAATTATTCAGTCGTCCACTAGAGCTGAGGAGGGGGTGACGTTTCTTTGCGTAGCGATCTGACCTCGAAAACCGGCCGCGATCTATTTCGTGCGCGTATAATCTCACTCACGCGGTAAAACGATGTAAGCATTTATTGAAAGTATTTTTTATTTAGATTTTATCTGGTATTAGTGTTCCTTTTTTCTATTGTCGAAAGTTGTAATTAGGTCAGCTCGTGTAAGAACCTGACCTAATTATAACTTGTTTTTATGTAAATGAGCATTATATAGCATTATATATATACAAGTTTTTATCTAAATGAGCATATTATTATGTTTTAGTAAAAATGGGAAAGCGTAAGATTAAATATCATAAATTGAAATGTGGCTCAAAGTTTCAAAACAAACGACTTCTCGCTTCTATTGTACGTGCAAGTGCCATCGCTGAGCAAGACTCGCTCGCCCAGGTATAAAAATCTTAGGATCTAAGTGATAATACGTTACAAAGCAATAATTACTTTTATCACTGTACATTTCGTTCCTAGGAATCTTCGAACAATGTGATAATAGGCTCGAGTATAAGAAAACTTGATGAACACTCGACGACAAAATATACGCCGTGCAATGATTTTGCGGTAAGTTAGTTGTATATATTTTTTTTAAGTGTTCCAGTATAAACTTTACCTGTATATTTGTAACAAAGATTTTCGGTACTTAATTCAGTTACTTTTATTAACTATCTAATTTTACCAATACAAATCGTGTTTTCGATTGAGATATATACCTATATATTAAAAAAAAATACTCTGATATTGGGCTTGATTGCGTTTCTTCGTGAACTAAAATTGGAAATTAGTCCGTGTGAACGAGACAGGGTAATACGCTAGAGCGGAATGTGAAATGAACGGTTTTCACTTTTCACTTTTTCGCATTAAAACTACCCACCAAAGATAAAGCATCTGAATGTAACACAGCACAAAATGTATTCAAATTTATTCGGACGAGTATTAGTCCGACAGGTAGTTTTTATCGACGATCGTTCGTTTTATATTCCGTTCTACCTCGTTCGTATTGCTTCGTATCTCGTTCGATTGAACTAATTCCAGTTTCAGTTCACAAAGAAACGCAATCGGCCCATCGCCTACGTAATTTAAATTTGATAAAGTTTTATTATCAGTGTAAATTTGACTTGCAGTGCAACTTTTCTATACATACCTTCTTCAATATTTCCGGTCACTTCTATTTTCAGCAGCAATTCAGCAATAATTTATTAATTCAATTAATTTTATTTTAGAAATCATTTGAAACGGACTCGGATTCCGATTTCGAATTAATAACAGAAGAGGAAAATAATGATGATGTGGATTTTTTACCTGAAGGGAACAGAATAGTAGATTTTAATTACATATTCAAACAACTCCAAGAAATGGCCCATCACAACTCTGCATTTCAATGTAACTTAAATTTTTTTAAACTTACCAAGGAGATTAAGAAAGGGTTTCTATCGAAATTCTTTTTTACGTGTCGATTATGCAATGCAAAATTAGAACTTTTAAATTGTAAAAAACCAGATAGCCCAGTTGAACTTAACCTCAACCATAACGCTGTTAGTAGTTTCATGTCTATTGGCGCTGGATTTTCAGGATTGGAACAAGTTTCAGCCACCTGAACCCTGTATGTCTGATAAATTATACTCAAAGTACCATACCAAGATCTGTGAACTATGGGAACTAGCCAAAGAGAAATGCATGGAGGAAGCAGCCAAAGACGAATATAATTTAGCTGTACTCAACGGCGAAGTGGATGCGAATGGAGTACCAATGATTACTATGGTGGCTGATGGCTGCTGGTCGAAAAGATCGTATAAAAAGAACTACAACGCATTATCGGGTGCTGCAGTAATAATAGGATACAGGACAAAGAAAGTACTATATATGGCAGTAAAGAATAAATATTGATGGTTTGTGCTCGAGCTGAAAACAGAAAACACACAGTTCCAGATCACATATGTTTCAAAAACTATACAGGTTCATCTAGCGCAATGGAATCGACAGCTTTGGTTGAAGGTTTCAAAACATCATTGTAGCACCCGGGTGCTACGAATTGAAATTTGTAGCACCCGGGTGCTACAAATTTCACGCGGTAAATTCGTTTTCTATCCTATTTATAATGTCAAACAACCGCGATAGTCTTCGATTTTATATTATCTTCATCGTTTACTACGGGCCAAGAAAGCATATTAGATTTATCCCAACATTTAAAAAAAAGTACGGTGTATGTGCCATTTGAGTATTCTCAATTTTTTCCTATGTACTAATACAGCTTATTTTAATAGATATTGGATTATTACCCAAATCATCAATATTGTCGGAATGTACACCATGACAAGCTACATTCTTAACATTTTCTTTTTATGCGTTGCAATTTTTTGTATTGTCATTATCCATGTCATCAGTGTGCTTATCAACATTGTGCCGTCAGTATTCATATAAAACGGCATGACTTTTATATGTCGTTGTGTCTCAAAAACGGTAGTAGGTACACTTCCACGTACCTACTACCACGTACTACTACCTACTACCTACTACTACTACTACCTACCTACTACTACTACCTACCTACTACTACTACCTACGTACTACTACCTACACGTACTACTACCTACTACCTACTACCACGTACATGCTACATGAACATTCGGTGTATCGTCTTTCATCTCATTGCTAGTAAGGTGGTTTACATTAAACACATGGTTAACTATAATTTCACCGTATTGAGTGAAGCTTTCTACAAATTCGCGATTGATTAATTCAGGTTATGTGATGTCAATCCCAACGCTCAATCTCCCCAAATGCTTGGTATGGTTGCACGGAACGTAGATGAAACTGGAGATAAAAGAGCTTAGCTCTCTTTCTTCTATAATTCTTCTCTTTCTTCTAGAATTCTTTCATAATTTACCCAAAATACACTTAAACAGGCCAAAATTGACATATAGATAATTGACATTTATCTACTTAGCTCTTAAGTTTCCTATAAAAACCTTCAAAACCATTCGAAATTGTCAATAACTCATTGCCTTCCAAAAGTTTTCATTACCATCTGACACGTTTTCATTACCTTCCAATACGTTTCATTACCATCCTACATAAATTTGGAAGGAAAGGAAGGTAATGACAAGGAGTGGAATGAAATAATGGAAGTTTATTCTGCATATTTCCCATGATTGATGACCTTGAAGTTTCAATAACAGTGGACGAAAGACCCTACCTAAACACACCAAAGTGGATATAAACTTAGCTTTATTGTTTTGTACTTACTGTTTGACTTGGATGGATGGTAATGACTGCTGAACGGTGACAAACTCGAAATGAAGAGAAGGAACTTAAATATCTTTTTACACGGCGACTATTCACACAGCCTTCAGAGCTTACGCGACAGACTGACCAATGAGGAGCATAATGATCTACGGTAGAAGCTTGGGCTCCTGTTGCGGAGCAAGATATACTTATTTTTTTTTTGCGCGGGAAATGATAGAATCTCTGTTGCCAAAGACAAAAGTAGAAATATTTTGTTTATATGTAATTGTAGATGTCTTATATTTTAATACCTATAGTGTGTTTACCTTATCTTTCATGTATGCTAAGACAACTAAGTATGTGTTGGCAAGTTTAGGTACAACACATCGACGAATTTGAAGTTTGAGGTTTGGAGGCGGAGAGGAATGAAATTTTTCCATGTATTTTTAAGATTAAAAAAAACTATGTACTTTAGAATTAGATTTCCTAAAGAGCCTTCTCCCTCACACTTAGAGTAAATATATTTCAACAAAACTTTTTTTCTAAATGCGGTATGCAGTCTGATATTACAGGCGATTTGCACGAAATGGCGGAATGACCCATAAACACTTCATATTAGGGTTGGTTGTAAGAGATTGTCGTATGATAATAAACCCGCCCATTGTGAAATTTCACAATAAAGAGTAGAAACAAACAAACAAACAAAACAAATTACTTTCTTGTATGTATTTATAATATATTACGATGTTCGGGGTAGTCCAAAACAACTAAATGAACTTAGCACGTAAACCATAAGAGATTCATTGCCAGTCCTGTAAATGCACCCTCAATAAAGGGAGTTACTCTCTGGAAGGGTTTCAAATGTTACGTATCTCCTGTCCAAATAATCTAATAATCTCCTGTCCAAAAAGTCTTCTAATATCCAAAGCGTGAAACGATGGTTGGTGTGAAATATCGTATCTACTTTTTAAAAATTAAACAGTTTTTTTTTATTTTGGAATATTGTTCAATATGAGAAATTGAGTTTAAAGTTATACATGACTTTTTTTGTTGAGGTCAAGGTTACCGACAAAAAGCGGGTTTTATTTTTAAAATTCAGGTCTTCAAGTTTTTTTTTCTTAGTAACAAAGGCCTATATGAAAAAAAGTTTCAGATAAGTTTTAACTTGGTTTCCATGTTGAATAATCTCCTGTACAAAAAGTCTTCCAATATCCAAAGCTTGAAACGATGGTTGGAGTGAAATATCTTATCTACGAATTTTCACATTTTACACAAATTCGGTTGATTACGTAATCTTGGGGGGGGGGGGTAAGGCCGCAGATTACGTCTGTAAACATGTGGGAGGGAGGGGGGGGTAGAAAATCCCAAAAACGTGATTACGTAATATGTGGACGGCCCCGCCTCATAACCGCACAATCAGAGACCTGTATTCAAATTATTATGATATCGTTTATATAAATTACTGTGATATAGTTAAATATAAATATAATATAAGACGAAATAGTTAACAATGACTCAGTTTTCTGCTTTTTCTGTAAAATATCTAATTTTGACTTACACTGTACTTTTGTTTAGGCGACGATATTCGGCGCGCCATATCGTCGCGACGATTGGCGCCAACCGGTGTGCTGCGTTAAATACCTATTTAGGGCACGTGAATTATGGTCGGCGCAGTCTTAAGTATCTCAATTATGTTTCATTTACAGATAAATTATGTTTTTTGTCACTCATAAACCGCTGCTTAAATATATTGTTTTAAATTAGTATATTTCGAACATGGAATTGCCAAAAAAATCAAAAAGTTAACAGTGATCGTTATTTCCCGTATCTCTTTATATTATTAATAATATTATAGTACATACTTTATAAAATACTAAAAACGATTGCAATTTTTTTAAATGTTTGCCTGACATCTCTTACAACGCTGATTGGCTAGTTTATTTGCTTCACTTTGCTTGCTAGCTTCAAATGTACTATAGAAACCATAGACTGTAGATTTTAAAAATATATGATTGGACTGGATTCGTGTCCTTTGGCCACGTCTATGTACAAAACAGTATTTTAAAACATTGCAACATTAAAATTATTATATTTTCTAGTGTTTGTGTTCTTGACGAAGTTGAGCAAATAGATTTAATAATATTTCTGTATTAGCATATTTCACATCCTTTTCTTGTTTGTATCATCCCCAATAACCATGTTTTATGCTATATGTACCTACATTTCTATAAATAAGTATCCCTTGTTTCAGTATTGTGCTGTCTTATACATAACAAAAAAAACTTAGATGCCCTCCGAAAACGACTTGGCAGAAAAGCACCGACTATCGGTGATTGCCATAAATTAACAAGAAGAAGAAGAAGGAGAGCAAATAATTTGCTCTTATTGATTTATAGATTTCTTTATTTTGAAGCATATTCCGTAGGTTGTACGGAATCTCTTTGATTATAGGTATCTTGTATTACAGCGACGAATAATAATCGGTATTATTGCAGTATTATAGGAACCTCTTCTAGATTGTTGATTTTTTAACGTCACCAGACTATATTAACCACGCTGATTCCGAATCTGCAATAATATTTATTCGGTCTCAATAAATAAGCGAGATATAGGCATTCAAAAAAGCGCCAAACCCATACATTTCGGTAGGTTAAGTTTTTATTTTTAATAATACATAAACATCTATTTGGCGGTAGGTTAGATTAGTTTTTTTAAAACAACCTTAAAAGCTGAGTTTAAAAAAAACTTTTTTTTTGTATGTAAATTTGGTCTTGAAAATTTACGCGTTCGAAGCTTTTTTCTTTCACATTTAACATTACATCTAATAGTATAGATCAAATCTAATATTCTTTATTTTTTCTATTTCTGAGAAAGGTTCCTATACTGAAATAATTCCGTCTATGAAGGCAAGAAGTCTATGGACAAAGAAGATAGATGAAAAAATAAACATTATTCTCAGCACTATTGCTATCATGGCAATACTCGCCCTTGCTATCGGTTTTTGTTTATTTGTTTATTTATTCGACAGGATATACTTAGTTACAATTTCATGTCGTTGGGCCACCCTTACTTTATTAGCATTAATCCGGCATTAGTAATTAGCATTAATGTTAATTACAGCCTAGTAGATATTCTGTTGGAAAATGATTGTGACATTCAAAAAAACGTTTATAGGATTTATATGCCCCAGTTTCTAATTGTTTATACCTTCAAAGAAAACGAATAGAATCAAATCGAATATCGGTCGACGAGCCCTGATAAGGGCCCGCGACGTCTTACTAGGCATTCTGCCTTTTTATGGGGTTTCGATGCAGCAGTATCTTCAGAGTTATCGGAATATTATAAAATCGAAGACTATCGCGGTTGTTTACCACAAACGTCGGGTGCCACAAATTTCACGCGGTAAATTCGTTTTCTATCCTATTTATAATATCGGGATATTGTCGTTTATATCCGTTTATATAATGGGGAATATTTCCCGCCATCTTCCGAAGAATTTGAAGAAGATTTGGCAGTTTGGCCCACATCATTTTGCAAAACCAGGACCGCAAGACCTTTTTAAGGCTCGGGGCCGTCAAATTTACAATGTGTTTTTACACTATATTTATTCAATACACGAAATAAAATGCCGCCACTTTTTCGTATCGTCAACGACCCATCTCGACCATAGAGATCTAGACTGAAGAATGGAATTATGTGTTGCCAATGTACAAACAAATCAAACGTCAATTTGTCAAAAGATTGTTGTTTGCTGGTCAGAAAAAAATGGGCTCACAAATAGCTGACGCCGCCTTTGCCGTCGCCGGTTTTTGTACTAGAGAGCTGTTTACGAGAAATTAATAAAAGAGTTATCGTATTATAGCAATTCCTACAGTCTTCTAATTCGCGAGACTCTCGATTCAGTGATGTGAGTAATATTGTTATTTAAAAAAAAAAAACGAAAATCTGTTAGCGTTTGAGGTTATGTTGCATATTTACAGAATGGTTCTCAATTTTGTTTTAGGGCTCGCAATCGCTCCCCGAGCGATTTGACCGAGAAAGACAAAAAGAAGATAAAGGAAAAAAAGAAAAAAGAGTCGGGCTCTAGCAGCAGTGACAGCAGCGGAAGGTTTTTGCTTTTGCATACTTAGTTCCAATGTAAAATTGTTATTAAATGTAGCTTCCTGATGTTTTC
The DNA here is from genome assembly GCA_944548615.1 of Micropterix aruncella. NCBI lineage: Eukaryota > Metazoa > Arthropoda > Insecta > Lepidoptera > Micropterigidae > Micropterix > Micropterix aruncella. The sequence continues at coordinate 12,486,274 of OX155958.1, forward strand.
TATGTTGATATCCGCCTTGTCGCTCTATTGGTCTTTAAAACATTGGTATTGGAGACATTTTTATGTCACCCCACTATATTCATCCCACTGATTCCGAATCTGTAAAAATCTTTGCTCTATATCTATAAAGGCGATATAAATATAGGCTTTTAAAAACGCGGCATGCACCTATATGGCGGTAGCTTAAGTTTTTTAAAAAAAATATTAATGGCAGAGTTAGCGAAACTGCATGACTTCCAAAAAAAATATTGTATTTCAGCTCTTCGGATAGTAGTTCATCACGCTCATCTTCTCGTTCGAGTTCAAGCAGTTCAAACGGGTCATCGTCACGATCTTCAAGCTCTTCGAGCAGTTCCAGCAGCAGTAGCAGTGGCATAGATCGTGGACGGCCCAAAAAGAGGTACAGTAACTACAAAATTGCATTTTACATAATCTTATTTTGGAGAAAGAACAGTTCGTTTACTATATGAACTATAAGAAATGCTGTATAACTTCTTTTTCCTTTTTAAGGCCGTCACAAAGTAAGAGCCCTCTCAGAGAAAAGCGTGATAAGGACAAAGATCGTCAAAAAGATGCAGATAGACAGACGGATAAGAAAAAGCAACTGCCGCCTCCTGGTGACAAAAAATCTAAAGGGCGCTCTAGGTAATCATTTGTTTATAAATGTGCCACATATGCAATCGGGATATGTATACATAAAACGCCTCAATTTTTTTATTTTATTCCATAAATTTCCAAAGACTAGATTGTACTGCCTGTGTTCGGCTGTGGGCTCAGTCAGCGAAGAGAATTTAATATATGTTTAACCACAATATCCATTTTGGAGTATAAAGTAAAATAAATCTATATCATCACACTTTCTTATCGACTTTGCGTCTGCCAATGTGACGCCTTCAAAAGAGCTGTCAAACGACTCGTATAGGAATCCGGCAACAGCAAATACGTACACTAAGGTTTCGCAGGTCTAAACAATATCCCTTTTCATAGTTGGCCGTGGCATTCATTCGATTACCAAGCAATTAAGTTTTTGGGCTATCATCATATTTAGATAGCTGCAAACCAGCGAGGTACGAGTTCATTGAAACGATAGACTATGGGCACGCACAGTCACTTTCAGTTTAAGCACGGTGAAAGAATAAAAATACACTGGCCCACTATTATCTCTCTCTCTTTAACGCGCCCAATAAATAAAATGAAATACAAACGGAGCTGCCATGGAATTCACCGACCAAAGTCGGACCCATCATATAGTATTATTACACTTCTGGGGGGTGAGCAGTGGATTCCGGACTAACGACCGGCTGTAGGACAGCTGTATTGCGTTCACCTTACCACCCATTTACTGAAAGAGATAGCACTTTCCTGTAATCCGCCATTACGATGAACAGGATATAGGCATCCCTATGACGAAGTCTACTCCAGTATTTAGAAGTTCCTTTCGATGACTCATGGCAACAATGTTAACTTATGTTCACAGTACCCTCCAAACCTGTTGATTATTTTTATTTTGCAGAATACCTTAAATGGTAAACGTAATTCTAGCTTGAACCGCGTTTCCGTTGAATAAAAAAAATATTATACTTACACATCGCAAGTCAGGAAAAGAGCTAGATGAATGTTTCATCTATTGCCTGTGTAGTGGCAAATCCAGCGGTCAGCGGTTAAACCGATCGAAAATCTGCCACCTTATTTTAGGGTAGCCATAGAACGACAAGGTGCAATTTTGGTGGCACCCAAGGGTGATGTGAACCGGCGTTTTACTGCCGATGGCACACCGGGTACTCGTAGAGGCGTGTCTCTCCTCGACGAGTTGCGATACAAGGTGACCTTAAGCTCTTGTATCGTACGGTCTCCTTTTGCAGATTCCGCAGCGATCTCTTTTCCTATTTGATCGATCTAGTCTCCACTAGTTTGTAAATCTAGCCGCTCGCATAATTGAGGCATAAAGGTATAAGCTGTTATTGTCGCTTACCGTTTGAAGAGCAGTACTGTCCTGCGAAGCGTAGATATCGTCGGGTCGGGTTATAAACTCGGTCCGGTCGAAGTCTGGTCTCGCGAAGTTCTCTCTTGTGATGCACTCAATTATCGAAAGTTTTCCGAACACTGACTCTAGTATTTTTGTCTCTACCGCTTGAAGGTTGAATAAAAAACTGTTTTGTTATGTCACTTTATAATTCCACTTTCAATGTGGCTCAAATAAATTATAAAGTAAATTATTTCTATTTGTTACATTGTATATGAAAGCGTGAAAGAATGAAAATTTTAAAACAAAATTATATTACTTTGTTTTTTGTTGTTATTTTCCTTGCCTCTCGTTTCCATGGTTTCTTTAATATGCTATGTTGGTGATTCCCTTATTCAAAACTGTAGAATACATATATTCACGGCTTTGTTGTGTGCAATGTTTACGGTACTATGAATATTTTAATATTCATAGTAGGCCAGTAGAAGGCCAGTCATTCTGGCCTTCAATGCCAGAATGACTGGACAACAATTGGTGACTTTTGCATTCCGCCTCCAATGCACTGGAAGGTAATGCTCTATGACTGGACGCCAGAGATGCTGAAATTTTATTTGAATGCCTTTCAGCATACACTTCCAGACCCCAGTAACCTCGCTCGTTGGAGCTTTGCCGAGGATAGTTCTTGTCCCCTCTGTAGCAATACCCCTTGCACAGCTAGACACATTCTAGCTGGCTGCAAGGTGGCCTTAGATCAAGGACGGTACACTTACCGCCATGACAAAGTTCTCGCTGTTATTCGCGAGGTAATTAGTCTCTCAGTGGCTCGTGCCAACAAGGGTTTGACAGTATCCTCCAAACCCCCAATACAGTTTGTGCGGGATGGCTCTAAAGGCAAAAAACATTTAACTACAAAACCTTTCTCAATAATCGAGAAAGCTACAGATTGGACTCTGGAGGTTGATTCGGTCTCTAAGCAGTATAAATTCCCTGAAAGTCTCGGATGCACAGCCCTCCGTCCAGATATAACTCTTTACTCTCTATCTCGGAAGGTGGCTCTTATTGTAGAATTAACTGTTCCATGGGAATCAAATATCCCAAAAGACCACGAGTACAAATTAAATAAATACCATGATCTTGCAAATGCCGTAACCCGGAACGGCTTCACTGTTCACCTTCACGCGGTGGAAGTTGGCGCTCGTGGCCTGCCAGCTAAATCTCTATTTCACCTCTTTAAAGATCTTGGCCTTTCCAGAAAAATAATCAACTCTTTCTTAGAAAAATTATCTAAAACTGCGATTTGCGCATCTCAAATTCTATGGCTTCGAAGGGGGAGTGAATGGGTGGCAAGGTGAACGCTCACATGTGGCAAGACAGCTGTCCTAAACCTACCACAGCCGGTTCGTAAGTCCGGAATCCACTGCTCACCCCCCAGAAGTGTAAAAAATAGTATTATGATGGGCCCGACTCCGGTCGGTGAATTCCATGGCAGCTCCGTTTGTATTTATATTTATATATTATTGGTAGTTAATTCTAAATACAACTATTTTGCCGAGACAGCCTGTAAATTTTTATAAAATAACATCATCTAATGACTATATGACCCTTAACCGCTTTAATGAGTCGATTCCGGACAGTTCTACTACTCACAATCACTCCAGACTCGTCTTCCCAATCATTTTTGACTTCTACAGACGTCAATCTTCGGTTCTGGGGACAATTTCTATTGAGAATCCTGTCTTTAGCCCCAGTAGAGGCTCATTTCCGACTAGACCCTTCACCCGTTCTATAGAACTGGTTTCCTGGTACTTTTTGAGAAACCTTGCAATAGTGGATTAATTACCCACTCTTGAAGCGATTTCTCGCGTCCTGAGGCCCTCGCTTGACAATGCAGTAATAATACCCTTGTTAACAGACAATAATTCTACTTCTTTCCCCATTTTCTCTACACAACTTCCGAGGTTAGAAGACAAATGGACTTTGACAACTAATTGTAAGTGTTGCTATATAAATAATACGATTAAATGATTGCCAGATAAATAAGCCTATAATTTAAAAAAGAACGAGCCACTTACATCAACTGGTTTTCAAACAATGAGGATCTAAAGTTCGAATTATTAAAAAAAAATTAGATAATGCAATAGTTTTTTCACCACTGTAGATGCGCATTAGCTTTCGAGATGTAGATAGACTGCAACCGTAGAACGTCATACGATGCGTCAGGATCTTATCTGTCTCGATGGAGTCACCCCGTGCTCTGCGTTGCTTTAGAGCGGTGAAACTGAGAGTCGTTAAATCTCTCGTCCTACATCGGATGCTTCACGGCACGGCAATTAAATACCTAAAGATTCCACCCCTCGCTTTTACACAGCATGATTTTCAAACGGCCTTTTAATACATCTCTGCCGGATTCTCGATCCCTCGCCCTCTAGTTAGGATCGCACCTATCGAAGGCTATTTATTGAAGGCCAATGCATTTAAACCAAAAATGGATAGAAATCCTATTCCTTTAAAGGATTTCTATTTAAAGAATAGAAATCCTAATTCTTTAAAGAATTTCTATCCCTTTTTGGCTGGAGTGCATTGGTTTTCGATAAATAAATGTCAGTCCCTCGGGCGACGGGCGAGAAATTGGGTGCGGCCTATGCCCGATTCCGATTTGTAAATGGCCATTGTAAAACGGCCCTCGCAGCAGGTCTCCGGCCCCCGCGATCGCGGGCGACAAGGACAAGGAGGGCAAGGGCCGGCGGCCGCGCCGCGAGCGCTCGCCGCCGCCGCGGCCCACGCGCATCCACATCGGCCGGCTGTCGCGCAACGTGGCGCGCGACCACCTGCTGGAGATCTTCGCGGCCTACGGCGCGGTGCGGGCCGTGGAGCTGCCGGCCGACCGCCTGCACCCGCAGCTCGGCAAGGGCTTCGCCTACGTCGACTTCTGCACCGCCGACGAGGCCGAGAACGCCATGAAGCACATGGACGGAGGTGAGAGCCTCATCTTTTACGGGAGAATCCGTTCAAAGCGTTCCTACCAATCGCAATCGGATAGGAATTAGCGACGATCTCGAATGGGGAAAATGCATAATTGCAACCGCTAAACGAGCCGACTCTCTATTCGACGAGGATGGTTTTCTAACATCGGTCAATAGAGGCGTTTATAAACATTCATGAGGGGTACGGGAGACCTATTCTCGCGTATGGTCGTCGGTTCTGAAACGTCTACTTATGCGAAGATGTAGATATCGCAGAAAAGGTGCAGCGAAAGGCGACAAGTATGCCATCGGGCCTGAAAAATAGCAATTACGAAGATCGCTTAGAATTACTCAACCCGACTACTCTCAAACGAAGAACACAAAGAGGGGACCCGATTGAGACATAAAATTGTCACAATCTATTACAATGTACCCGGGCTAGGGAATATTTAGAAATTCAATGTCAACTCGACTTCGAGATTTACAGCAAAAAACTCAACTTTGCAAAATTTAAATCTAATCCGTTTAAGCCTCGTATCGACCTGCGAGCGCGGCGCGCCGGGAGCGGCTCAGCTCGCACATCAATATTTGTTGGCTCGAGTCGAGTGGCTCGTTCCGCACCGCTAGAATCGAGCAAATGGGTATCGCAAACTGAGTCACTCACAGTCATATAAGAAGATAGAGGCTTTAAAAACTTAAAGTTCTCCAAAATTGAGTAGTGGACGTGAGGAATAAACTATAATTTGAAGTGATTAGTGCAAGCTCTGATCAGTTCAGTTTAAAAACAGACTCGATTTGTACCTAAAAACTTGTTAACATTGCTTTTCAAGATCTGATCTAGACATATCGGCAAAGCTGCCCGTCTAGAATAAATAATAATAATAATAATAACTAAATATTGCACTGATGTGTACTGGGACGTTTGTACTAATCACAAAAGAAGAGGAATTACATTAAATAAAAATCTACCCTCTTTGCCTGCACATTGTAAGGGTAAAGATGCTCTCGCTTAATACGTTTCCAGCAGGATTCTGCACATTGTAAGGGTAAAGATGCTCTCGCTTAATATGTTTCCAGCAGGATTCAACAAAATGCCTATATAAATTTTGAAGCTTCTCTTTCGAGAAGCTTCAAATTTTTTTCCTATTACTTTTGTAATTTTACAAAAGAGGGATTTTTTCCTATTGCTTTCGTAATAGGAAAAAAATCCCTCCTTCGCAATAAAAAATTTTTTTTTCCAGTATTACTACTGATTGGTTAAGTCAACTTGTGTATGCAGCGAATACCGGACCATCAGTCTAATGTCTCACACCCTGTAACCCTTCCTGCGAATGATACACTGATGGCAGGCCCTCACTCAATACTATGTTGCAAAAACCACCAAAAAAAGGGAATATGAAAGTGGGCATAATATCAATTTTTCCTAAATTAAGTATCCTCCAGTGAACCCATAGGTACTCAGCTCACTGCGTGTAAACATTGCCATTACAAAAACCTAATAATTTTATTGCAACATGCTCGATAACAACCCTATTCGCATTGAATTTAGAAGGAAGGGAATGGTTTAGACAAAGCGACCTGTAGGAAGACAGGATTTTTTATGCTAGTTATGTTATTTAATCTATGCTAACCACATACTGTATCATGTATCAAAACCACTTACTGTATCATGCATGTTTTAAAGTTATATTTCAAAAGCAGCCAATGATCGCATGCGTCGATCGCAGAAACAAAACTGCAGATTTAGGCCGAGTGCCTAGTGGCTGGCTCCCTATAAAATTTGGCACCTGGGGCAACTGCCCCGCCCGCCAACTTCAATGATTCAGGTCGTCCTCCCTGCTTACTGGCCTATGGACATCGATGATCTGTTGAGTTTTTCTTGTATTTTTTCCATGTTCCTTTTTTAATTTCAGGTCAAATTGACGGTCAGGAGATAACAGCAGCGCCGGTATTAATTGCATCAAGACCACGCAGACCGTCGCCGAGGCCAATTCATCATCGGCCGCTTCCGCCCCCGCCCAGAAGGCATTCCCCACCCAGGTATTTTTTGACTTAACTTCTTATACATAGAATATTCTTATGTTGTAAACAGCATTATTTACTTCTGATGTCATCTCTTACCACTGTCAACTTTTTAAGCAAGATTTTTTAGTTCCGCATGACATGCGCCTTCTTCTTCTGGTGCCATGTCCGCTAATGATCTTTTGTAAGCATAGAGAGAATGTAAGGGGGGCGTGAAGCTAGCTAGAAGCATTGTTTTCTTATTGAAAATTCCTACAAAAACTCTTTTTTTTTATTATTTGCCTGCGGTTCTATTTATATTATGACTAATCCAAAAGAGATGTTTTAGATGCCCAAAAAACGAAAATAGTTGTATTAGACCTCCACCCCACCGTTACACGGCTGATTAAAATAATAATTAAAAGATGAAAGGTTGTGGTTAAAATCGGTCCACAAGGGGGACGCACAGGAGTCATATTTCAATCTCAAAATGTTGGACTTCAAATTTTTTTACACAGATGTGTACCAATTTGTTGGACCGAAATCACATTGTGAAATTTCGGTTGGAACATCTCATATACAAGTTACACCAATAATATTTAAATTCCCCCATACATTTTAATCAAATAAACTCCATCTGTTGGCCTGACCCCGCCCTTAGCCGAGAGACAAACCGCACCGTCCGAGGCGGTTGCAACGTAACCCAACAGGGTTCGTCCGCCGGCCGAGAGGGCGCTCATCGATTTTATTTATGAAATGAATATTCAGATAAAATTAATCCATGGCTACTTGAGGGAAAGTCGGGGTGACACAACCGATTTATTTTCACACATTGCAGCTTACAAAACTAGAGCAGCTTCTCGTTCTACCTTTCCTCCTGGCTAAATATATGGTGTGAATTGCAGGTATCGCGGCCGCCGCAGCCCCATCGGTGGGGGCGGTTTGCGGCGCAGGTCTCCGCCGAGGCGCAGGCGATCGCGATCGCGTTCGCCCAGAAGACCTCCGGTCGAGAGAAGGAGACACCGTTCTAGGTCTTCATCTTCTAGTTCCCGCTGATTCGACAAGAGGAGTTTTTCATCTCCCGCTTTCGCAGGAAATAGGAAATATTGTTGAAGAAAACACAGTAAAATGTGTCTCCTTAAATATTGGTAAAATTCCCTCTTATTAAATCAAGTAATTTAACCAAAATTCAATTTCACGACTTGTTTGGAGATTTCAATAAAATTTAATAAACTATACTGTATTTTAATCTTTCCAGTGCCGCAGGACCGTATGATCCCGCAACGTTGGAATGTATGATTTGTGATCTGGGATTTATGATTTTTCAATGACGATAATGGCCAAAAGTACGATTATACAGCGGGGTAGGCAAATTCAGTAATTTCAACAGCTCTATTTGCATTACTATATTTCTTTAATACAAAAAAAAAATACAAAAAAGTTGATCAATAGCCACTATTAAAAATCTGCATCAGAATTTGCTCGTCCAGTCTTTGATGATCACTTTTCTTGATTATGTTGAAATACGTTTTATAATCTGTGGCTAAAACCTTGCCCTGTATGTAATGACAGTCGTCATCTGTGTCCAATTTCAAAAACCTACAATAAGAGTTAAATTGATCAAAAGCCGATCTATACGCATAATATTGCTTCGCTTCTAAAGTGATGCAACTCGAAAAAAATTATTTTTCATTTTATTGACTAAAATGACATTCAATTAGTCTCTATTACCTGCAAAACTGACAAATATAATATACATATATAATTTTCAACTGTATCGCACTGGTGTCTTAAGCATTTTCACCATATAAAGAATATAAAGAATGACCCATTCTCAATCACGTTCATGGTTTCTTCATAAATAGTGAAATTTCCACTTATGTCAGTTTTTATGACTAAAATTTCTTCTCCGACTGAATATTTTCAATCTTGTGATGTTTTCGGTGACAAGATTAAGATTAATTTTGTATATTAACCCTAAAAAAATATATATTTAGGATTGTCACTTTGGATGATTGATGAATTATTTAGGTTTTTTAATTTTTTATTTATAACGAACAAAGAAAAATCATACAAGGACATGCATACTGTTGTACATGAAGAATCATTAAAAACATAATATATTAATATAGCGAAAAACATAGCACTATGCATATAAATATGCTAGCATATCCGAACTGAAGTGAAATCGCACAACCAACTAGACCTAGAAGGTCTGTATCTGGCTGTGCAGTGTTGTACCAACTGTATGTTTGTAGACTTGCGAACTGATGCATTTGATTTAAAATTTCAAAGGTTTTTAAATTTAACAAATGTGTTTTTTACCCAAATTAAAAGTAGAAAAAAATATGTATGAAATTATGTCCAAAAAAAAACACTACATTCAATAAATTGTGACGTTTGTCATGGTATAAAGTGGCACAACTTAAAATTTTGATAATTATCTTTAACCTTTCGGAAGCCAGCCTTCGCTGGTCGATTTTGTATATAATGTAAATAATACTAAAAATATTGTTTTTTAATGATGAATTCTCTCTTGTTAACTAATAATTAATCTTGATATTCATGTATATTATATATTTATATAATATATATGGAGGCCAGCCAAAACGGCTATGTGCGATCTGCCTACCACTGCAAAAGGCCATTCGGCCTTTTTAATGCTCAAGCGGTTGAGAGTATGAGAGTATTTTAGTAGCTAAAATACTCGCTACTGCCCAAATATCGTTCGCATTACGGTCGAGTACAGTACACAAGTTAAGTGGCATTTTGCAAGATGAACGGGCTGCAACAAGTGAATAAGCTGATAAAGCTTATGGTAATGGCTATTTTACAAGAGGTGGATGAAGAAATTTGTGTGAGAAAAAAATAAAAGTTATGGGTACGAAAATGGATTGATAGAAGAGATGATCTGGGAGCTACGAGTTGTCTTTTCAAGGAATTTGAATTAGAAGATCCCGAAGAATATTTCGATAGTTTGCGGATGTCTGAAAGTTGTGTAAATTTTCTGTTAGTGAAAATACAGTCAAAAATACTAAAGATACACATTTAAGAAGTACCATTCCGGCAATTACAAAATTACAGACAGTTCTCTACTTTCTGGCTACTGAATGCGGTTTAAGGACTCTCACACATATATTTCGACTTGGAAAATCAACTATTTTCGAATTCATCACAGAAGTCATAGAAACAAAAGTATAAGTTGTTCGTTCGCTCCAGCGAAACGACATTTTCACAGCAGCTAATGAACTTGACTAAAACGACAGGTTCAGATTTGTTTAGCCGATGAACCAGTAAGCAGTGACCATCGATATATGATCCCCTAGATGGGCCTTTCGTGCTCAAAATTGACCACTTCAAAACCTTTACTGAAAGCCGACCAGTAGTAGTTTGGTCGCAGTCTGCTGGCAGACAGCCGACCGTTTCCGGTGTGAGAGCTGGCGCGAAGAAAATTGGCGCGCTGTCCTCTTGCATACTGTTGAATTTATTGCTCTCTCTGTCACATGATTTACGAGCAAAGGGTATGTGGAGCAAACTTATTTGTATCTGAGGGCATATCTAATATATCGATGGCAGTGACGTCTAGTCAAGGGCGCTACTCGCCCGAAAAAATTTGAACAAAATGGATTGACTTAGCTAAATTACTTGCTAATCTACTCGCATAAATCTTTGTTGTTCAATGTTTGTTTAGTTACTAAATTACTCTCCACTCGACTAAATTACTAGCCTAGTGCGAACTAGGCTTTAATTCAAAAGGGACACAATAGTGGTACTATTAGGGAAGTTTTTCAAAACTTCTTTGGGATATTTACAGAAAACTCTTAACTGTAGAAGCGAACATCAGAAGACACAGAAGTGATTTTATTTTTTTTGCCCAACTTAAAATGGCTTATATAAAATCGAAGACTACCGCAGATGTTTGACATTATAAATAGGATAGAAAACGAATTTACCGCGTGAAATTTGTAGGACCCCAATTTGTAGGGTCCTACAAATTTCACGCGGTAAATTCGTTTTCTATCCTATTTAAAATGGCTTATCTGAAAAATTTATCTTTTACGAGTAGTGTCACTTTTAAAGCAGGGGCGCGATATTAAGAATACTCACGGATATTGAACTTTCATATTTTTCGGTCCACGAACGGGGTGCCAAGCGGATACTGGTGATTTGTTAGAGAGCATCAAACCGGCAATAGACACATGCAATCCGTACAACTTTCCATATTTTTCCTACAATAAACAATGTAAATACAGAATGTGGATTATAAAATAAGTCCTATTTACATATTTTTAAACTTACTCGCCATTCATTCATCAAATAATCGGAATCACTCAGCCCTTCAGCTGCCTTCCACATGTCATGAACGTTGCCGTAATGAGAAATATAGTTTTCATGCAGAAACCCTAAGAATTGAACAGGCTGAACGGAAAACTGCTCGACGATGGTTTGAGGTGAGTGTGTTAGTTGTTTCTCGCCGCTCTTCAAAGGATTATCAATGACTGAAAAATAAATTTTATTTATTATTGATTATTCAACCATTTATATATAAATTAGAAGATCAATGACACAAACTCCCCTATCATTTCTACATACATTTTGGATTGAGTACCCTGCCCACTCCATGCATTAACGTAATTGATTCATTTTTGCCTAACTTGTTGAATTTGTTTGATTTGTTTATTTCTTTTTTTCGACTCTTTGCCGATATGCTGGCATTTGCCTTGCCGGGTAATTGCATGGGCTGTGATGATACCATCGGTAGTGATTGTCCTGAAATTAGAAGACTTAAATAACAAAACAGATGCAGGACATAGGAAGTACAGAAGCTAGTGTTCTTTAATTCTACTGCAAAAGATCTATACGGAATATAAGAAGAGCTTGCGTTTTACAAACCTTTCAAGCACGCAAAATGTAAATTGACAACAGCTGATCGCACATCGCCGAGAGATGAATTGATGACACAATCAATAAGCTCGGGAGTCACCACGTTATATGATGACGAAAAGCTTTTGGACATTATTGTAGTCATGCGTTTTAAAGCCACTTTCATGCCGGTGGCTGAGACTGCGTTAAAGCTGAAAGAGACGAAAAATGTTCTTATTAGACAAGCTCAAGACTAAGCCTAATAGAACACTGAATTTGCACCTAGGAGTTGAACATGTGGTAGCGTCTCTCTTAACTTTACAATCGATCTCCAGAAGGTTTGTTTGTATGATTTGGATTTATGCTATTCCTGACATGGCTCTGTTTTATGATAATTATAGAAAAATACAGGGTGCATTCAAAAAGCTTCAGGACTACCTCTAAATTAAAAGTCTAATGATGGCAAAAAAAATATTTTTTTTTAGTTTTCAACATGCGCCCCTTCCCTCATCTCGCTCGCGAGACCGGTTGTAGAGACTTTTGGCCTCGACAAAATCTCAACTGGAATGCTTTTCAGAACCGCCGTCACATTCGCTTTAATGAACATCCTCGAAATGCTTCCCCTTGAGGGCGGTTTTGAGTTTGGGGAAAAGTATGAAAACCACTTGGGGAATGTGCAAAAAACGAGACCCCTCATTTGGCTAAAAACAGATGCGCAAAAGTGCTGCTGTGGGACGGCGCAGTGTGGCTCGGCGAAGACAACAATCACCAGACTCGTGATCCTCGGATCGGATAAAACTCGTATTCGACCCAAAGTTGTTAGGATTTCTACATAGACCAAGGGCAAGAATTCCCAATGATTTTGCGGATTTAAAAACACAAGTTAATAGCAATACAATGCTCCATTTTGAAAACAATGAGATTGCATATAGAAACGCTGACGCAGATCATGTGTACACAAGACACGGTGCTGCCAACAGTTACAAAACAAACAGGGGAAATTTTATTTATTTATATTTAAAAATTAATTTTCATAAAACACTGATTTTGCTTACAAAAATATCAGGAACCGAATGGCAAAACCTCATGCTTATTTGATTCTGTTACCCAACTGGGCTTAAGGCGACGTACTACTTAAAAAATAAACCGTATCTGAGTTTTTAAGCCCCGCCTACTTACCCCCTCCCCTCGCGACGGGGCAGGTGTTTATTATGTTGACTCATCTCGCAGCGATATTCACTCGCAATCGATGTCTGGACTAAACACACTAGGTATACACTATTGCAATGGGATTTATATTTTGGGATTATGCAAGTGTCATGTACCTACGCTGGTGAAGAAGGCTACGCTTTATCATCATCTTAACTTGAACATTATATTACTTTCCCGGCTGCCACTGGTAGGGAAGGTGTTGTGATCGTGCGGAAAAAAATGTTTAGATAACGATAGAGATGTCCATTTTGAGGTCCACCAAGATGATTAAGACCATTTTCAGAGAAATGTATGTCTGTTTGCCTGTATGTAATCTCTCACGATAACTGCCGAGCCGTTGAACCGATTGAGTTGAAATTTGGAACATAGGGATAGTATCACCCTGGAATGCGCCCATTAGATTTTGGCTGTCAACTGTTAAACCAAACTATCACTGCCAAAAATTGACAGAAGCCATATCTTACAGAATTTCATTTGCGATATGTCATTTGAAAGCCCCTGAAAAACTGTATTAAGAACAGTCACCTGTCACTAATTAATTTTCGACATTTTAAAATTATTTTAAATGGTGATAGATGACAATTGGAGAAATGCCGTTAACTGTTTTGGATACAGTTTTCCAAGGGCTTTTAAATGACATAAATCGCAATTCATGTTCCGTGAGATACACCTTTAGTATTTTTTTTATAGTTGTAGTGACAGTTTTTGATAGTATTTTTTGGCAGAAAAAACATTTAGCATCGAATTAAAAAACAACATTGTGTATCGAACTATTTATTCGCGGTATAATAGTTCTTTGAGGAGGACATAACGACACCCATCGCCTTGTACATTATCATTAAATAATTATTTAATTAAAAAGTAATATAATTTATTTTTAGATACTGTAAGCACATCATTGTAAACTTTAAAGAAATACACATCATTAAAAATAAATAATTATTAATGAAAATATAAAATCATTAGGACAAAAAATCATGAAGACATTTCTGGTTGGCAAAGTAGTCTGTTATTTCTGAGTAGATACATACATATTAAATGTAAAGAGACGAATAAATACATTTAAAATTGCGCAGTACATTATTTTGAGACTTCCTTTTTGTAGCCTTGACAGTGTCGCTTTGTAGTGGTGCGCCGACTTTTGTAATTAAAATTCATCAAATGGTAATACATTTTCAAAAGCCTGTTCATCATTATTAATTAGATCTGTACTCAGCACAGATTTGGAATATCGTGTACTTTTCGGTGGCTCTATATTGCTTGTGCTTTGCTTTGGAGTGTTATTGGCAAGTACATTCTCTGTGAGTTCTTTGCTCACCTTGTGATGGAATCACTGAAAACTAACTACCGCTTAAGCGTTGGACAAGGGAGAGGAACCGATTTCTTTCGTTTTATCGTGTCGTTTCTTTTATTTGCTTCTTTCAAAGTGTATTCAGGCTCCCTTAAATCCATATTCCTTCATACTCCTGGATCGATAATTTCAGGTAATACACAGTCCATATAAAAACAAACAAGTTTTTTCCATGACATTTGTCCAAATCAAATCATCCGTCTGTATATATTCGGTTTTGAGGAGATCGTTTTAACCAAACCAAAATGTAAATAGGCACACTTCCTTTCCAGTTATATCTATCGTTCCAGTTACAGTTTCTTTCCAGCACACTTTCTTTAAAGTTATCCACAATACCACAGATAGTTCATACCTTCTTGAAAACTTACGTTTTTTCGTTCCTCAGCGATTAATTCGCAATTCACGCACGTTTGAGGTCTCTCGTGCCAATACCAACTACGGGAAACATTCCATCGCTTATGGGCTGATATGCACGTACGACTCTTGTTTCTCCACCATCGACATTTTCAACCTCAACCAACCGACGTTCGTTAAAGAATTATTCAAATCAATTGCACCTAACGAGCTTACTAATACCTATAGTAATTAGTTATATACTTTCTATACAACATATCAGTAGCTACCACAAATATTTATAAATATCTATAAATATTTATTATATATCTATAAATACCTATAAACATTAATAAATATCTGTATCTATATATCCACTATACGACCTATCTATATCTTTATTTATATCTATATACATATACACATACCATCATCGTCTAACTCCTTCTTCCTAATCACTTCCAATTCCCTACCTCTCCCATCGGTTTTCTATATATTTTTTATATTTAATATGAACTTTGTTTATTTTATAATTATTTTTTAAGTGTAATATGCTGAAATCCAAATGTGTAATAAACGATTATAGGCGTAATGTTTTTCATTTTAAGCTATTGCATAGCTTTTATCGCGGGCCTATGCCAGCGCGGCGACCGAATGAAGAAATTTCTTAACGAAAATTAATGATTTTAAACTGATAATTACGTCCAAACGAGTACTGCTTATGATTCGATAAAAATATATGTTAAAGAAGAACATTTTCCCAATATTCTTAGCTTTGAATATTTTAGATTTTGTTTATATTACATAGTGTAATTAATTTGTGAAATTAGGTCTAACCGAACACAAAAACGACTACTACGCAAATACTGTCTGGCGTATTATTATGAAACCTGCACCATTTTCAAGATAATTTAATTATCTATCTTTTTATCTACGTTTTTTTTCGAATAATTCGTTTTTTTTGCTTTATCGAATAAAAAATTCGTGCGCGGCGCTCTATCGGAAGACGTTTAAATTATTATTCCGAATCATTTGCGGCTGCCCAGCCGCAAATGATTCGGAATAATTTCAACGTTTTCCGATAGAGCGCAGTTATCTGATATCAGAAAAAAAATAATTAATAAAATAAATAAATAATTATAATTGCATAAGTTGTTTAAAATGCTATGCAATAGCTTTACCGCGGCAGTCCCCGAGTGCCACACGTATTTTTTTTTCTACATTTATGCACACGTATGTATATTGTATGCGCTGTATTTTTCCAGAAATAAAATAAAAAATAAATAAATAAAAAGAAATTATATATGGACCTGTCCTTGAACTTGAACGTACCAGTGATGTTTGATGCTGATTTCAAGTTTTCCATCTTTCTGTTTCCAAAATGTCACTTTTCTTTTTCTTGTCGCTTCCGTTAACCAGATTCTATACGCTGTAATGGGAAATTTGACTTCAAAAATATAATCATCAGATATTCCATCTGGAGAAGCTCCCAAAAATGGAAATTTAGGGTCAATGAATAATCCACATTGCTGAATTTCCACTTTTTCTAGACATATTTTTCATTCTAGTGCAGTTGTTTCATTTTCTTTTCCATGGCAAATTGATGCTACGTTGCTAAAATCCCATTTTTAGTCATGGATTTAACTAAATTGGCGCATTTTGTGTGTTGTTAACTATTGACAATTTTGCCAAAGTTAGACGCAGTTACCATTTTTCTTCGTAATTCCAACCACTCGCTGCTTTCACCTTGAATAACCGTAAGTTTTTCAATTCGCAATCGATCATTTTTCTATTTTCCAATTCTTGAAATAACAGAGCTTTGCTTTTTTCGAATATTTCTGATGGAACATCGGGTTGGTTGCAATGTTCTCCATAATGCGAATTATTGTTTTTTTTTTAAAAAAACTTTCTGCTTTTATTTCTTTTATAAAGAATGGATTTACTTAAATGCCTCTGTCTTCTTTATTCCACTTTTGATATCCTGCCATAGGGACTTTTGCCTATATATTTTTTATGTAATCTTGACAGTGGCTGTTTAGTATTAAATGATATAACTGCCGCATTACATCGCGCTTGGTAAGACTGCTTTTGGATGTAATTTGTCCTCTTACCACCAATAAATTTTGCAATGATGCCGTTAAACCTTTCGAGAACATTACTATCTACATCATGAATTAGGCTTCTTGCATGTATTGCTACCTACGTTGTTATGTAACGTATTCTTTCCCAAATAATGTCACCCATCAAACAACTCATTGCATCCAGTGTTTCATTTTCCGACAAACAATTTTAAAAACTTCTACATTTATCATGGTTTCCAAATGCATCTATCGGGGCGTTCAAAATGTCATTATACAGGCAATCAATTTTCTCATCAATTGAAAAGTTTTGACATTTATTGTAAGCTACTGCTGATGTAATATTTCTTCGCATTTTTAGTTTTTTTTTCACAGACATTACAAGTTGAATAAAAGCTTTTAAAAAGTAGATACCTACGTTTTGTTTTTTAAATTACAATTCTGCCTATCTGACGGTTTTCTATATTAGAACGGTCAGAATCGTAGCCTAATTGTATATTATATTTATACATGGTGTATAGCTCTGTCATTTGGCTCTAACTCAAATGTATTGGCATTATTTACTGTCCCCTTATATAAACACATTTTGACTCGCAGGAAGCAAGCTGAAGTGGCGCACTTGTTTTAAACTCGCATAAGATCACACCGGTCGTAGGTTCAAAACCTACCGATAATATGTATATATTTTTTTTGTTTTTATACATAAAGAAACATTGTTATCAAATAAATGAACACTTTTTATTAAAAAAAAGTAATATTGTAAATTAAAAAAAAAAATAAATAAATAAATAAATATTATTTTAGTTATTATTGTTTCTATTTTTCAACATATGATTTATCATGTTTTTAAACCTCTTTCATTTACACGGTGAAATAGCCATCTAAAACCGATATTTTTTTACTTTCACTCTCCGATCCATCGAAATGTCAATTTGGTAATAATAAGTCATGAAACCATGCATGAAACAGAGCGTCGCGAACGCAACCGCATATGTCGGCCTTCGAAGCCGAAATGAACCACGTTTCTAAGAGCCAATAACATTTCACTATTAAAGGTTGGCTGTTATGCCATTTGAATCAGTAATTGATCCCCACATAAGAACCATATTGACCCATGTCGCTTGCGGCATTTTGAATGCCAGCGCGTCGTCGCGAGAAGAGCGCGCTCATCTCATTGTATGACAAAAATAATATAAACGGGCTCTGCAAAATATTATTTTTAAAATATACTGATATTTTATTTGAAAAAAATAATCGTCAGTACTACAAGTTTATTGTACATAGTTTATGTAAAAAAAAACAAACTTGAAAAAAAACACACAGTAATAAGTAATATTTAACAGTGAATATGGATGAAAGTTACACTTTTTATATATTTTTTTTTAACAAGAAAAACTTATTTTTTTAAATTTATGCGAAAGCATTCGTCTTTACAACTATTGTTAAAATGCCGTAGTATTTTTTTTGAGTTTCTTGATCGTGCAGTTTAGTGTGAGGTACGTTTCAAAAAATGCTCTAAAATGAAAATCTCCTGTATAGCTCCCAGATTTAATTATTTTCCTCAATTTTCCAATACTTTAAAAAAAATCTGAAATAGCTATCTACTTAAGAAAGGTACCGTGAGTTACGATATTTTTGTTTTGTTGGCTAACATCATCAGTTATTTCAGTATGACTGTTCAAAAATTGCCAAAAAATGTAATTTTCGAAATTTACCTACATCGTCGCCTTAACCTGTTCGAGGGTGGACAGTAATCTAATAAAACAGTTTTTTGAAGTTGTAGTAAAATGTTCGCTAAAAATAAATTTCCCTAAAATTTGGTCCTCAAATTAATAAATCATAATTCATTATAAAATCAAAATAGACTTAAAACTAAAACAAAGTTATAAGAAAGAAGTCATTAATATAAAATATATACTAAGTAATATAAAATTGAATATGATTATGAGCCCGATTGCGTTTCTTTGTGAACTAAAACTAAAATTAGTCCAAGCGAACGAGACAAAGCAATACGTTAGAGCGGAATATGAAATGAACGATCGTCGATAAATACTACCTGTCGAACTTATACTTGTCCGAATAAATTCACGTATTGCTTTGTCTCGTTCACACAGATTAATTTCCGATTTTAGTTCACGAAGAAACGCAATCGAGCCCAATACCTAGTCAAAATAAATAGAATGCGTTGTCAATATAGAAAAACCTTCAGTCTAAGTATAGTTGTGCCACTTGATTCTTCTACAAAAAATCAGTTCCTGAAATTTTGGAACCCAGTTTAACCTCCTGGGTACGTTTGTACTATACATGTACGTAAGAAAAAATAATTCATCAGAAACATCAAAAACCAGCTGTTTAGTGTATGTTTTTTTATTTTTTATATTAGTCATTATTAAGGAGTTTAGCGAAAGTTAAAAAAAAAAAACAAAAAAGGGTGTCTGGAACTCAGGAGGATATACATACCTTATATTGACGATATTGAACTGTTCCTGAATGGCTTGAGGAAATAAGTTCCAAATTAGATTTAAATTCTCTTCTCTTGACTCCGTACAGATAAATACGATTGGTGACTTCCCTTTATCATTGTATTTTCTAAAAACAAAATCAATGGTATAGGGACTTTATATTCTGAGAATTGGAAATTGGATTCATAAATCATAGAATGTGATGCTAAAGTAATAAAATAATATTAAATTAGTACATACTGTAGCGCATTGTGAAAGTCCGAAGGTTTTCTCAGAAATCCATTTGGGAAATCTTCAACTAAAACAATTCGCTGACTTTGCGAAAACAATGAACGGTAGCAAGATGATTTGATTATAAAATCGGTGAATTTGTTTAGCTGGTTCTCTACAGGCGCATCAAACTTGCTGTATTCTGAAATTGAAAAATAGGTTTTCTATGCGGTAATCGATCAGAATTTCGTAAGAAAATAAGAAACTAAGATCGTTAATGGACATGCAGGGCTGAGGAGTATTTTCAATACGTTTGGTTGAACTATAACGTTGTAGTTTGTATTTTAACTAGTCACCAAGGGAATAGTTTGTAATTAAACTACTTTTCATAAAATTAGGTTGTATTTTGTATTTAACTACATTTTGTGCAGGCTCTAAACTATATTACAACAGAACCACCTGTACAGCACAGGCAGTCGCAGCGCTGAGCCAGTGGGTTAGGGTGGTGAGGCGTGCATAAATATAAATTTCCTGATTATAGAGTTGAAACATAAAAAAATATTACTAAAATGTAAGTGATTTAACCCTTGGAGTAAATGGGTATTTTCATGGATGCATCTGTCTCTTTTGCAGGATTTTCGGCGACATCGACTTAAAGTACTATAACTACGAAACTACTACACCAATCATAAAAAGAACAACTGCACAATGATAGCATTGAAATTTCGAATATAGAATATTGAAATATCATTTTGTAAAACAATTAGATAATTATGAATAAATATGAGAACGTCAAAGAAGTGAAAAAAACGCGCGACCAGATTTGGTCGACTCGTACTCAACGGATAATTGTTTCGCGACCAGATTTGGTTGACTCAACTCAACGGGTTAAATTGAAATGATATGGTAGAAAAACTTAAAAATTTATGTTACCATATTTATGCCAGGTAAAATATACAATGGGCTCGATTGCGTTTCTCTTGAACTAAAATCGGAAATTAGTTCAAGTGAACGAGACAGGGCAATATTAAAGCGGAATGTGAAATGAACGGTTATCACTTTTCTGCATCAAAACTACCCACTTTCAGTTCTCTGTGACTGGCTTCCTGCTTTCAGTTCTCTGTGACTGGTTGCTTAGTATCACGACATAAGCATTTGAAATGTATACATGCAGTTTTCTCTAAAAATCTGGCACGGCATATCTTCATGCTCGACGAGACATGGAATAAATTCAACACCTTTGATTAAGTAAAGCAACTCGATTTTCGTTCGATTGTAGTACATTATCATCTCCGGTTTTTTGATGCTTTGATCAATGCTCACTGTGTGGTGTATGCTTGATAGTAAAATCACCGCCTTGTTTTTTTAGAGATTTAGATTCACAATCCTCTTGCAGTGTTATTAATAAACCAAGACTAATTCCTATTCCGCGCGTAATCCTTGGAATAAGCGAAAGTGCCATTAATAAACCTGGAATAGCACTATTCCGTCGCTATTACTACTAGACTATCTCCTGTCAGTTTAGTCCGTGGTGTGAGGTGGAATAGTGCAGGAATAGCGGTGAACAGTTGCGTGTTTTGCGACATACCAGCGATTTGTTCAGATTTTGCGTTTGTTATTCGTGATATTCCGTGAGAAAGTGGATGAAATGAATTATTTTCGTACCGTCAACGTTTGCGCGTTTTTAGGCTCCGAAAGCCGAAATTTTACAAAAGGCGCTTCGACCCATAATATGTCAAATTGCCGGATTAGGAATTTCGCAAAAAGTATCGTTTCTGGAAGGTGAGTATTCTAAAAATTGTGAATATGGTACGACCTGAGGTTCGAGGCGACAAAAAAGGTGGATACGTGAAGCCCGAGCTGCAAGTCGCCGCGGCAATCAGTTGGTTGTAATAAGGTTAGTTTCTCTGTGATTTGTTTCTTTCTATATATTTTTATACTTTATAGTAATATGTTATTGCGTTTTACTTTCAGATTCAAGCTTAATGCGCAGACCTAGGTTATCGACTGTATCCCAAGAGTCGGCGGAGAAGCTGGTCAAAACTATGTCAATCGATAAAACTATTTTTTGATCAACAAGGTTATGGTTGCCATTAATAATAAATAAAGAATTAGTAAGTGCATAAATATTCTTTCATTTTATTTATTAAAACCTAGCAGCCAACACAACAGAGGTATTGCGAATTGAGGTTATGTCGCAGTTCGAATGACAGCTGAGATCTAAGTCTAGCCAAGTTGACAACATAACGAACCGAATATGACAGTGTTACTATATGAAAAAAAATGTTTTCACTCTAATCCGCCGACTAACTAGTCTAGGTTTAAAGCTGGTTTATTAATACCATTGCTTTAATACCCGAATTAAGAGATAATACGCGGACTTAGTATTCCGACGATAGTCTGCCGATTAAGGAAATCTATTTAATAACACTGTTGAAGCACATGTTCAGCAGAAATATCGCATTCTACATCGCTGCAATCCTCATTTGGCATCTCTTCCTTATTTGACAACTCTTCCTCCAGCCTTTTTAATTTTTTTCTTCGTTTGTATTCATTATTGCGTTAAAACAATAAAAATAATTGAATACAAAAAAAATACATTACCACCTACGGGACAAACGCGCGCATGTACATACTCGACGAGTGCAAAAGCAAGAAGAACAGTAGCGTACGTTGCACACAAGTCGAGAAATTCAGATCCAAACCGGCATTCAAACCTCTGGAAGTTACTCAGAGAGACTTAACCGTCATAACATGGACTCACTCGAGGATAGGCGCCTCCAATATGATATACGTTTTCTGTACAATATTATTAATAATAAAATAGACAGTCCTTATTTTGTTGGCAGAATCTCTTACCGAATCCCAAATAATAATACCAGGGTTTGCAATTTATTTTATCTACCGAGAGTCAATACCAATTATGGTCAAAATATGTATTTTTATAGAGCACTAACCTAAACTTTCAATGTTTGGATATATTTAATTTATCTTCAAATACTTGCTTTGAAGAAATTAGAAATACGATAAACAGCCTTCGGGTTTGATTCGTATTTCTTCGTCTGTTAGGTGCTGTAGGCTGTGGTTACTGTAGGCTGGTACTGTAGGCTAGTCTACTTAGGTACTGTAGGCTGTGTTATACTACATAGTAACTATAACAATGCTTTGCAGTATTTGGCGGGTAGGGAGGTGCTAATCTAGCAAGTATAATATTTTCTATAAAAGTACAATGTATATTAACATTATAAATATATTATGATGTATATTAGGTATATCTATTTATATTAACTATACATCTATTTTATTTTTATATATCTATTTATATCTATTTATATTAATTATGTTATTATTTGTGCATGTGTATGTATGTTATATATCATCATATCTCTTAAATACATCTATTAAACTCATAATGTGGCTTCCCTATCCCCTTCCCCTTACTTAAAACTGCATTTTTTTCATAGCTCCATGCGCTGTAACAAAATATTCAGTTTAATTGTGAAAACTTTTAATTGGCCATAGATTTTTATAATATGTGTAAGCATTAAGTATAAAACGTAAGTTTTCCGAAAAATAAATAAATAAAAATAAATAAACAATCGGCGCGGTCATGTTGACCGCTGGTAGATGGTTAAGGGTTAAAAGACAATTATTCAAATTATCTCCTACATGTTCAGCAGACAGGTGTGAATAAAAATAAACGTTTAAAACCAAACCGAATCTTTCAAAAGTGTTGACATCCATTGGTGTAATCCATTCGCTCACATTCAAACCCAGCTGCTTGGCCAGTAACTGAAGAGTGACTGTTTTGCCGCAGCCCGCCGGCCCGCTCAAAAGCAGCATGCTGCTTCCGTGTTTCAAAATAGATGATTTCAGCCATTGCTCCACTTCCTGGATTTTCTTATTGTGAACACAGAGATCGCCTATAGCTTGAGGGGAAAATCTCTCCGACCAATCGCTTACTGTGGAGGCGTCTCCAGGTTGTTGTTTTGATGTATCCTGAAATTGTAGAGAAGGGGAAATGTGTCGATTCTGGATGACTGCCCGTTGTACATTTAGAATAATTTGTTCTCGAAACTTATAACAATTTAACACCATAAAACGCTAGAACCACTGACTTGTATTATACTAGCACGCTGGACTGGCTGTACCTTACAAAATGACCTATTTTTTGTGCCGATTTGTGCTGCCACCAAATGTACCGGGAACTCAATTTGATGTTTAATTAAAAAAAATATATATAATTTGAAAGTTTGATTTTAATAGCCGTCAACAGAATTGTCCAAGTTCCTTGTCAATAATACTTATCGATTTTTTAATAGCAATAGCAGACCACACAGGCATTATATTACTGAATGAGTTATACAGCGACAATAAGGCTAATACAACACAGTTTATAACAGTTAATTAACATTTTAATATTTAAAAAATCTAAATGTAGGGAAACATGGTTACTGAGCCAAATTACCAGTTTATTTCGTGAGTATTAGAATTTCACAGCTTTAATTACGAGAATTTTTGATGGCTTATACTTTATAAAACTTGAACACATTAAAAGCACATTCAACTTAGGTAAATTGGGTTAATAGTTTTTTTAAATAATTAATATAATCAAATTGAGATGATCAAAATAAACTTACAGAGTTCGAATTACCGTTATCGATTGAGGTTACATTTTTAGCAGGTGAAAATTTCGTTTTTTTCGCACTGCTTTCTTCGAAACTATTATCGTCAAACTCGAATGATAACCACTTCGTCCCCTAAAACATAAATAGCTCTAGTATATGCAGATTAAACGCTACAACAATAAGGTTGAAATAAAAGTAATAATAAAACACGCACTTTCATTATTTTAGAACGGATAGAAAAACAGACGAAATAATTTAAAAGCTTGACATTCATTTGACAGTTCTAAGCGCGTTCACAGCGCGTTCAGACGGCTTTTATACAAATGTGGCGCTCTGTTTCTATGTGAACCAAAATATTTCGATTCGTAGCGTGGCTGGCGCAATAGAATTTTCGTTTTCTTGTCGTTTTAAATTTTCTTTTAAAACAATATAAGCCGCTGCGACACGTATTATTTCGTCAGCCATTGTTGCCTGATTGTGTAGCCCGTTTAGGAGTCAAAATTATGGGCCATTCTTATGCAGAAATATTGCCAAGAATGGCCGGGCTATATATTTTTCAGCCATATTCTGCAATAAAATATTGCAGTGAAGGTCGGGCTGTAGTTGCTAATATTGCGGCCACATATTGCCGTAAAAGTATTTATAGCCCGTTTAGGAGCACCATTACGGAAATAATAAGCTATAATAGGCTATAATAGTACGACATAATCAACAACGTAATTACCTACATTCCACATGATTGTAATGGGCTATCTGGACGATCAAGCTTGCTTGTCAAGCGTTGCGTCGCGGGAGGGGATCATAAACCGCAGGAAAAATGCATTAAAAAAATATATATTTACCAAAAATGCCTAATTTTGTAGTTTTGAACAGGGAGTTAGGTTAATCAGACGTAATTGATTGATAAATGACGTGATTCCCTGGCATAAACTACCAAATTAGGCATTTTTTGTAAATAATTTTAAAAAAAATGCATATTTCCAACGGTTTACGATCGTATAGAGAGCCCCTAAGGGGCTCTCTAGATGATCAAGCATGCTTGTCAAGCTTCGCGTCGCGGGCTGGGGGGATCGTAAACCGCAGGAAATAAGCAAATATATATTTTTATTATTTATCATCATGTCATTCATCAATCAATTACGTCTAATTAACCTGACTCCCTGGTATAAAACTACAAAATTAGGAATTTTTGGTAAATATTAAAAAATATATTTGCAGTGTATTTCCTGTGGTTTACGACCCCCCCTCCTAGCCCGCGACGCGAAGCTTGACAAGCGTGCTTGATCCTTGACAAGCGTGCTTTGTGAGGGGGGGGCGCCAGTTTTGCATGCGGCAATTTTGCACAAATGTCACTTTTGACAGGTCCAAATTTGTTGAGGGCAGATTTGCAGGAGGCAACCTTGCAGGAAGCAACCTTGCAGGCGGCAAACTTCAGTACAGTTTTTAAGTTTTTCTGTTAGGTTAGGTTAGGTTAGGTTTTTCTTTCCCTAAAATCGAAGTGACATTAATTACCGGCATCCCTGTAGTGGATGACTTTTATACATCAAACTAAACATTAAAAAAAATGTTTTAAGTTTTTCTGTTAGGTTAGGTTAGGTCATTTTGACATTTGCAAAACTGCCTTCTGCAAGATTGCCTTCTGCAAAACTGCCGCCTGCAAGATTGCCGTCTGCAAATTTGCCTTCTGCAAGTTTGATGGGACCCTTGTGAGGTACTCCCCCATGGGTACATAAAAAGAATAAAACATTTGGTGCAATATAATCGTTCTTGTACGATCTTTAGATATAACCTAAAAATGGATTGTCAAATGTCAAAATAAATGTCAACACTCGTTACGTAAATACGGCTCGCATCGCATTATTATTGTCAAGGCTTTAACAAAGGTAAATTTCTGGAATAATAGCTTTAAATATATCGTTTCCTCATTTGATGACGGCGATTTGGTGTTTTTGCCCAGATGATTCGTTCTGCCGTCGGTGCAGCGATCAACAGCAAAGGCGCTTCTGCCATCCAGCTGAATGGCGTTTTCGGCCCGATTCTCAATCAGATACGTCACACTCATGTGCCGGCTCCCACCCCGAATTCAGAAAGGAAATATTCGCCGTTTCAAGACACCAAAAACGCGGGGGAATATGCCGTCGCCAGGATAGACGACTTGTTGAACTGGGGCCGTAAGAATTCTCTTTGGCCTCTGACTTTCGGTCTGGCTTGTTGCGCCGTCGAGATGATGCACATGGCCGCTCCTAGATACGACATGGACAGGTATTTTTTAGAAAAAAAATTTAGCCAGCTAATGTTGAGCCCTCGCGGTTGTTTGTGAGGTGATTATCTCCCAGTGTTACCAACAAGGGCTAATACCTACCATCAAACCCCTCAATAAAAGTAGGATACGATAAAACATCCCCACCGACCAACAGCAACCGGACATAGGTCGTTTAGAAGCTCTTTTTATGATTATCATTTGTTTTTATGGCGGTCAGTCTCAAATCATTGTGAGAAAAAAAGTTACAGCAAAAACAAAAACCTATGTCGTTATATCTAAAAAAAACCTTTTTATTAGAGTAAAACATCGTTTTTACATCTTAGTTTCAGTATAACAAACTAATCGTGATATATTTAGACTGATAATGCAACCATAATGCATCATAATGATGACTTTGGCGGTTCGTCTATAAAAAAAGGTATGGTCGTGCGAAACATGGCGGCTTGGCATGGCTCCGCATATCCGGTCGGTGATAAGCGACGATTTTTCATATAGTGACACAGGTTTTCCTTTTAGCCATAACTTTTTTCCCACAATGATTGCTGACCCGCAATAGTAACAAATGATAGTCAAAAAAAGAGCATTATTGGTCATTGGGGACCCATGCCATACATTTTTGCCCATCCTCCTTTGTGGGAGAGAGCTTTCACATGTCTCATATAGCATTCGTGACTGCGACGCTGATATATTCACTATTGTATATGCAATTTTTTGAAATATCTAGACTTAGTTAGTTTGTCTGGGCTTTTTCCCGCACTTGACCTCTTGATTGGGCCGTTGTGCGTGGCTCATGTTTCTATTTATGTTACTCCAGCCAACCCAGGCTGTCCCAGAAGGTTAGCAGCCTGTTTGGGTTGCTACAGGCCTCCGGGACAGATGCTGGAGATTGTAGTATTCTTGCCCGTTGCTCTGCCACGCTCCTGCATTCCATGAGCACATGCTGTGGCGTTTCTTCTTCCTCCATGCATCCTCTGCATAGAGGGCTGTCTGTCACACCTATGGTAAACAGGTGTTTGTTTAGGGGACAGTGGCCTGTCATAGTACCTATGACTTTACGGATTTTGTCCCTTTTTAATCTGGTGAGGTTGCGGGCAAGTTTTTTGGATGCTTCCGGAACCGCGTTCTTTGTTTGCCTGCATCCTGCGTTCTTTTTCCATTCTGTAAGGTGGGTTTCTTCGGTGTTCCTGCATAGCCATGTTTTTATTTGGGCCTGGGGAATGGGCATCAAGGGTTCCGGTCCATATAATATTTCCTTTGATCCCCTTTTGGCCAGGTTATCTGCCGCGTCGTTTCCCAGTGAGTCGCTGTGCCCTTTAATCCATTGCAGGGTCACTCTATTTGACCCTGCAATGGATTGAAGCGCATTGTGGCATTCCAGTACAAGGACAGAGGTTATAGTATTTTTTGCTAGCGCTTGTAGCACGGAGACAAATTTCAAGCTTAGGTCTCCGACATCTTTGGCTGCAACTGCTTGTGCTGCTCTGGTGATGCCAATGCATTCTGCTTGGAAGATCGTATTTAGGTTGCCTAGGGTAGTTGATATTTTGATGTTTAGATCATTTGAGAAGACGCCGGCTCCGGTACCTTGAGTGGTTTTGGAGCCATCTGTGTATATCCTTACTTCATTTGTACCAGAGTGATCTGCTGGTTCTGCAATGAGTTGGATATTGTGGTAGTATTCATCACTATTTGGACCGCCCTTTTGCTAACCAGCTCCGTGATCCATTTTATGGTGACTGGTTCCACCTTAACCCTTGGAGTAAATGGGTATTTTCATGGATGCATCTGTCTCTTTTGCAGGATTTTCGGCGACATCGACTTAAAGTACTATAACTACGAAACTACTACACCAATCATAAAAAGAACAACTGCACAATGATTGCATTGAAATTTCGAATATAGAATATTGAAATATCATTTTGTAAAACAATTAGATAATTATGAATAAATATGAGAACGTCAAAGAAGTGAAAAAAACGCGGAACCAGATCTGGTCGTATCATACTCAACGGATAATTGTTTCACAACCAGATTTGGTCGTATCATACTCAACGGGTTAAGTTCCTGTAGGGCGTGGTTTATGCTTTTGTGCATGGTTTTGTCAAAAGCGCCTTCTATGTCTATAAAGGCGGCGAGTGTTGACAGCTTATTTTTTAGAGCCGATTCTATTTTGTGCACCACCATGTGTAGTGCCGACTCTGTTGATTTGCCTTTTGTGTAGGCGTGTTGTTGTGGGTGTAGTTGTTTATTTCTTAGTGCCCCATCCCTTAGGTGACGGTCCATCAGTCTTTCTAACGTCTTTAGTAAGAAAGACGTTCGGCTGATAGGTCTGAAGGATTTGGCGTGTGAGTAGTCCTCCTTTCCCGGTTTCGGTAAGAAGACTACTTTCGCCTCTCTCCATGCCTTTGGAATGTATTTGAAGGCTATGCGGGCCCTATAGATTGGTAGTAAGTATTTTGTTGCATGGCTTAGTTGCCATTGTAGTAGTTCTGGGAAAATTCCATCCAGCCCTGCGGATTTGAAAGGTTTGAAGCTTTTCAGGGCCCATTTTATCTTGTCCGCAGTTACTATCTTGTTTGCAACTTCCGATTCTTGGGTTGTTGGTGTGCTGTAGTTTTCGTCTGGCCACTCAGGATCTTCTGTGATTTGACATCCAGGAAAGTGTGTTTCCAGGAGTACTGAGCTGGTTTCTACATCTGTGTTTGTGTAAGTGCCGTCTTCCTTTTTTAGGGAGCCTAGGAGGTTGGGCTCACCTTTAGCTAGGATTTTCTTTATTCTTCCGGCTTGGGGGTTACGATATGGGACAGGGTCTGTTAGCTTGTACCGTATTTGAAAACAGATGCGGCGGTGGTCTGCAAACGATGGCTCGTTTGATACGTGCCATCCCTCAATCAAACTGGCCGCCGCGTCCGTTGCCAAGGTAATGTCTATGATAGTTTGGTACCTAGAGTTTACAAAGGTAGGTTCCCTACCTCTGTTTATAATGTTTAGGTTTGTTTGAAATAGATATTCAGCTAAGGACTCTCCCCTTCTGTTGGTGTCTTTGCTTCCCCACAGAGAGTGATGGGCATTGGAGTCCGCAGATATGATCAGATCCCAGTCGTGTGCTTCACAATGCTGCACCAGTCTGGCTAGTTCTCCTGAAGGAGTTTCGCTCTCGCTCGGTTCGTACACTGAAGCTAGGACTAGGACAGTTTGTTTTTCTGTGGTGAGTTTCACTGCAGTTAGGTCTCTTGAACAGAATTGGTTAAGCAAAGTGGTTGCTAAAGATTTAGGCACGTAGATGCATGTTCTTGGGTTTTCAACAGAGGTGTCTAACATTAACTTACCTCCGATGCTGTTTAGACCGCAGATCTTGTTGTTTCTGATCCAGGGTTCCTGGATCATGGCGACGGTCTGGTTGTTCGTCTCCAGCACTCTGCGTAAGGTGGCCGCCGCTATTTGTTTGTGCTGGAGGTTGGTTTGGATGACGTTAAGAGAGAGGGAGCTATGGGCTGCGCAGGACGTCATCTTCGTCACTGGTGCATCCCTCAATCCGCAGTGGCGAATTCGTCTCCATTCCTCCACCTCTGCCCTCCCGTTGGGGGGCAGAGGTGGAGGGTTCCGGATTCGCCGCTGCGGTTGTTGTCTCGGCCGTTGTGGTCTCTTCTGTGGGGAAGAAGCGGATATACCCACTTCCCGACATATGAGCTACTCGGCGGTCTCTGTCCAGGATTATTTGCCTCTGGTCTTCAGGGATTCCAAGAATTAGGTGAACCACCTTTTCTCTTGCATCACCCTCCTGAGGCTTTTCATCCACAGACATATCGTAGCACTGCCACGAGTCTACTTTGTACCTAGACTTATTAAGAATCTAGACTTATTAAGAAACGAAAACTTAAATTTTGTTAAAAAACCAGAGATATTTGAAATTTTAATTAACCTGAAGAGTGCGCAGTGTAATTGTGTCGAAACTTTGGAACGCTCACCGATTTTTCATGCGCTGATGTATTTCAAGGTTCATATTAAATTTGAATACACCAATTATTTATATCAAAACAACACAAATCTTTGAAATGTTTAAACTGCATATATTTTGTGTAATAAATAAATTGAATATCTATGCAGTGACTTGTCGTATCTCTCCTATGAGTAAAATCAAAATATTTTGAAATTTATATAACATAAATATTTTGAACTTTTTTGATTCAGACTAATCTAGACTGTCGTTTGAGGGTTTACAGCCGTGCCATACAAAATCATCATTAAGGTTCAGAGGAAGATGTATTATGAGTGAATTAGCAGTAGTATCATGCCTCATCCAATATTTCTTCGTAGAAAAAAATAACTAAAACCATTAACATTTCCGGGGAGTGTTAGTGGGTGGTAAAGTGAACGCTCATATGTGGAAAGACAGCTGCCCTAAACCTACCACAGCCGGTCGTTAGTCCAGAGTCCACCGCTCACCCCCCAGAAGTGTAAGAATAATATTATGATGCGCCCGATTCCAGTCGGTGAATTCCATGGCAGCTTTGTTTGTATCTATTGTTTATAATGTCTAACAGCTGTGATAGTCTTCGATTTCATATTTATACATAGATTTCAAGATTAGAACAACATTGCAACTCAACATTGCCTGCACTTCTCATAGAGTGCGTTTCTGTGATGGATTAGAAATGTATCACCCACCTTTGGATTTTTTGAATAACAATCAACCCTTTGAGGACCATAAGCTTTGAAAACTGTTAAAGGGTGATGTAAATAACATAATGTCAAGTTTTGTGAAAATTGGTTCAATAGATTTTGTATAAATTGATAGGACATAAGTGACCCTGTGGTCCATAAAGATGCAGTTATAACTTTTTCCAAAATTTGATTACTTTATCATTAAACTCAAAAATCATACACACTAAAAGAAAAAAAAATAATATGGAAAAGTTACCATAAATATTTTATTTATTTATTTAAAATCCATGGAGTTCAATGGTCATTTGTGATATTTTTAAAAAAATACTGTATATTTTAAAACGATAATTACTTTTTTATTTTATTATATTTAAAATATAATTTTTAAATTATTCGTATTCAATAATTTATAAAAGGATTTTTGAAGTTATGGGACACATATGTCCAATGGTCCCTAAAGGGTTAAAAGGGTTCTAACCTGAAAGGCATGCTCTGCACATCAATGTGTAGGAAACTAACTATACTAACGTTAGCTAGTAAATAATGATCTTATCTACGTAGTCTTTAGGTGCTGACGCACTTAAACCTTATTGAATTAATTAATTCTATAAATGGCCATTGGGCCCGATTGTGTTTCTTCGTGATCTAAAATAGGAACTTGGTTCAACCGAACGAGGCAGAGCAATACGTTAGAACGGAATATGAAATAAACTGTTGTCGATTTTCCTGCACCAAAACTACCTGTCGAACTTATAGACGCCCGAATAAGTTTGAACACATTTCGTGCCTGTTAGATTTAGCCGCTTTACCTTCGGTGGGTAGTTTTAATGCGGAAAAGTGACAACCGTTCATTTCACATTCCGCTTTGACGTACTGATCTGTCTCGTTCACTTGAAATAATTTCCGATGTTAGTTCAAGAGAAATGAAATCGAGCCCATTGTTTGTATACAAATTGGTGCAGGCCATATTATGTTTGTTTCTTAACTGCAGTACCTTACATATATTCTTGATAGATAGCACAGTGTTTTAATAATGTTTAACATTGTAATATATTTGCTTTCAGGTATGGTGTTGTGTTCCGAGCATCTCCCCGCCAAGCGGATGTGATGATTGTCGCGGGAACCCTTACAAATAAAATGGCACCAGCTTTACGTAAAGTCTACGATCAGATGCCCGACCCTCGTTGGGTTATCTCCATGGGCAGCTGTGCTAACGGCGGTGGATACTACCATTACTCCTATTCAGTTGTTAGGTAAGTAATTTTCATCTACTATTACAGAGCCGGACTAACGAATGTTGAGGCCCTTAGGCCGTCGAAAGCTCGGGGCCCCCTTTGCACTTTTCAGGGCCACCCCCTTTGGGCTGTCAAACATTCTGATAACATATAGTGTAAAATAGATGTTTATATAAACAAAAACCGTCGCACCGGCAAAGTGGGTTGTCAATGATTTCTGAAAGCAAGCGCTTTCAGAAATGTTCTGAAAGCGCCAAACGCATTTCTTTAAGCACGTCACGTAGCAAAGGCGTGCATATAAACAAAACACAATCGCACAGGCTGGCAGTGGCCAATTGTCGATAATTTATAACAATTATACAGTACCGTGCGAATTAATTGGAACAAAGAGTATTTTTCTTCGAAAAGTGCTTTTTTGGACATAAACATACAAAAACAGTACTGGTAGTTATATATAGTTAGTTTTAATATAGAATTTGTCCTCCTTTTGCGTTGATAATACCTTGCTTGCTTTGATAACACCTTGCTAACATTGCTTGTTCCAATTAATTTGCACGGTACTGTATAAACAAAATACGATCGCACAGGCTGGCAGTGGCCAATTGTCGATAATTTATAACAATTCTATATTAGTCAGATCAAAAAGTTTAATAAACATTTTCTCCTTACAATTTTAATTCAATGATTTTACTTTTCCGGCAAAAAAAAAAAGAGATATACGGAAATATCTATTTTGACACTCCCTGAGACGATTAGGACCATTTCCTGAAGTCTGTTTGTGAGTCTCTGTGTGTCTGTGTTTGTGTGTGTGTATTCCTTCACTATAGCGCCTAAACGCTTCATCCGATTGAGTTGAAATTTGGCATGCAGGCATCGTTCGGTCATGGCAAGAGTTGAACAGATTGTAGTTGAAATCTGTATACCAGAGTGCCGCTAGTCATACTTCAATCTTGAAATATTGCAGTTAGAGACTTGAAATTCAGTACTCAGATGCCTTGTTGGACCGAAATCACATTGGGAAATTTAGGTTGGAATATCTCATATACAAGCGACACAATTTTTTTTTTAAATAACGCTATAAGAAAATACTACATCATTTTTGGAAAAATGCCATTTTAATGTCACGGAAATACTACAAAATACTAAACTATGCTACTTTTGCTATCATAATCACCTGACACAATCACTATCGGGTGGGGGGGTTGGGAGGTGGAGGGAGGAGAGGTTAGGGGGTTCCAATTAACCTAACAGGGGGGTATGGCGCGCGCGGGAAGGGGGGTTGTCTGCTTGCCGGGAAAGTCTTGGGGTGACACAACCGTTTTTTTTCTATTGGAAACAATTTAAAAAATTATTATTATAATGATCTTTTGTTGTGGTTCCCCTAAAAGACGTGGGGCTCATGGGGCGGTGCCTACTTGGCCTATTGGATGATCCGGCACTGTAGTTTTATTGTAACCTCTGTGTGTCTCTTTCTTCGTTAGTCTATTTTTTACTTCCTCGCACACTTCTGCTCCTCCTAAGTCATCGGGTTCTTGAAGTAGCTTCAAATATAGGATGCCAACCCACTGGATAGTGTCTCAACATCCTTCTTGGAAATTTTAGAGGGAAAAGCGTGCAATTCATGGAGAGTCAACTTGTTCTCCCTTTCTCTTTTTATGTCTTTACAACTTAATTTCTTATTCAGCATATCTGAATTATCTACAGCATTCGGTATGACAGCCAACATCTTTAACGTATTCGAAGTCTTTAGTAAGTCTACTCCTAAAACCGTCGCCGAATCAAGAGCGGGTCGGGCTCTGAAACCGCCTGCTGGCTCAATGCTATTTATACTGTTTTAAAATATAATCACACCAACCCTGTCTAAATGAAACTGAATGCCAGCTAAACTAATCTCCTAGCGCGGGTCATGGGAGATAGGTCGTTTGAGAGCTTTCGGGTTGTCTAGGTTTTGATGCATAATGACCATTATTTAAAATATCTGTTTCAGGGGATGTGACCGCATTGTTCCAGTTGACATTTATGTGCCAGGTTGTCCGCCGACAGCTGAAGCGCTCTTATATGGAGTTTTGCAATTGCAAAAGAAAGTCAAGCGAATGAAGAGCGTACAAATTTGGTACAGGAAGTAATCGACTCGCTGTCTGGAATGAACTCATCTCACTCTGGAACGAACACCTTCTGCAGTCTAAATAGTTAATTTTTCCTTTGTATATTTAAATAATATAGAATTTTAATAAAATTATGTCGATGAAGACTTTCTGCAACATTGATTTTACTTTTTTTTTAATGTCAAGAAATGGGGCTATTGTTTTAAAATCGACGGTCAGTAAAATAAAATAAAATACAAACTATCGGCGCTCGTGGCCTGCCAGCTAAATTTTTTTCACCTTTTTATAGATCTTGGTCTCTCCAGGAAAATAATCAACTCCTTAGAAAAAATATCTAAAACCGCAATTTCCGCATCTCAAGTTCTATAGCTTCGAAGGGAGAGTTAATGGGTGGTAAGGTGAACGCTCTCATGTGGCAAGACAGCTGTCATAAACCTACCACAGCCGGTCCTCAGTCCGGAATCCACTGCTCACCCCCCAGAAGTGTAATAATACTAGACCGACGGAATGGGCCCGACTTCAGTCGGTGAATTCCATGGCGGCTCTGATTGTATTTTATTTTTTTTAAATATATTTTTTTATCATTTTGGTGTTATCTAAAACCGCGATTTCTGCTTCTAAAATTCAATGGCTTCGAATGGGAAGTGAATAAGTGAATGAGTAATAAAAGCCACAATAAAATTAATAAATTCTTCCAGAATTGTTAAATTGCGCCCTTTTGCGCCTGAACTTTCATTAATGTCCGATACCTTTACTATAAGGATTATGGCCTATAACCGGTACCTAATAGGCGCTTAAGGCGTTAGACCTTCCGTGCAAAATATGATGTTTGACTTCAGCCGGGCCGGGGGTTTGTGGGTACGGCGGGCCGCGGGGGGTTCGCCGTACCCCCCGCGATTTTGACATGAAAGATGCTCTACTAAATAAATGTATTTTATGTATTTACCCATCTTTGGATATTTTATACGGGATTTAGTTTTAAGAATTTATAAATGGGTATTAGATTTTAAGCTCTTTAGAGCTCATATGAACAAATTAGCCAGGGCTAAACAGCTCAACAATTAATCACATTCTAGTTCCTGTTGGGATTAGAATATGACTAGCTGTAGCTGAGACAGTTATCCCAGGCTAATATTTTCGTGGTAATTATTTTTATGATGTGTAATTCAAGGATCTATAGTTTTATGACGTAAGTAAAAGAGCAAAACAAAATGTTTTATATTTATTTATTAGGAAAACCAAAAATTATACTCATGAGTCACAAATATCAAACAAGTAATTTATATACTAGTACACAAGTATTTTATATACTAGCATTGATTTTTAAAATCAATGATACTAGTAAATGCTTATAGGTTAATTTTTGGTTAAGTAGGCCGATTATTAACTTTCCTTTTATCAGCTTTCTTCTGCATGGCTTCAATTATTAGGGCGGGGGCATGGCCAGGCAATTTGAGTTTGAAATTGTCTGACTATTCCCCTACTCCCAGCATCTGTCCGATGCTGGGTTTGGCGAACGGTTTAGGGAGTAGCGCAGGTCGCATAGATCCCCTAAATAAGGCCAGGGGACTATCCTACTCGAGGTTGCCGCCTGTTATTGATCAAGTGCCCTAGGTAAGTGGTATAACAAAAACCCCTGGCCGGCATTCAAGATCCTAACCCTCAGTCCCATCCCAATCTCCTCAACCAATCCCACAGTGCCGAACCAGGCGGCACCAACCTAAGCCAGGCCCACACAGCCTCTGGGGCACCAAAACCCCCCACAAAAGTGTACCACACCTACCATGGGCGGGTAGTGTGTGTGTTACCCCATCAGCTCAAAAAAAACCTAATGGAAGCACAAGCAAAAGATATTTTACCCCAGGAGGGTACCACAATCCCTTCCAAGGATAGTGGAGAATCCCTCACCGAGCCCAGCTCGGTCTGCCCCTCATATTCTGGGGGGGGGCAACTCGTGCCACAAAACAGGTTCAAGCCTGGACCTGTCAAGCCTCAAAGAGGCAATACCAGTACCATCACAAGACACCGCCATTGTGTCACAGTGGACCTTAATCGCTCACAAGCGCCCTTGCAAAAGGGGGACCACTAACACAACGGCAAATACCAAAACCAAAGGGCAGGAAGGCAAACCAGAACGCAGTCGCCTTAATAGGCGCGCGAGAAGGAAAGACTTTCAGCCCAAAGTAACCACACCACACACCGATGCAGGCACCGCGGCAGCGAGAACGCAGCGCGAATCTGTACCGGCCACAGTGGCAGGACCGCAACCAACACCACCACCACCACCCAGCCAGTCGAAGAGACGGCAAAACCCGAGAGGTTTTCGCAGTAGGCGGAACGCTGCGAGGACTCCCACTGCTCCTGAAAAGGAACAACCGGGGACCGGGGCTGGGCCAGACGAGAAAGTTTCTTCGAAACGAGCTCGTCTGGACGAGACCCAGTCTCCTAGAGGGGAGTCCAAACGCGCGAAAACCGAAGCGAAACCCAAACGGGCGATGAGTTACGCAGATGCGGCTCAGTCACACATGAAGGTGGCGGTCATCACTGTTCCGACGAGAGACCTGTCACAGGCTCAAGCAGAGCAGCTTAGGGAGACTATCGACGATAGCATCCTACAAGCTGTACTGTCTCCACCCTCCTCGAGCGCGCCCGCCCCATCTTTCCGCGGTCGCCCCTTCCTGATGGACGGGGTATAAGCGATGTGGTGTGAGGACGAAAACGCGCTCAGCTGGCTGGAAAACGCAGTCATGACAATGGCATCACCCATACCCAACACCACCCTGGCTGTCATCAGGCAGTCAGAGATGAAGAAGAGGCTCAAGGCAGGGCTTCTTATCCATACCCGTATTACGGACGCAACCACACTACACAGAGTCCTCTGTGCCCAAAACCCGTGGTACAAAGTAGACTCGTGGCAGTGCTACGATATGTCTGTGGATGAAAAGCCTTAGGAGGGTGATGCAAGAGAAAAGGTGGTTCACCTAATTCTTGGAATCCCTGAAGATCAGAGGCAAATAATCCTGGACAGAGACCGCCGAGTAGCTCATATGTCGGGAAGTGGGTATATCCGCTTCTTCCCCACAGAAGAGACCACAACGGCCGAGACAACAACCGCAGCGGCGAATCCGGAACCCTCCACCTCTGCCCCCCAACGGGAGGGCAGAGGTGGAGGAATGGAGACGAATTCGCCACTGCGGATTGAGGGATGCACCAGTGACGAAGATGACGTCCTGCGCAGCCCATAGCTCCCTCTCTCTTAACGTCATCCAAACCAACCTCCAGCATAAACAAATAGCGGCGGCCACCTTACGCAGAGTGCTGGAGACGAACAACCAGACCGTCGCCATGATCCAGGAACCCTGGATCAGAAACAACAAGATCTGCGGTCTAAACAGCATCGGAGGTAAGTTAATGTTAGACACCTCTGTTGAAAACCCAAGAACATGCATCTACGTGCCTAAATCTTTAGCAACCACTTTGCTTAACCAATTCTGTTCAAGAGACCTAACTGCAGTGAAACTCACCACAGAAAAACAAACTGTCCTAGTCCTAGCTTCAGTGTACATGCCGAGCGAGAGCGAAACTCCTTCAGGAGAACTAGCCAGACTGGTGCAGCATTGTGAAGCACACGACTGGGATCTGATCATATCTGCGGACTCCAATGTCCATCACTCTCTGTGGGGAAGCAAAGACACCAACAGAAGGGGAGAGTCCTTAGCTGAATATCTATTTCAAACAAACCTAAACATTATAAACAGAGGTAGGGAACCTACCTTTGTAAACTCTAGGTACCAAACTATCATAGACATTACCTTGGCAACGGACGCGGCGGCCAGTTTGATTGAGGGATGGCACGTATCAAACGAGCCATCGTTTGCAGACCACCGCCGCATCTGTTTTCAAATACGGTACAAGCTAACAGACCCTGTCCCATATCGTAACCCCCGTAAAACCGATATTACAAGGTACACACATTTACTAAACAAAGCGTTAGGAGACAAACAACTAACTAACGCAGCACTTAGCACAGAAAACATAGAAACAAACGTACAGATCCTAACTACAACCCTTTTAAGTAGTTATGAACTGGCATGTCCTGTTGTAAAACCTAAATACCCAGGAAAAAGCTCATGGTGGGGGCCAGAGCTGGAAAGGCTACGTCGAGGACTCAGGACACTCTTTA
The DNA here is from genome assembly GCA_944548615.1 of Micropterix aruncella. NCBI lineage: Eukaryota > Metazoa > Arthropoda > Insecta > Lepidoptera > Micropterigidae > Micropterix > Micropterix aruncella. The sequence goes on from OX155958.1 coordinate 12,524,789, forward strand.
ACCGAGCAAAAAATACCAGAACCAGTGAGGACTGGGATAAATACAAAACGGCACAAAAACACTACAAGAAGCGGATCAGATTCCGGAGAACAGAATCCTGGCAAAACTTCTGTAGTAGCATAAACTCAACGAACCAAGCCGGAAGAATAAAGAAAATCCTAGCTAAAGGTGAGCCCAACCTCCTAGGCTCCCTAAAAAAGGAAGACGGCACTTACACAAACACAGATGTAGAAACCAGCTCAGTACTCCTGGAAACACACTTTCCTGGATGTCAAATCACAGAAGATCCTAAGTGGCCAGACGAAAACTACAGCACACCAACAACCTAAGAATGGGAAGTTGCAAACAAGATAGTAACTGCAGACAAGATAAAATGGGCCCTGAAAAGCTTCAAACCTTTCAAATCCGCAGGGCTGGATGGCATTTTCCCAGCACTACTACAATGGCAACCAAGCCATGCAACAAAATACTTACTACCAATCTATAGGGCCTGCATAGCCTTCAAATACATTCCAAAGGCATGGAGAGAGCCGAAAGTAGTCTTCTTACCGAAACCGGGAAAGGAGGACTACTCACACGCCAAATCCTTCAGACCTATCAGCCTAACGTCTTTCTTACTAAAGATGTTAGAAAGACTGATGGACCGTCACCTAAGGGATGGGGCACTAAGAAATAAACAACTACACCCACAACAACACTCCTACACAAAAGGCAAATCAACAGAGTCGGCACTACACATGGTGGTGCGCAAAATAGAATCGGCTCTAACAAATAAGCTGTCAACACTCGCCGCCTTTATAGACATAGAAGGCGCTTTTGACAAAACCATGCAACAGCATAAACCACGCCCTACAGGAACTTAAGGTGGAACCAGTCACCATAAAATGGATCACGGAGCTGGTTAGCAAAAGGGCGGTCCAGATAGTGATTAATACTACCACAAGAGCGAAGGTAGTTAAAGGATGCCCCCAAGGGGGGGTCCTATCACCACTTCTATGGAACATAGTAGTGGACAGCCTCATAAAAACACTAAATGAAAGGGGTTACACTACTATTGGTTATGCCGACGACCTAACAATAATGATTAATGGAAACGCAGAAAATATGCTATGTAAAGTCATGCGCTCAGCTTTGCAGATAGTAGAAAAATGGTGTGACGAACATAAATTGTCAGTAAATCCGAAAAAGACAGAACTCATCCTCTTCACCAATAAGAGGAAGTTACCAGAACTACAAGTACCAAAATTATTCAACACCAAACTCTCCCTATCTACAGAGGTGAAATATCTGGGAGTCATCCTTGACAGCAAATTAAACTGGGCGAGTCATATCGAATCCAAAACAAAGAGGGCCTGCCTAACTTTTTGGCAGTGTCGGAGACTAGTGGGGAAAAAATGGGGTCTCAACCCAAAAATCACACTCTGGCTGTACACATCAGTCATCAGGATCTCTCTGACTTATGGATCAGTTGTATGGTGGCCCAGAATACAACTGACCACAGTGAAAGCGAGACTCCAGAGCCTGCAACGCTTAGCGTGTGTAGCAGCCACTGGATGTATGAGAACCACACCATCGGCCGCACTAGAGTACCTCCTAAACATGAGACCTCTGGATCTTGTCATCCAAGAGGAGGCTAAGGCAGCCGCTCTAAGACTAAGAGCAAATGGACTGTGGAAACAAAACACAGAAACACCACACTCAAAAATTCTGAAATGGGTTCTAGAAGAAATACCTCTTCTGGACGCACCCATGGACAGGATAATATGCCATCATGTCTTTGATCGAAGATACAATATCCAACTCATTGCAGAACCAGCAGATCACTCTGGTACAAATGAAGTAAGGATATACACAGATGGCTCCAAAACCACTTAAGGTACCGGAGCCGGCGTCTTCTCAAATGATCTAAACATCAAAATATCAACTACCCTAGGCAACCTAAATACGATCTTCCAAGCAGAATGCATTGGCATCACCAGAGCAGCACAAGCAGTTGCAGCCAAAGATGTCGGAGACCTAAGCTTGAAATTTGTCTCCGACAGTGCCTCCGTGCTACAAGCGCTATCAAAAAATACTATAACCTCTGTCCTTGTACTGGAATGCCACAATGCGCTTCAATCTATTGCAGGGTCAAATAGAGTGACCCTGCAATGGATTAAAGGGCACAGCGACTCACTGGGAAACGACGCGGCAGACGAACTGGCCAAAAGGGGATCAAAGGAAATATTATATGGACCGGAACCCTTGATGCCCATTCCCCAGGCCCAAATAAAAACATGGCTACGCAGGAACACCGAAGAAACCCACCTTACAGAATGGAAAAAGAACGCAGGATGCAGGCAAACAAAGAACGCGGTTCCGGAAGCGTCCAAAAAACTTGCCCGCAACCTCACCAGATTAAAAAGGGAGAAAATCCGTAAAGTCATAGGTACTATGACAGGCCACTGTCCCCTAAACAAACACCTGTTTACCATAGGTGTGACAGACAGCCCTCTATGCAGAGGATGCATGGAGGAAGAAGAAACGCCACAGCGTGTGCTCATGGAATGCAGGAGCGTGGCAGAGCAACGGGCAAGAATACTACAATCTCCAGCATCTGTCCCGGAGGCCTGTAGCAACCCAAACAGGCTGCTAACCTTCTGGGACAGCCTGGGTTGGCTGGAGTAACATAAATAGAAACATGAGCCACGCACAACGGCCCAATCAAGAGGCCAAGTGCGGGAAAAAGCCCAGACTAACTAACTAACTAACTAACTAACTATGCCTTCAATTATTTAGGTGGGCTATTTTACTGGCATCGAGTGATCAAAGCGCGAGTTGATAAATACGGGTAACAAAACGGTTTACATAAAATTATGTCAACGGACAAATCATATTTGTTTTCCAGAAAGCTTTGTCTTTTTTTTAATATATTCAACGCTATTGGCCTTCAATGCCAGAATTATTGGACAACAATTGGAGACTTTTGCATTCCTCCTCCAATGCACTGGAAAGTAATGTTGTATGACTGGACGCCAGAGATGTTGAAATTTTATTTAAATGCCTTTCAGCATACACTTCCAGACCCCAGTAACCTCGCTCGTTGGAGCTATGCCGAGGATAGTTCATGTCCCCTTTGTAGCAACACCCCTTGCACAGCTAGACATATTCTAGCTGGCTGCAAGGTGGCCTTGGATCAAGGACGGTGCACTTACCGCCACGACAAAGACCTTGCTGTTATTCGCGAGGTACTTAGCCTCTCAGTGGCTCGTGCCATCAAGGGTTCCACAGTATCCTCCAAACCCCCAATACAGTTTGTGCAGGTTGGCTCTAAAGGCAAAAAACATCTCACTGCAAAACCTTTCTCAATAATCAAGAAAGCTTCAGATTGGATTATGGAGGTCGATTCGGTCTCTAAGCAGTATAAATTCCCTGAAAGTCTCGGATGCACAGCCCTGCGTCCAGATATAACTCTTTACTCTCTATCTCGGAAGATGGTCCTTATCGTAGAATTAACTGTTCCATGGGAATCAAATATCCCAAAAGACGAGTACAAATTAAATAAATACCATGACCTCGCAAATGCCGTCACCCGGAACGGCTTCACTGTTCACCTTCACGCGGTGGAAGTAGGCGCTCGTGGCCTGCCAGCTAAATCTTTGTTTCACCTTTTTAACCCGTTGAGTATGATACGACCAAATCTGGTTCTGAAACAATTATCCGTTGAGTATGATACGACCAGATCTGGTTCCGCGTTTTTTTCACTTCTTTGACGTTCTCATATTTATTCATAATTATTTAATTGTTTTACAAAATGATATTTCAATATTCTATATTCGAAATTTCAATGCAATCATTGTGCAGTTGTTCTTTTTATGATTGGTGTAGTAGTTTCGTAGTTATAGTACTTTAAGTCGATGTCACCGAAAATCCTGCAAAAGAGAGAGATGCATCCATGAAAATACCCATTTACTCCAAGGGTTAAAGATCTTGGTCTCTCCTCTTTCTAGAAAAATTATCTAAAACCGCGAACTCTGCATCTCAAATTCTTTGGCTTCGAAGGGGGAGTGAATGGGTGGTAAGGTGAACACTCACATGTGGCAAGACAGCTGTCCTAAACCTACCACCGCCGGTCGTTAGTCCGGAATCCACCCTTCACCTCCCAGAAGTATAATAATTATATATGATGGGCCCGATTTTTGGTCGGTGAATTCCATGGCAGCTCCGTTTGTATTTTATTTCATAGAGTGCTCTTTTTCAGTCCACACAGCAAATAGGCACACATCTATTTCAGTAACGTTTACCTGACACTGAATTTGGTAATAATAATCATGGTTTTTATTTATTATAAAAGTGTTGTATTTTATATTAAATTTCCAAACTTTGATTTTATGGTTATTTATTGCAGCTTCAGGATTTATACCTTTTGCTGAAAATGGAACTTGACTTCTACTAGTCCAGTTTTTCCAACTTCTGTTTTATAAAGACTATCAGGGCTTGCTCGTAAGTATGGAATTGTTTTGTGGATGTACCTACAGTCCACAGCGCTCAAATGTTACTTTTTCTTGCAGGCGTAATTGACTCAATGCTTTTTCTTCATTATCTGGTCTATAAATAATTGACGCAATATTTGAAATGTCTCGCGGTTTAACAATAGATTTTACTAGAGGTGCACAACTTATATTATCTTTTTATTTACATATCTCTCAAAATATAGATGCTGTCAACCTTCTTTGTCTGCTCTATCCATTCTTGGCTACAACTTTGTTGATTTCATTCCTTTGTTGATCAGAAAGTTTCATTTATCTTTGAGCCTTCTGACCATAATCTGGATCATTTTTATTACTGTGATATTTTTTACGAAACGTTCTTTTGTATTTTTTTTTTTTGATTTTTTGTATGTCATACTTGTTTGTTAATTTTCCAGTAGGTTTATTAAATATGACTTTATGGATTCGATGAATAGGTTTTTTGGAATTAAAGGAAATAGCAGCAGCTGAGCATCTTTCGTGGTAATAATTTCGTGGTGTATATTTTATTGTTTTCCTTCAGTGTATTTAGCAATTGCAGAATTAAAAGTTTCAGCAAGGTTACTATCTACATCAAAACCAAGCCTTTTTGCTTTTGAAGCCAAAAAGGAAATAATGTGGTTCATTTTTTCCAAAGCATCATGTCTTTTAAGTCTACTGCTGTGTTTTGTCTACTCTGTCAGTCGCAGGACATATAGATTCGTCGCAATTTGAGTGACAGCCAAATGCATGGTTTAATGAGTTTAAAATATCAATACGAAGTCTAATCATTTTTTGACGTAGTGAACTGTCTTCATATTTTTTTCATTTTAGCAATTTCTTTCTTTTCTCTTAGCAATTTCATTACTTTGGAATCGGTTAGGAGTTTCCTTTGTTGAATTGGAATATGTGTGTCTCAGTATTTTCAGTGTATACTGGTGCTTCTAAAACTCCTTCAGTTTGAAAGCAATTTACTACAAATGACGCGCGTGGATCGGTTTCTGTGTTACTAATATCTAATATTTGCTGGCTGTAGATAGTAGATAGCTGGAGAGATTCGTCAGTTGATCTGTAAAATTACCAAATTTTGGCTAAAACACAATTATAAAATAATAGAATAAAAAATTTAAAAACAAGCTTTTACTTTAAAAAATACACAATTATATAAAATTTTTAAATATAAAATTTCAAAAATATACATTTTAAGCTAAGTTTTATCCCCAATTATGTATCGATTTATGTAAAACGTATAAATGTGACGAATGAGCCAATGCTTGATATGGCTCTTACCCACATTCTTGAAGTTCCATTGACATTTTCCTGATCCATCATCAGAGCCTCATGTCCGCAAGTATAGAAGCTAGTCATCGAATTGAGACGAATGAGCAAAACTGGGAATGTCTAGCACCTACTTTCCCAAAGTTCCATTAGCAGTTTTCTGATCCACCACCAGAGCCTCAATATCTCAAGTGTAGAAGCTGCTTGTCGAATTGAAACGAATGAGCCGAAGCTCAGTATGTGTACTACCTGTACTCTTGAAGTTCCATCGACAGTTTTCTGATCCATCATCAGTCATAAGACCTTAAATATAACAGCTGCTCGATGAATTCTGACGAATGAGCCAAAACTCTGTATCTACTACCTACACTCTTGAAGTTTCATTGACAGTTTTATGATCCATCATCAGAGTCTCAAGACCTCAAGTGTAGAAGCTGCTCGACGAATAGTGACGAATGAGCCAAAACTCGGTATGTCTACTACCTACAGTCTTGAAGTTCTATTGACAGTTTTCTGATCCATCATCAGAGTTTTAAGACCTTAAGTATAGAAGCTGCTCGACGAATTGAGACGAATGAGCCTAAACTCGGTATGTGTACTACCTAAACTCATGAAGTTCCATTGCCACTTTTCTGATCCACCATCAGAGCCTCAAGACCTCAAAAGTAGAAGCTGCTCGACGAATTGTGACGAATGAGCCAAAACTCGGTATGTGTACTACCTAAACTCATGAAGTTCCATTGCCAGTTTTCTGATCCACCATCAGAGCCTCAAGACCTCAAAAGTAGAAGCTGCTCAACGAATTGTGACGAATGAGCCAAAACTCGGAATGTCTACTACCTACATCCTCGAAGTTCCATTAGCAGTGTTCTGATTCATCATCAGAATCTCAAACGTTTCTCTTTTGCCATTTTTAATAGCCCTTTAGAAATGCCAAGTAACAGAAATATACTTAAACTTGCATTCTATTTGCTTTATTTTAACATTTGACTTTATATCCTTCCATTTGTACAAGGATAGTTTTTCCTTTTATAATTATTATATTATACAACTAATCAAACCACAAAATTAAATATTATAATATTTATAAGTAGAGTAAGCTTTGACTACACGTTAACTGTGTCGATATAACATAATGAATGTGTGTGTGAGGGAGAATAACTGTTAGAGCGAGAGATACCACGAAAATTTGCGTAGATCCAAACGTCCGAACACTACGAGTGCTCGGCTCGTACTAGTAAATTTCTATCAGCGTTTTCGTTTATAAAGCCGGGATTTGGTCGTACTTTCAAAAATGGAGAATGTTATGAAAAAAAATACTTTTTATAATAATTTTATTTTTATTCTATCAATCAACGCTTCTATTTTATAATAATTAATTATTTTTTTATTTTGAGTGGCTTTTAAAGAGAGAAAGTATGGTTTATTCAACGTAAAAAATGAGAAAATCCTACTTATTGTGACGTTTAGATTAAGAAATTCAAAAAAGTTTTGAAAAATCTGACCAGCGCATACTAAAGAGGACATATGAATTCAATTTTGCGCTGAATATTTTTTTCGATAACTTATTAGTTGTCCATATCTAAGTGTAGAAAATCAACTCCAAGCGTATTCAAAGAAAACGAAGTTTGAGGCCCATTTACTTAGTCCTATATTCCGAACTAAAAGGTCAAAAAAATCCTAAATATTACTCATATTGCCAATTATCGCATACAATGTATTTTTTTCATATTGTATGTTTACTTTAAAAAAATTGAAAATGTTGACATCTCATCACAAGAGCGCTAGGCGAAAATTTTTGAAGACTAGGGCCTTAAACAAATTTAATTTATGTGCTATATAAATGCACTTCGGAGAAGGACTCAAATGTGCTCAAAAACAGGTTGTTTAAATAAGCTTTTATATAATCAGTACAATAAAAAATTGGAGTTTTCTCAAGAAAACATGAATTTTACAACTGATCTATTAAAAATTAAAACTACCAGAATACTTCCAGTAGCAACTTCTTATTGTAGCGGCCTAATTAGCAGCTTTTATTTCAATATCAGTACTTTAACTCTTCTAATAATTACGATCTATGTCTATTACTTGTTTTCTGTTTGTTCAACATTCGTCCACTGCGTCTGTCCACCCACGTCCACTTTTGATCCGGGGCGTTTCGTTTAAATCCCCGTTGCATTGGCGAGCTAGCTTGGAAAAATGTTATACAGTTTAGAGATTCGGTGAATTCTATGGCAGCTCCTGTTGTACTTTTGTACTCCTGCCTTTAAGGAATTGATAAAAATAAAACAACCAGATCAATATTTCAGTGTTTCTACTTCATATAGAAACAATAAAGGTACATAATTATATCCTCGTGATCCTTTCATAAAGAATCCAAACATTAAAAAAAGACTTAAATGTCCACAATCTCACTTCTATCTACACAAAAATACATAACCACATTCATTTTATATTCTTTCATTGGGTTTTGACAATTTACACAGTTACAAGTGAAACATTCTCAATTCGTGGCAAACGGAGATAAACACTCAAATTTGAAATAAAAATGTCCGAATGCTTATTTCTATATTTACATAAAACGATGCAGTTTCTCTTTAGTGTCAGATTCATAAAAGTGTGTTTATCTCCTCACCGTAGATGCGCAGAAAACGAAAGTTATAAATTTCAGAAGGAAGTTTCTTCGCCTCTACATTTTTTGGTCAAACTATCGATTGGTCTCTACGAAGCGGGGTCCATTTACACTCTCAGACTACGCACGCGAAAATACAAATGCAAAAAATATTCGCCCCGCAGTGGATTAGCTTTCTTATACATTCTAAAGTGTCCCCACTACTGAACTTATAAACGAGAACAAAAAGCTATATCACATTGCAACCGTTCCGAGGTTTGTATTGCATTTTCCGAATCGGCGGTTCGCGAGATATGTACACAGCCTTCCTAATAATGATTTAAATTTTATAGTACGACGCCTCGACGATTTAGCGAAAATATATTTCTGCGGCGAACCGCGATTCGAAAAACGAACAAGGTTACACAATTTGTAAGACCGTAGAAAACATTATGAAATGCAAAAACAGTCTAATTTGCGATTTTGCAATGCGTCCGTTTATCTCTCCCGCGCATGACCCGATTCAAAAGCAAATCTCACAAAAACTTTTTACATTTTAAACTCGGAGGATATCAACATTTACAAATTATATTTACACGTACGTACATTAAATACATATAAATTCATTAAAATAATTGTATATTTTCAACTAGTCATTTCGCATTACGTTAGCTTAGAGGATAACCGTAAGTTAGAATAGACTTAGATCAATTTTACATTTAGATATTGACAAACATAGCATATTATCATATACGCTCGTATTTCACTAAATAAAATAAATAAACGGGCAATCGAGTAAAATATAATATAAACATTTCTATTAAATTACGGTGGCACAAAATGAACGCAGTCGCGAGCGACGAACGAATCGCATCGGACGAAAGCGCCGAGGCGGTCCGCTTCGAGTCGGTTTCGTTCCTTCTCCGCCGACGCGCGTCGACTTCGGTCTTTCCGACGACGCTTTCATCGAGCGATTCGCGCGCGACGCGATCGCGAGCCCGCCTCGCCTCGCGGGCGCATTTTACGCTAGGTAAAGCTACATTTTTCGGCGCAGCCGACGGACGTCCGTCGGAGTCGCTCGCGTTTTTAAACTTTAACAATATTCAGTCGCTCGAATCGAGGGATTCGAATGTGACGATGGGGCGCTCGGAGGTCGCGCGCCGGGAATAAATAGAGTAAAAAATAGTGAGATCGAAGCGCGGAAGGGGGAGGAGGGAGCCTAAGGGGAGGGGGGTCATCGCGGCTCCTCTTTCTTGAGGGCGTCGAGCGGCAGCGGCAGCGGCATCGGCGGCGCGTGCTGCGGCGGCGCGTGCGGCGGCGCCTGCTGCAGCGGCGGCCCCAGCGAGCCCATGGGCCCCATCGGCCCCAGCGGCCCCAGCGGCCCCAGCGGCGCCAGCCCGCGGTGCAGCAGCGGCGGCGGCGCGCCCTTGAGCTGCTGGTGGTGGTGCGCGTACGCCGACAGCATCTTGGCGCGCTCCTCCTCCGCGCGGAACGCCGCCTCCACCAGCGGGTTGAAGCGCAGCTGCAGCGGCTCGTACTGGCGGTACGGGTCCCAGGCCACGCCCGGCGGCGGCCCGTAGCCCAGCGGCCCGCGCGCCGCCGCCGCCGCCGCCGACCGGAACGCCGCCTCCTGCTCGTGCTGCTGCTGCTGCTGCTGCTGTTGCTGCTGCTGCTTGCGCGCGTCCGCCTCCTTGGCCGCGGCGACGGCGGCGGGCCGCGCGGCCTCGGCGGCGCCGTTGCGCAGCGGCGAGCGCTGCCGCAGCCGCTCCAGGTCGCGCCGCTCGCGCTCGCGCCGCTCCAGCTCGTCGCGCTGCTTCCGCCGGTCGCGCTCGTCGCGCTCGCGCCTCTCGCGCTCGTCGCGCTCGCGTCGCTGCCGCTCGCGCGCCTCCCTCTCGCGTTCGCGCTCTCGCGCCTCCCGCTCGCGCTCTCGCTCCCTCTCGCGTCCGCGCTCGCGCTCTCGCTCCTCGGCCTCGCGCCGCGCGTCCATCGCCGCCGCGGCCGATGCACCGCCGCCCGCGCTCGGACCTCCGGGCGCGCCGGGATATCCTCCCGCGCTTCGAGGCAAACTGAAAATCAAACGAGCGCTTTTTAGTAAATCGTCCTTTTGTCGAAGACGAAGTCTACGACATATGCGGCATACCACGGAATATAAAATAGAGATCCGCGAAAATAAATTGTGGACAAATTGTGTTTAGACGAACTGACTTCCCCTGGCGAGCGGCGGTAGCGCGCCGGACGGGACAATCCCGCGGACGACGGGACCCGCGTAACGTCGGCGATCGAACTCTCGCAGGAGTTTAAAAGGACCTAACTTATTTAGGCAGCCACAAGCGCGGTGGTCCTACCGAGTACCCACGAACCAGGTGACGCGGAAAAACGTGACCTGGGATACCAACCGTTGGCGGTATTCACGTTCAAAGTACAAACGATACAGATCATACGTCGAGACACGATACAGGCCATACTTCGGCTTATCGACAACGGGGTAAAACTCAATTGATACTATCAGACAATGATACCAATCTAAAAGTAGCAAGCGTGGAATTAAGGAAGTCCATTGCTGAATAAACAAAGAACAAATCAACGGCCGGATTACATGGCTTCATCCCTCCCAGCTCTCCGCATTACGGGGTGCGTGGAAAGCCATGATAAAGTCCGCTAAGATGGCCTTATATGCCATCTTATAAGAAAGAACTCCATCGGTGGAGGTTATGCAAACATGATTAGCGGAGATGGAATCTATATTTAATCAGAAACCACTGACGGACATCGCGTTAGATAGTAGAGATCCAGAGTCTTTGACACTGCAACATTCTTATCCGAGTAGACCCATGGCAATTGCGGAGTTTTCCGATGGTGATTTATGCAGCAGAAACAGTGGAAACAGACTCAAGCATTGGCAGATGCGTTTTGGAATAGATAGACCAAGGGAATTCTGTCCAACATAGTGCAACGGTTCAAATGGAAAAATAGAAAAGGAACCTTTAAAAATAGGCGATCTAGTAATACTGCTTGTAACAGAAATTCCTTTTTTTCGCGCTTGTGTCACGAATTATAAATAAAAGGTTAGTTTTCAGGGTTTTATATAACCTTTTCATGTCCCGAAACGTTGTTTATTTTTGATTTTGCGAAATTCTCAAATTTTCATTGACAGCTGTCAGATGTCAATAAAATTAGTGTTGCCATTATTGCAATAACCTTATTAAAAAAAGTAAATAACTAAATTTAAATAAATTTCCAGCATTAAATAATAATCCTAATTAAAATAAAAAAAACTACATAAAATTTCACTTTTATTAGAATTTTTGGAAGTAAATCTACCATTTATGCCATCTTAGAGTAGAGACATTCGTGTTTTTGGTATTGATGAGTGATGAGTTGGCAAAACGAGACCCTGCCGGTACCTACTCATTTCCTGTTTTGAAGATGGCCGGGACGGGGGAGGTGCTCCGGCTTCGCCGAGGCAGGGCAAAAGTTTTTTAAAACCGAAAAGGACAAGGCAGGGTAACAAACAGCCCACATATAGTGCAGAATAAAAATATGTAAAGTAAATTAGCCATGAAACACAGGTGACTTTTATTTCCTCTTTTTTTGTTGGAATGCTTTCGCGATCGCAATGATTCAGCTCGATCTTTTTCCATTTTGGTTCCAGTTTTCTTGGGCACACCTGTATAACTCTTAAATATATAAGGAGATTCCCCCAGATTCATATGCCGATATAGCCGCAAATTTCAATGTCGACCTGTCATCGCTGAAACCACATTTTCAACATTTGATTTTACGGTTTTTTTATAACACCACACTTTTTTTCCGCATGGATTATTATATTTAAATGCCTTATGCGTAGTCTCGGGCCAGAAGGCCTATTTTTTCGGGTACATCAATCCCATTTTCGATTTCCTCTCGAGTATATTATATATTATAACCTAAAAAGGTGTTTTTTTGTGAACGGTTGATTTTATCTTGACATATATAGAATTCTGCACTGAATTTTATTTGTTTTATTTGCGGAAAACCTACCTCCGGGCTCGATTATTAGAAAAAGTTTAAATACCCCCCCCCCCCCCGAGTTTGGATAATTTTTTTTTTTTTTTTTTGTTTGTTTCCTTTATTTTCCTTAAATTTAGTTTTCCACGTTTTCCTTTAAAAACGGGGTGGCGCCGATTCTAAAGTTGTCTTTTCATAAATTCCTGTTATAAATTTTAGCGCCCATAGTGTGGCCTTAGATATTAATCTAGCTTTGAGGTTGGTTTTGTCAAATAAACATTTATATTCAGTGTTAGTTAACTGTTAATTGTATAAACGAAACCGTTAATTGTATAAACGGAAAATAACGTTTTTATTCAAAATTGTAAATTAGCTTTCCAGAAAATGACATAAATCGAATGTATTTGAAATCGTATTGTTCACGGCATTGATTTATTGTTGAAATTGTTTTTGTAAAGTTTCATCTTTTCAAACGTTGGTGGTTTTTTAAATTACTTCTTGTATTTTACAGATTACGGGGTGAGACAGTTCGACACATCCGGCGGAGTTTTTTGGAGCGTATACAGGGTGCCCGAGTAAACAAATCGTAAGTTTTTAATTATTTTTTTTATTTTTTTTTTTAAGTTGAGTTGTTTGTTTTAACGAGTATTTGATTTAAATTTCATGATGGCTTTACCAGCTCTTGTGTATTATGCTGCGTCACATTTGGTAAAGGCAGAACTGGATTATGAGTTTACGATTCGCGAGGTCATTCCAACAAATGTTGAAGCAATGAGGGAGCAGTTTAACTCTTTCTTAAGGGAATCTCCCGTGGAATCAATTACATCAACGGATTTAGATCCGGATTCAGAATTTCAAGAATGTTCGATGAGACTTTCATGTCTTCAAGAACTTATCGAAGAATTTTTAAATACCAAACAGAAACTTTTATACAAACGAATTAGCACAAAAACTGCACACATCTTTCATAGAGTTTTACGTATAAATCCTGCTAATTCAGACTCCAAGAAATTATTAGATAATTTAAAGGATGAAGTTTTGGAAATTGTCGTACTGTTAGAAAAATATTTAGACATAGTTCGTTCGGCCAGCCCGTTACCTAATCCAATAGATCTTCCGATACCTTCTACTTCATTGCACGAGGGTGAGAAGTCAGGTCCAGCTATGCATGTGCTTGGTCCTGGGGTGGTTCCTTTGGGCAGAAATTCTGAAGTGACGTCAGCTCCGGATGCAAATCATGTTGATTCAAACCCAGTTCCTTTGGACAATAACTTTGTCATTTCTGACGTATGTATTCTCAAACCATTAAATCTTGGTTTTACGTATGACGGCGATTCCTGTGTGGTTGAGTTCTTAGAACTATTGGATGAGATTAGGTTTTCGCGAAATATCTCGGATGCTAGGATGCTGAAGTCCGCTTGTGAGCTATTCCAGAAACAGGCGCTCAGTTGGTACCGTGCTAGAGCTTCGAGCATTTCCAGTTGGAAACAGTTAGTTGCTGCACTCCGTTCTGATTTTGGGAGTTTAAATTACGACGCTGAAGTTTTGTCATTCGTAAGGGAAAACTGACGAGAGGATGCATATTTTTGTTTCGGTCATGTTAGGTTATTTCAACAGGTTGTCAAGGCCATTGTCTGGCGAGGAACAGTTAAGAATTATCCTTTCAAATATTTCCGTTTCTTACCAACGACATTTCATGCTAGTTGATATAAATTCAATCGACGAACTTCTACTTTTTAGGAAAAAAAGTTGAGAGCGCACAACAGCGTATGAACGCATCTAATGTAGCCACTCCTGCACAAGCTAAGGTCAAGTCTTCTGGCTCGAAATCAGTTTATGCTGTCGACGAGTCTTCTACAAAATGTGCGACGGAGGAAGTGAAAGTTGTCCAGAAGTTAAAAGAGTGTAAAGTTTCTTCTGCTGGTCCATCCAATCGTGGTGGGTTTAATCGTGGTGGTTTTAATCACGGTGGTTTCCATCGTGGATTTTTTTTCCCGTGATGATTTTTCTTATGGTAATTCGTCTTCTGGTAATTATAACCAAGGAGCAAATAATAGATCGCGTGGTTCACGCGGTAGCACACATCATGGCCATTCCAAATATTGCTATCATTGTGGGCTTGCTACTAGGTAGCTACTTGCCACTAGGTAGCCACTATACGGTAGCGACTTGCCCGGATTGTTCCAAGAATAACCTGCCTGATAATTCCTCGGTTAGAGTCAAAAACTCGAAAGGCGGGGCAGAATAGAGGATTTTCTACATTCTGCCTCGATACGGTTTGCAAATGAGAAGGATAACCGTCGCTTTTTCTTAGAAGTTTCACAGGTTGATGTAACTGTTTGTGGATTACTCGGCACTGGATCGAGTGTAACGATTTTGGGTGCTGATTCATATAAATATTTAGTTGATATCGGTTTTACTCTTAATAAGTTTCCGTTGGTGACTTTGTCCACTGCTAATGCAAGTTCGGTTAAGATGATTGGGTCTATGTTTCTTCCTTTTAAATTCAATAATCGTTGCCAGGTTATTCGAGCTGTTGTAGCTCCTGATATAGGTACTTCCCTTATTTTGGGAATAGATTTTGTCCGAGAATTTGAGTTGGCCCCGGAAATATTAAACTTTGTCAAGTTTGAGTCCAGCGATGCAATCGTTTGGCATCGAGTCAATGAAGTGAAGGCCTAGCGGCCTTTTGCTTCATTGACTGGGTACCAACTATCGCTAGCAGACAGAATGATCAATAATTTTGAAAAATTTCTTTCGAAGTCAAAGGTCTCGGTCGTACTCATTTGTTGTCCCAGGTTATTGATACTGGTGATCATCCTCCAGTGAAAGAGCGTTACTATCCACTGTCTCCAGCTAGATTGGCGCTGTTGAATGAAGAAGTTGATAAGATGATAGAGTTAGGTGTTATCAAACCTAGTTCAGGGGGTTGGAAAAATTCCAACAATTTTTGTTCCAAAGTCAGATGGTACTCTTCGTTTCTGTCTCGATAGCAGAAAGCTGAATTCTATTACGAAACCGGATGCGTATCCTCTGCCGAGAATTATACTATCTTGGACAGTTTGAGAGATGCAAATTATTTATCGACTTATCGTCTGCCTTTTGGCAAATCCCTTTGGATCCTTCTTCGCGAGAGAAGTGTAGTTTTACTGTTCCTGGTCCAGGATTTTATTGCTTCACATCCAGTGCCTTCGGCTTACGCAATTCTCCTGCTAGCATGCAAAGGCTAGCAGACAAATTGTTCGATCCCTCTTTCGATAACAAAGAGGGATCGTGACATAATTATTGTATCTGCTACTTTTGAAGAACATATAACTTTGTTAAACAAAGTATGAGATCGCTTGATGTATGCCAACCTTTCTATAAATTTCAAAAAGTGACAGTTTTTCCGTCAGGAATTGAAGTATTTAGGGTATGTAGTTGATTCTCATGGTTTACATACCGATCCCGAGAAGGTAAAATGTATTCTCGATGTTCCTACTCCGAATTCTCCAAAAATGGTAGAGTTTTCTTAGTATGGCCGGTTGGTATCGTCGGTTCATTAAAAAAAAAATCTAGTATTGCTGCTCCCTTATCTCGGTTGACGAGTCTAGTATTGCTGCTCCCTTATCTCGGTTGACGAGTACCCGCAAAGGTGCTCCCCCTTATGAGTGGACAAATGAGGCGGAAGAGGCATTTCAAAAACTGAAATCTGCCTTAGTTTCCAGTCCGATTTTGGCTTGTCCGGACTATTCAAAACCGTTCGCTGTTCATTGCGGTGCGTCGTTGTACGGTTTAGGTGGAGTTTTAAACCAGGAGGTGGATGGCGTCGATCATCCTATCGCTTTCACGAGTAGAACACTTTTACCCGCTGAGACGCGATATTCGGCGACCGAACGCGAAGCACTAAGTGTTAATCATGCTGTCGAGCATTTTTGCGGTTACTTGGAGGGCGGTCCCAAATTCACTATCTTTACGGATCATGCCAGCTTACGTTGGTTTTTGCGTTTAAAAAATCCTACCGGCCGTCTGGCTCGTTGGGGGTATTCGTCTATCTGCTTTTGATTTTGAGATCGTCCACAAGAAAGGTGTCGATAATGTGGTTCCTGACACGTTATCTCGGTTGCTTCCCGTTTCCTCTCTGTCTGTTGTTTCCGACTCATGGTACAACGATTTGTTTAAGGCGGTGTCTGAAAATCCCGCTGGATATCCAAATTTCCAGATAAAGGACAAGGTACTCTAAAAGTAAGTATCAACTCACCAGTTGTTACGATTAGAAGTTAGTTGTTCCATTGCAGCTTAGAGAAAAGCTTATCCGAGAAAATCATGAGTCTGATTTGGCTATGCATTTTGGAATGTTTAAGACACACCGTCGACTTTGTCTTTGTTATTTTTGGCCTTATTTACACGGAGACGTAGTTAACTTTGTTTCTAAATGTGAAACTTGTCAGCAATACAAACATTCGAATATTTCCCCGTTGGGTCAGCTGGGAAATCCTAAGTCATGTGCCTTCCCGTTCCAAATGGTCTCGGTCGATCTGTTGGGTCCTTATCCGATGACGAGGAACAGAAATATGCATATTCTCGTGGATCTGTGTTTTAGCAAATACTGTTTACTTTTTCCGTTAAAACGTGCTACCAGTAAACTTGTAAGTAAGGTCGATGAACATAATGTATTCCTTCGCTATGGTGTTCCGCAGTATTTAATTTCAGACAATGGAAAACAGTTTATCGGTAGGGAGTTCACTGAACTGATTGCGAAATATAACATTCCAAAAGTATATTTAAGCCCGAAATATTGCCCTCAAGTTAATCCAACTGAACGTCAGAATCGTAGTGTGGTCACTGCGTGTATCGTTATCGATCTCTATCTTCTGAAATTCAGATGGCCATTAACGCGGCAGTCTCGGAATTCACAGGGTTTAGTCCATTTTTCCTAGTCCATGGTCGAGAACCGATTATAAATGGTTCTTTTTATGCTCAGACGCCTGAATCTCAAGCAGAGTTTATTTTTGGTAGTAGGTCGTCTTACGCTCAAAATTTGAGTGAATTATCTAACATTTTCGATATGGTGCGGCAGAAGTTGGTAAAATTACATGCGCATAATAAGGTTTACTATGACCGTAAACACCGTCCTGCGGAATTTCAAGTAGGCGATATGATCTATAAAAAGACTTATTAGACTTTTTAAAAGACTTATTAGACTAGACGTAACTCATAAATGCTGGTAATTATTATATTTCCAAATTTGCCCCAAAATATGAAAAATGTAAAATAATTAAAAAACTCTGTGCGTTGGTATACGAGTTAGAAAATGCTCAAGGGAAGAATATAGGTTCCTGGCATATTAAAGATTTCAAGTTAAATCAGAATAATTCAGAATAGTAGTATCGGAGTTCTTCGCGTTAACATTCGCGTTAACATTGTGTGTAGTCTCGGGCCAGAAAGCCTATTTTTTCGGGTACATCAATCCCGTTTTCGATTTCCTGTCGAGTATATTACATTATAACCTAAAAAGGTGTTTTTTGTGAACGGTTGATTTTTTCTTGACATATATATAGAATTCTGCACTGAATTTTATTTGTTTTATTTGCGGAAAACCTACCTCTGGGCTCGATTATTAGAAAAAGTTAAAATACCCTCCCCCTGAGTTTGGATAATTTTTTTTTATTTTTTTTGTTTGTTTCCTTTATTTTCCTTAAATTTAGTTTTCCACGTTTTCCTTTAAAAACGGGGTGGCGCCATTTCTAAAGTTGTCTTTTCATAAATTCCTGTTATATGTTTGACCCGTCTTTGGAAAGGGAATGGTGGCCCAGAGCGTTAGTGGAGAAGGTCTACCTACCCCAATAATAAAGGCGCCGTGAGAATCGTAGATTTCAAGATTGACGGTAAAACTTATCGTAGAATCGCAGGCAAAATAGTATTTACCATAGGTTAATATTAACTAATTCGTAAATTACTTATAACCGAAAGTTATAACCTAACGTTTTTTAAAGAAACACGGCATAATCACCAAAAACGAAAATATTATGGACGCCACCGCCTCTTTTATAGCAGACGGAATCTAATTAAAAAAAAACAGAGAAAAAAACAAAATTTTTAATCCCAGTCAAACAAAAAATACTAATCTCAGAGAATGGGCTAACTGTTTGATGTCATTGGATTTGGCTCATAGTGCGCGCAAATAAATGTTCGCGATAATTGTTTATTTTTTGTCAAAGTATGGAAGAAATAATCGGAAACAGACAGAAACCACCAGGAACCATAAAAAACACCGGGAAACCATGAGTTACAGGTTCGGCGAACATACACGGCACAAAGGCGCTGAAAACAAAGCGGTTCTTGTTACAGATTTTTCGTAATTCATAAATGACATCATAATTCGTAAATTCGTAATTCGTAAATTACACGCTCCCCCAATGGCACTACGCCATTGGAGGAGCGTGAACAAATTACGTGATAAATGCTCAATATTTGAAAGATAGGATGTCTAGAGCGGCGATCGAGGCGAGCACTTTTGTGAAAGTCGTGAGTATATCACAATGAGGATCATTGAAAGCAACCTAAAACTACTTTCGCACCCTAAAACTTCAAATTAGGTTGAACAGAGCCGAGCATAAGACGCCGTCGACATCGCTGAATCTTTGAATAGATTATACGGCTATTTAAAAGCAATCTGCGCAGTTCTGAATCACACATATCACCCGGGGACAAAAGCGCGTATCGTTGGCTATTTGACGAGGGCTCGGCCGAGGTATGTATTCCCTTTGCACTATTGACATTAGAAGAAATACTGCGATAAATCACGAAGCAATGCAAGCGAGGGAAGGTTTTTAATTGGCGCTCGCTTCTGACGGGCATCTTCCACGTAATGACATGCTGACGATAAAAGGATGATATGCAGATGAACATAGAGCCGAGGTTGCGAAATATCTGACCTACCCAATGTATCGAGTAGATTGTCTAAAACCTCGACTGGCATTACCTGTCGGGAGGCATAAAGTAGCACAAATAGGCACAAGTTTTGTATATCTCGTTTTAATTATAAGATTAAAGGGTTATACCTTTCTCGGCCTTATCGTGGTGTGAGGGTCGTGATAAAAACCGCGATAAACTGTTGTACTAAAATATATTTTTTCTTTCTTTATAAGCGTACAGCGATAACGGTTAACGATAATGCGCGTGCAATTCGATTCGAATGCTCTTGACCTACATATTCCGGTTATATTTATTTTGACACGTCCAAGACCGGTCTTTAGCCGTCAATTGGACACGACCAAAATGTAATGTAATGTAATTGCTCGGCCAATGACCCGCGGCGGCGGTCATGCGGTCTCCCTCTGGTTCACCGCCCGCGGCCGCCTGGCCTGTGGCGAACATATTTAGTGCGGCGTCCGTCGCTGTTCTGTTCGGTCGTGTGTTGCGGTTGCCCATTTGCTAGCCGTTCGATGGCTCTTTATTTCCTCGATGTTCGCTTCCTGTAACCTTGCGCCCTCTGGGAGTTTTCTTCCAGATATTTTTTTACCCTCTTCTTCTTGCCTGTAGGACTCTTCTCTTTCCTCTCCCTCTCTTTCCTTCCACATAGCGCTGTCTCGCTCGCTATTTCTATAAGCGCGGCTGCTGCATATACCGGCCGCATTCAGTACCCGGCGTCCGTCCCGAACGGTCGCCTGCTCTGCTCCGCCGCCCGCGCTGAATACTGCCGTCTCGAGTTCGACTGTTGAGCGCCGCTCCAGTACCCGCCGTGATTTCGCCGTCGAGTTTCTCCGGTTTGAAATGCAGTCTGCTGCCAACGCCGCCGAAGCTGCTGCTTCACACCGCCCACCAGTGACTAGGGGCCTGGACATGCCGCTTATTCCGCTTGCGACACCGAGGAAACGCGCGAGAGACCCCGCGTCTCTAGAAGAAGAGCGGCAGAGGGAGTCGCAGCGCCGCCGAGCCGACTTCCTTGACTCCTTCGTCGATCAACAGATCTTCGACTCGCCGGAACCCTCGGACACCGAAGACATGCCTACCTAGGCCCAGTTAGCGGCTAGGAAGAGCCCGACGCCGTGCCGCAGCGCCGCAGCACCTTCGCCACTGCCGCCCGCGCCGCTCCTTCCGAAGCAGGCGCCGCGCCCCGACCCATTGTCGTGGACAAGCTCGACAGGTGGCCCGACCACCTGAAGGCTCTCCGCGCGAATCTGGGGCGCGCACCGAACGTCGCACCGTTTGGACGAGGCGGCGGTTTCAGATTCCGCCCGGCCGACGACGCAGAGTACCGCGTCGTCCAGGCCTACCTGTACACTTTTGATAGCTCGACGGCGTGGCACACCTACACGCCGCCAACAGAAAAGGACGCCAAGATAGCCATTCAAGGCCTCCCGGCTAACACGACCCAGCAGGAGGTCATCGAAGGGCTGGCGGCCAAAGCATCGAAGCAACGTACGCACGCCTGATCCATGGAGGACGGCGCGCCCTTTTCTTCGCTGTCATCCGGAAGAACGTGGGCAAGGTATACAGTCTCCCGGACATCTGGTACCTGCCAGTCACCATCGAGAGTAGGAGAGGCCGGAACGGGCCTAAGCAGTGCCACGGCTGCCAAAAGTTCCGGCACAGCAGCCACAACTGCCACCGGCCGCAGGTATGCATCGTCTAGCGGAATTCCGCAAGACGACGCGGAAGCAGCAGGGTGCTCCGCGCGCAGCAGCCACCGCTCCTCCGCGAGCCTCAACGCCAAGCGCCTCACCAGGCGCTTCGGTCGCCGCGCGCCTACGTCACCTCCTCCACGCCCAGTGCCGAGGAAGATGCAAGCGAAGTCCCAGCCTGCCGCCGCCCCTACGGAGCCCTTGTCGTGGAGGAAAAAGCCGACGCCGCCGGCCGCTCCACAGCAGCCAGCTGTGGAGAGGTAGTCGAACCGGCGGCGTCGCTCGAAGCCACTGCAGCAGCAACAGCAGTCAACAAGGCCCCATCCACAGCAGGAGGATAGGATAGAGGTCGAGGCGACCGCCCAGCCCACCAGCTCCCAAACGCTCACAGCAACCACAGCGTCCGCATACACGCAAACGGACGAAGAGAGTGCGACTACACCGCCCCCACAACCCCAGCCAGAAGAGCCAGAATACCTGGACGAGCTGCGCTTCCTCGAGAGTGACGAGCTGGTCTTGTTGAATGTAATTCAGCTGCTGGAACTCATTCGCTCGTGCCAAATCGGCACGAAGGAGGAGAGCACCATGCTGCTGAATACGTTCCTTCAAACGGACCTACCTCGTGCCACGAGAGTAGCACACATATTGAAGCCTGCCTCAGGGTGAATAGCCCTCAGACGCCATACTCTCGAAAGCCGGGCCAATGGGTCCGATTCAAGAGAATCCCCACAAAAGGCGAAAATGCCTAGTGGTAGACGTCACAGGCCGTTCTAAAAGGCCTGTCGACTGATTTCGTGATTCGTGATACCGGCCTCCGCCGTGTTACCTCGCCATTCTTCCGTCGCCTGTGTCGCTGCACGGACGTCTCGCTCCTCCAATTTTCCTTCCATTGTATGTAGTGTCGCTACATCACTCCCCCCTTTAAAAGGACGACAGGCCGGCGTGTGTTGTTGCCCTGGGCGTCGAACCCTTCTTCCGTACCTGGTCTTGTACTGCTGTGGTCCTTGTTCGTTGTTGCTCGCGGGTGCCGCCAACCTAGGCTCCTCCCTGTCTGTTTCCTCCTCGTTCTTGCTACTGTTTGTCATGCCGTAGCAGGGTTTTAAACGATCAATCGAGATGGTAACTTTGGCTCTGTTCTGTTCAATGTCGAATGTCTTATCTCGCCGACTTAACACCTTATATGGTCCTTTATACGGGTTTTGTAAGGGTCTTTTTACCGTGTCGTCTCTCACGAATACGTGCGTCGCCTCCTTTAGGTCACGATGTACAAAAATGTTAGTGTTGTGTGCCCTTTCTCTTCGCGGCCTGTGCGCCTCGAATGTCTCTTTCATTTGCTGCACAGCTTCTGGTATCGTTGTTGTAGGTTATTTTTTCGAAAAAATCTCCTGGGAGTCTGAGTGTTGTCCCGTATAGTAAATCAGCCGGACTGATCCCGTAGTCTTCTTTGATGGCTGCTCGTAAACCCATCAATACGATGGGCAATTCTCTAACCCAGTTCGCTGTGTTTAGTCACGCTCTTAATGCTGCCTTTAGTAATCTATGCCATCTTTCTATCATTTCATTCGCCTGTGGATGGTATGGTGTGGTATGTATTTTTTTTACTCGCAGTATCTGTGTCAGGGATATGAATAACGTTGATTCGAACTGCCTTCCCTGGTCTATGGTAATCCGTATCGGTGCTCCGAATCGCGCAGTCCATCCTTCGTAGAAGACCTGCGCGACCGTTTCTGCGCTCATGTCTTTGACTGGGATACATTCAACCCATTTTGTCGCCCTGTGGAGCATGGTTACGAGGTATCGGTACTCCTCTGCTATCGCCAAGGGTCCGACGATGTCAATATGGACGTGTTCTAATCACCCTGCCTCCATGAATACCCCTACGGGCGCTCGCGTATGTCTGTGTATTTTTGCCCGTTGACAAGCGATGCATGTTTTTGCATATTCCGCGCACTCCTTGTTCATCCTTGGCTAAAAATAACGTTCCGCTACCTGTTTTCTTGTAGCTCGAATTCCGGGATGACTGATGTCGGGTATCGGTTTTATTGCTTTCATCCGCAGTGCTGGCATGACGTATGGCCTTGCTTTCTTGGTGGACATTTCGCACCATACTGGCGTGTCGCCTTTCTTTTTAAATTTTCTTGCTGCCTTATGCTTTTTACGTCGGGATCGTCCGTCTGTTGCGCCGCCAGTTCTTCGTGTTTGGGCAGTCGATATCTGTTATCCTCGAGAGCGCGTCGGCCACGACGTTTGCCTTTCCCGGCAGGTATTCTATCGTGTTTGCGAACTGCGAAATGTACGACGTGTGACGAATTCGCATGGGCGTTTCTGTGATAGAGTCGTCCACTTCGTGAGTGAATATCGATAGGTGAATATCGTCAGCTCACGTCTCTCCACCATCTTCCGAAAGTGCCTCACTGATAAGTAGATTGACAACAGCTCCCTATCGTACGTTGCATAATTTTGCTGCGCGTGCGACATCGCTTTCGAATAAAATCCTAACGGAATCCATTCTCCTTCTTTCTTTTGATGTAGCGCCGCTCCTACGCAGGTATTTGAGGCGTCTGTCATTATTGCGAATGGTGCATGCGCCGACGGGTGCGCTAAAATTACCGCTTACTCGCTCACGCGTCATGCGGTCTCCCTCTGGCTCGCCGCCCGCGGCCGGCTGGCCTGTGGCGAACACATTTAGTGCGGCGTCCGTCGCTGTTCTGTTCGGTCGTGTGTTGCGGTCGCCCATTTGCTCGCCGCTCGATCCCTCTTTGTTTCCTCGATGTTCGCTTCCTGTAACCTTGCGCCCTCTGGGAGTTTTCCAGATATTTTTTTGCCCTCTTGCTCCTGCTTGTAGGACTCTTCTCTTTTCTCTCTCTCTTTCCTTCCACATAGCGATGTCTCGCTCGCTCTTTTTATAAGCGCGGCTGCTGCATATACCGGCCGCCGCCGTGTTACCTCGCCATTCTTCCGTCACCTGTATCGCTGCACGGACGTATCGCTCCTCTAATCTTCCTTCCATTGTATGTAGTGTCGCTACATACCTATCAGCGAAAGCTTATAGAAAAGAAGATATAAAGCTTATATAAGAAATAAAATATTTGTACATTAATCGTTTACATTTAGATATGAGGCCTAAAATTACGTAAGACGACCCGGTACCCATAGAAACTGCCCTTTTTGGAGGAGCCTAGCCGCGGCGCGTATTATTGGCTGTCGGCCTGCGTTTGTAAGGTACATTTATAACTAGTCGCATCGCTGGTAAGCGGGCCTCGAAGCTTCAAATTCTAAGGGTTAGGAAAATAGCAGTCAGTCGTTATAAAAATTTGGCTCGGGATAGACATCCCATTCTGACCGCTTACGACGGGAAGAAGGTGATACGTTGGCTATAGTGTTCGCTAATTGTATCGCCAGCGTATTTAAAATTAAGGGGAAAATGTAAAAATAACTACGGAAAATAAAGGAGAAGTATTTCTCGAAAAACACACTTTTATTGCGTCATTTCTTGAACTCCTGTGTTGAAAAATAACATCAGTGATTTGGAAACTTCAGATAAGACGGCAGTAGTCTTCAGACCAGACCGCAGAGCAGCCTCGCAAACCGGAAAGGCTATTTCACCGGAAGAGGAAAACCCTATCGAGATCGACGAGGGGTTTAGGAAAATCAACATACAGTCCACTTTCATGCCCTCGTACAGCGAAAAGCTGCATTAAAACCCATCCTGGTCGCTAACACCGACTAGTTGCCATTGGTGCGTAATTGGTGTAATATTATCGCAAATTTCGCAGTTTTGAAATACCGGAAATTGAGTGCACTTTCATTGCGAATTAATTGTGAGTGTTTACGTGTGAGAGTGTGAGCGTATGCGTTTCATTGCGAATTTGTTACTTGGGGGATAAAATCAATCAAATTCACGAGTCGAAATAGGCCTAGAGAGCGTGAAATAGACACGTCCAAAGCGTCGCCGCCCTCATGCAGGACCATGGATGGGGACAAGGAAGCTCACGAGCAGAAGGCGGCGTTCCGGTCGTCGTCTTCGTCGGCGGCGGCGGCGGCGACCGCTGGTCTACGGGCCCCCGCCGACTGGGACCCGTACCGCCACTACGAGCCGCTGCAAGGGGACTAGTCGCTCGCGCAAGAGTACCTCCGATACCTCGTCCGGAACGGGAAGAGGGGGCGATCGGAACAACACAGAGCGGCATCGGGCACCAGGAGAGCAAATCAAAAAAAATCCTACCTTCTCCAGGGATCGTGAACGGGCGAGGGTCCGAGGTGCGTCGGGTGCGTCGGGTGTCCCGGGTGGCCCGGGTGGTTGGCGTGCGCAGCGTGCGTCGCGTGCGACGGGTGCGCCGGGTGCGACGGGTGCAGCTGCCCAAGCGCGATGTCGCGCGCCGACGCGTACGGCGACAGGCCGAACGGCGGCGCGCCCGGAAACGCGCTCGCTCCGTATCGACTGAACGGCGAGAGTCCTGGGCCGGAGCGAAAGGCGAGATTATAGAGTCGGTCGGAGCGAGAGGGGAGGGGGACGTAGGGGCGCTCGCCGGCGCACTCACCGAGGTGCGGTGCGGTGAGGTAGGCCGGGTGCGGCGGTGCGTGGTGCGGCGGCAGGTCGTAGGGGGAGCGCGGCGCGAAGGGGCCGGCGGGCGCGAAGGGCGAGGCCGCGCCCGCGCCGATGCCGCCCGGCGCGCCGAACGGCGAGGGCGCACCGGCGAACGCGGCGTGCGTCGGTGGCCGCGGCATCTTCTCACCCGCCTTGGACTCCGCGCCGCCGCCGCCGCCGCCCTTCTGCTGGTGGTTGTAGATCTCCCACGCGATCCGCACGTGCATTGCGTTCCACTTGCCCGTCTTCTGCAAAAGCGCAACGCGATCAATTCCCTCGTCTCGGGACGACGCTGGGAAATGTTCCGCGACGAGAGGTGTCCGCTCTCGTTACGTTCGGAAAATTCTCCATTCGTCTCTATGCATTTTCTTGGTTCGACGCCGCCGGATTCGTCGTTATTCCGCATCGCGATTCGGTCGCGGTGAAAAATACTTTATTTAAAAACGACTTCGCTTCGTAGACACGTCGATGAAGCCCGCGACAATTGTGTAACTTTCGGCGTCGATGTCTGAACGTTATTTTTAGCGACAAAAAAATCCCAATCTTCAGTCTGATAATATTAAATTGAAA
The DNA here is from genome assembly GCA_944548615.1 of Micropterix aruncella. Lineage (NCBI taxonomy): Eukaryota > Metazoa > Arthropoda > Insecta > Lepidoptera > Micropterigidae > Micropterix > Micropterix aruncella. Next base: position 12,550,916 of record OX155958.1, read on the forward strand.
TATTTACAACCGAGTTACTATGCCTACATACTAGAAAAACATAAAAGCAAGAAGAGAAATTATGCTAAATAAGGAATGATCGCAAAGCGCAAATAAAAATAATGGAAATGTATAAAGCGTTAAATTGCGATAGGCGTTAGATAAACTCGGGCAAAATCATTAACGAATGAGTAAAAATTTACATCTCTCGGAATATCGACGAACCGATGAGGAACCTTTCCGTCGATTTTTAAAAAAATTAAACGTAGCGAAAAATGTAAACCTACCATAGGAGGGGGCCGGACGGGTTTATTTTGATCGCCGCCAACCGGAAGAGGCTGTTAACAACACCAACGATATGAGGTTAAAAAGTGAGAAAACGAAATGACAAAAGACGCCGAAGGTTCGCCTCGAGCCGACGCGCCAGTATACTCCGCGAGGCGAACCTTCGGAATCGGCGCAGATGATAAAGCGAAAATAAGAAGCGAAAAGCCGTCACGCGGCGAAAAAGGGTTTTACCTTAGGGGCGAAGGAGGGCAGGGCGTTGGGGGGCGCGAAGGGCGTCGGGCCGCCGAGGCCGCCGAGCGCGCCCAGACCGCCGACGCCGCCGAGGCCGCCCAGGCCGCCTAGGCCTCCCAGGCCCGGGTGGCCGCCGAGGCCGCCCAGGCCGCCCAGGCCGCCCAGCCCTAGGCCCGGCGGGCCGTATCCCGGCCAGCCGCTCGACTGCCGGTACAGGTTCTCCATCTTGGTCGCGTCCTTGAACTGGAGAAGAGCGCGGATGAGTTTCGGGGGCTCGCGGGCGGCGGGGAGGGGATTCGAGGGGTAGGTACCTACCGCGGGGGGCGGGGCGTGCGGCGCGTGCGGCGGCGCGAAGAGCGCGGGCGGCGCGTGCGCGGGGTGGCCGTGGTGCGCGAGGTGCGCGTGCGGGTGCGCCGGCGTGTGCGGCGCGGGCGCGTGCGGCGCGTGCGGCGCGTGCGGCGCGGGCGCCGCCGGCTGCAGCTGGTGCTGGTGCACGTGGGTGTGTTGGTGTTGGTGGTGGTGCATCTCGGTGCGCAGGCTGAAGGCGGGCGGCGCGCCCGCGGCGCCCACCGCGCCGCCCGCCGCGCCGCCCGCAGCCGCGCCGACGCCCGCCGCACCCGCCGCCGCCGCCGCGCCCGCCGCCGCCAGGAACCGGTTGTCCAGCTCTCGCCTGAGCAGATCCGCCGACGGACCTAGAACCGCGACAGGTTGAGTCGAGCAGCTTTCGTATCTGCCGGCAGGTTCACCCGAACTGCCACGCTGACTTTGCGCATTCGTAGATGAGAGCGCACTGAATCATTCATTATTATTATTATTATTATTATTATTAATATTTCACACACATTTATAATGCTAGATTAATAAGATTAAAATCTACCTTGCTGGAGTAATGCCCGTACTAAGGTAGACCTTTATGTATTCTTTTTTTCCTTTTTTTTTTTTTTAGTTGGTAAATATGACATAATGTAGCATTGCTTTACGTGGTAGCTCTATATTTACACAAATTTTACATATACCTACTTATAATTTAGTAACATACTATACATAATAATATTAAATAATCATATATATACATACACATATAAACATATACATCTACTTATATACATACACATATATATATACATGTATATATATATATATATACATTTATACATATAATCTATACATATACATAAAAGTAGTAATTTTATGTAGGTTGGTATTCTTATACAGCACTATAATTAACTAATTTCTCCGTTTCGTTCCTTCCTAGCTCATTAATATTCGTTCCTTCCTAGCTCATTAATAATTTGTAGGTTGGTTAATGTACCTAGGCATATTTTATTTATTTTATTTTTATTTTATTTTATTTGGTTAACAAACAGCGTTTATACATAACAAATACAAAATATAACAATAAAACTATGACTAATTATATGTTAACACTATCTATCTATAATGTGTACAGTACATATCTCCGTTATTATATCTTATTTATATATATATAAATTTTTTAGCAAATTTAATATTATAGAAAAAGAAAAAGAACAAAAAACAAATATAAATGAAATTTTACATTGAGATTATATACAATATTAATTATTTTGTACCAAAGATACATTTTAAAAAACAAAAAATTGCAAAAACAAAAAATTACAAAAAAGCTATTCATGTAAACTGTTCAAGCGATTAATAGTCATTATATGAAATACGAGGGACAAAGGACTGATAGGATTTTTTAATGGTTTCCTTAAAGTGACTTTTAACTGATGAAAAAATATCAATGTACCCGAACCTATCGTTATACGTTGTCATAGCTCTGTTTATTAAGGAATGTTTCGTGTAATTAGAGTTATATCTCTTTATATAAAACAGATTCGGGTTTCGAGTAATGCGAGGAGGAGCCAGAATGGATATCTTTTCGACCAGATACGCACTGTCAAAATTGTTACCGCATCAGGGACATTTAGATTAACCGATTAAAAGTGCAGCTTTCGTACCTGTTAGATCATTCATGTTAGATCGACGTGTACTCAGTCTTAAGAGTATTTAGGGACGTTCAGGTAATCAGGTACAGAACGATAGGTGCGGTCTGAACCAATTATTTTATTATTTCGTTAACGTATTGCAGCGAGTTTAACCATAACATGAGCTTTTGTACCCCGGAAGGAGCATCGATAATTACTAATGGTTTCGTCCAAATTACTTGTAATGCAAGATATTACATAGAAGTATTATAAAATACCGCAGTACTCTGTGAGGTGCACATAAGCGTAAGGGCTCGGTTGCCGAAAGCGCGACAGATGCGCCCACCGTGTTATTAAAAAACTTCCCTTTTTATCCGCTCACTATACGGGCTAAAATTAGTTAGATAATACAGAAAATAAAAAAATCACACTCACTCGATTGGAAGAGAGATTCGGCGGAGAATGGGTTGGGGTTGGGGTTGGTGGGAGCGGCGGAGACGGGTGGCGGCGCGGCGGGCGGCACGGGAGGCGGCGGCGCGGCGGGCGGCAGCGGCGCCGCGAAGAGGGGCGCCGCCGCCGCCCCCGGCGACTGCGGCGGCCGCGACGCCGACGACGACATCGACATCGACATCGGCGGCGTCGACGACCTGAAAACGTTTCATAATCATTTTAACTCGCCGTCTTCCAGCGGACGCGACTCAAGAGCGGAGCGGATATTTACCCTTGACCCCAGTGCGGCGGAGGCTTGCTCCCGATGTGATGCGGCTGCGGCTGCGTTGAGGCGGGCGAAGGGTCGCGCGGCGGCGGCGGGGCGGTCGCTCCGCCGCTGCTGGCACGGGACAGGCTGCTCACGCCGCTGCTGCAAAACATAAACGCACCATGTAAAGCAGCGTCTCTGCCGCCTCCGCACGGTTTAAACGGTAGTAACCTTCGGAAGATAAATCTTTATCCTTCGGAGAAGAGACTATCATGCGACTATTTGGGGGCTTCGTCAGGTCACCGACTCCTTTCTTTTTACTTTCCCAAAATATTATTTTTTTTTTATTTTTTTATTTTATAAAATTATCCAAAAACAATACAATTGATTTTTGCGAAGCAGATAAGATTGCATTTGTGTGGATTTTATCCCCCCACTAGATTGTATATCTATTTAAATCGGAAACGACCAATTACTAGGTACATACACCGTTTTAGTTAATGGAAATTCCTTTTATAGACAAACAATTACTCTGCCTTACGTTTGGTTTAACTAGATGGTCCTTGCAGCGGAAACGGGTCCGTAAAATTGTATAGAATCTTTTATTTTTATTTTATTTTATTTTATAAAATTATCCAATACAATACAATTGATTTTGCGAAGCAGATAAGATTGCATTTGTGTGGATTTTATCACCCCAATAGATTGTATATCTGTTCTGGGGTGATAGTATTTAAGAGTTCACTTTAATCATAGTGACTTCACTTTCTTTTTTTTTTTTTTTTTTTTCTTATTTATTCCGATTGCTCATTCATTCTTATAAATTTTAAGGTTAATATAAATATATAAATGTGTATATAAATAAAGAACTAATATTAAATAAAGAAAAAGAAAATATTTAAGTTTAAGTTTATAGATAAGTAAAATACATAAATATATAGATTAATATATAACTAAATTGACCAATAAATTAAGTAGCCTATCGAAAGGTAAGTTGCGCTATTTAATATATAAAATATATATATAATAATATTTACATTTTCTTTTTCCTTAGGTGATATTGCGCGTTGATATTGTCGCAGGCATATATTTAGTTTTTTAGTTTAATCATTTTGTTTACTAATTTCACTTCAGTTTCATCTAGAAATATTTCAGTATCGTTGCTTTTGGCATTATCGTTGTTTCCGACTTACTCTAGGTTAATTTCCCTGTTAAACCTTGACAATTACTACCTTCAACTGCACAATTCCCTCCCAAAAGCTCATAAGAGGCAGGTTGGTCAGTTTGACTTGTAGCGGTTTCAATTCGACCCGGGTTAGCATATCTCACTAGGATGCTGCTGTGATACTGCTCCCGATAGTCTGTGTTGTCACCGTCTGGAGGTAGGAGTAGTTTTCTCTCAGTTTTCGCAGCGCTCTTCGCTTAATATTTCTTACTATTCTCTCTTTTAAAATACAGATATTTTTTATATCTCACCTATAACTGTCTCTTTCCCGGGTAGGACTGTGCCCTCTAGGCGAATGCGATAAGGCCGGCTGCAACCCGACCGGAGTATGGGGCCTAATATTTTTAGGAACCAGGAGTGGAGAAGACAAACTCGTTCTCTGCAAATAGACAAATATAAATCCTCAATTAACGCTCGCGGCGATGTTATATTATAGGACAAGATCGAAGGAAAAAGCGAACTCACGGTATCGTTGACGTTCCTCGGCGAGCCGGCGGAAGGCGGCGCCGAAGGAGGAAGATACGGACTGTGAAGGGAGGAAGCGTACGGCGCGTACAGCGACGAGGGATAGGAGGTCGCGACAGGAAGCGGTGCGCTCGAAGCGACGCTCGTCGGCTGCGACGGACTCGATCGGTCGACGAGAGATTCGCAGGCGGGAGGAGCGGTCGACGCAGGCGGATGCGCGGCGACCGTCGGCCGGTGGCCCGGCAGCGAGTGCGCGGGGTACGAGTGCGGGGGCGCCGACGGCGGAGGTATCCGGTGACTCTGGTGATGGGAGGTCTGCGCGACGGTCGCCGCGTGGACGTCGCCGGCGGGCTGATGCGGCGGCCGGCCGAGCGGCGGAACGCGGTTCGAAGCCGAGTAGATCGGATGCGGCGACTGCGAGTATAGCGGGGGACCGGGACCGTTGACGCGGTTCGCCGGCGACGCGAGGCGGTCGACGGAGGGCTGCGGGAGCGGCGGTCCGCGGAGGTCGCGAAGTTGGTGCGGCTGTGGCTGCGGTTGCAGCGTTGGCCGGGGCGCCGACGAGTCCATCGGCGCCGGGGCGGGGAGACCCCGGTGAGGCGCGTGCGCCGCGGGGACGCTCGTGGGAACGGAGGTCGGGTGCGTCGGATGAACGGGAGGATGCTGGGAGGAAGGAGCGACGGCGTGCGGCATTCCTCGATCGCGATTCGGCGGCGCCGTCTGAACGGGCGCATGGTTCTGCAGGCGGTCGACGCGGGCGACGGGCGAGGGCGGCCGCTCGGCGGGAGCGGTGTCGGCGTGCGCGGGCAGGCCGGGGTGGGGGGCGATGCGGTGGGATTGCGGGGCACGCTGCAGTGGCGAGTGCAGCGGCGAGCGGAGTGAGGGGCGCGAGAGCGGCGGCGGCGGCGCGGCGGCCGGCTGCGCGGGCGCGCCTTCGAGGCGGTAATGCGCGTCGCGGTGCGCGTGCGGCGTGAGCGCCGGGTGCTGCGGCAACGCGGCGTGGCCGGGGTAGGCGGCGTGCGGATGCGCGTGCGGCGAGGGCGCGTAGTGCGTCGGCGGCGGCGGGGGGTGCGCAGGCGCGGCGGTAGAGGCGGGCGAGAGGGGCGCGGCTGGGCGCGCGGCAGCCGGCGCGGCGGCGGCGCCGAGCTCGGTGACGGGCGGCGGCTGCGACTCGAGGCCGGCGGGTCGCGCGGCGGGCGACCGCTCTGGGTGCGGCGCGGGCGGGATGCGCGCGGAGAGCGGCGCGTCGGGCGCGCGGTGGGCGATCGCCGCGGCGCCGGCGCCGCCGCCGCGGTGCGCGAGGTCCGGCTGGTAGGGCGGCGGCGGCGGCAGCGCGGCGGGCGCGGGCGACGGCGCGGGGCTGCGGCAGCGGCGCGGGCGCGGGGCTCGCGCTGCCGCCGACGGGCGCTCGGGACAGAGCGAGCGCGCCGCCGCCGCGCGTCGCTCCGCCGCCACCCGCGCCGCCGCCGGCTCCGACGAGACCGCCGACGCCGATGCCGAATCCCCCGACACCGCTGTCCGAACACTGCAGAGATTTAAAATAAAAATGTTAAATTATCTGTCTACTTTAGTTTCCTAGATTTCGGATTTTAATAAATTAACCAGGGATAGAATGATGCGGATTTATTTATTTAATTTACATATTATTTTCATACGTCGCAGATTCGCGAAAATTAAAAATATTAAAATTCTCATTTAATTTCACACGCAGAGTTACCTCAGTTAAAATGCCAAGTAGTTGCGAATACTTCCTAGGTGTACTAGTACATAATAGAAATTATGAAAAAAATAAAATAATCGGATTGTGTCTATTCCGAACTTTTATCTTCTCATCTATATAGTTGATTAAAAAGAAATAAATAAAAAAAGTTAAATATATACTCTGAAAAACGTTAATTTTTGTAACGACAAACGTTAATTTTTATAATTTTTAACAACAGCATTTTTTTCTATTTAAAATAAAGAAAATAAGCAATGTACTATTGACGATACTAGTAAAAAGATTTTGATAGGCAGCCCTGCAGCATATTAGGGCCCTATATGCAAACTTCCATTTAAATAATAATATTAATAAATAAATAAATAAATAAATCACATTTCGATTATAACTGATAGATGCACACATTTACGGTGGGATCTTATACTGGCAGATGTAATTTGTGTGTCTAGCGCCGAGGGTAGTCTGCAAGGAGCTTCCGCACTGGTTAACAGTGTTGCGGGCTATGCCCCATGCACATTTGCAGGACTAAACGCGAATTAATTACAGCATAATAAATAAATACGACAGTTAACCATCAGCGGCTGTTTTCATAATAATCCACCCAAACTCCAAGCGGATGAAAAGCATCGGGCGGAAAATCACATTATTACCAAAACCGTCGACCACTTTAATACATTATTCAGCTGCATTATTAATTATGAAACACGTTATTCCGATCCGCAACATTATTAGAAATTATTTCCGAAACAGTATTGAATTATCCAAACTTTTGGTCTGAGAAGTAAACCGTCATAGAAGGAAACATGGAGAAATTTACTGAGATAAATTAGTACCTATCGGATTACCTACGCGAGATCCAACTAAACAGGGCATTCTATAAACACTAATATTCTTATAAATTTGGCAATAATGGATTTTAATGCGTGAAGTAGTACCCTATTTTAATGCGTGAAGTAGTACCTGATCTGCTTCGCAAAAATCAATTGTATTGTTTTGGATAATTTTATAAAATAATATATATATATATATATATATATATATATATATATATATATATATATATATAAACAACGGCAGTTGTAACTTCGCTGAAACGTTGGGTGCCTTCAATTTCATGCGATAAAATCATTTTTTTGCCTAATTTATACTGTTCAAAATCCGCGATAGTATTCGTTGTCATACTAATTTTCTTTTTAATATGCCAGAAGATAAAATACGCTCTTCTGCACCTCTGCTCTATCTATATAATCGTATATAAAAATTCAGCGTGCGTATGCTTGTGATCGCAAAACTCGAAAAGTATTCCGTTGATTGATTTGATATTTTGACACAACGTTGCATTCGAATACGCTCGTTTTTATAGTAAAATGTTTTTTTTACCATTCGAATAAGAATACTTCGGTGAGCTTCTTGTTTATTTCTATTGCGAGATCGGATCGTCATTCGTACGTGATCATGGCAAGTAATAACAGCGTCGTTCGTCGACAGCACTGCATTTGTAATATAAATTGAGACATGAGCGGAATGCGCTCCCGCGGTCGCGTGTCGCGTCATCATCCATAATCCATAGCAACATCGCGTGATATTCGATTGTAGAGTCGTAAACATGAAACGAATACGGCAATCTTCCGAGAAACTAGCAAAGGGCGTCGGACTTCAACCTGGCACTCTATATACTTTATAATAAAATTTAGGTTAGGCTAAACATTGAAATAATTTAAAAACTAAAGGACTAAGATACCTGGGATACCTCCTAAAGGGGTGATTATTAACTCAGTGCGTATAGCTATAAAATATCGCAATGGTTCAGACGATTCCGCTAACATTAACTGAGTCTATAAAATGTCGGAGTCAGATTATCTCTATCCGCGTTCACGCCTTCGCAACTCCTCCTTTTGTTGAGACCTTTGTGCCCGCTCAAAGACGTTAAAAAAAAGCGCTTATATTTTTCAAATAATTCATGAAACCAAAGTTCATTAGATATGGTCGTTCCCAGGTATCATTCATGTCACCTTAACCAAGAAAACTCGCCAGTGCCCTCGGCACTTAAAGAACTTTTTGGATAGCACACCGTACAAACTTATAGGTTTTCACACCCCTTTTAGTCCGATTTGGTACCGTGTGACGTCTTTCTATTCCCTAAATTTAAAAAAAAATAATTTGAAGAGAAAACAGTTTTCATCGCCGGATGATGCACCAGCCGCATTCGAGCAGGCAGTGGAGGCAGTGTCTGTTGCGCACTGGAATAAATACTTCGAAAATAAGTTTAGACGCATGAAACTCTGTAAAGATGCTCTGGTGGTGAGTTCTTTGAAATTATGTAATAATAAAAACTTTACCCGTACAATATTTCTTTTTATTTTCGCGAAACTTTCAGAGTTCTCCACGTACATTAGTAGGGTACGTATTGTATTTCAAATATTCATTATTATAAAGGGCTATGTCTTGCTGTTTTCCCGCGGCACCGCCGCACCGCCAGCTCCGATGATAATATCGAAGATGCCCGAGGGGTGGAGAGAAGAACAAACTTGGCCGGGTGAAGTTTTAATTAAAACCAAAAGATGGCGTTGGGCGAATCTGGCGGGACGGGGACGCGGCCGGCGAATTGTAGGGCGACACCGGTGCGGGGCGGCAAATTGAAAATAATTAACCGACTTCCGCCGGCTCCTTCATTCTAACTAAAGGAATGGATAGGAGATGTAGGCAGTCAAGATGCGCCGATGAGAGCGATATTTTTACGATTTGCTCGAAATACACAGGGTGACTCCTCCCTTTGTCATCAAATGTCTTATAATCGCATGAAAAGTTTTCGTGAACAGTTTTTACAATATATTCATCATCAGTGCAAAACACATAATAATGTTTATAATTTCAATGTAAAATGTAATTTTAATTTTTTCTGTTTAATCTTATGTTAAAGCGACTGATAAAGAAATGTATAAATGTATAATATCGGAGATAATATATATTAACGCTCGATAGTGTAAACATTTAATTAGTCATCGTTTTATTTTTGATCTTTTTGTGAATACATTTGTGGTAACGCCGTTTGTTTACCAAATGAAAAATATAATAAAAACCCCTGACGGTAAGGTTTTAAGATCTTAAGGCAATAGCCCACCATGTAGTACCCTATTATGTGTGCAATAAAGTTTTTCAAACAAACAAACAAATAGTCCATTTACAAGGAATGTCGTCATACGCTGCCAACAAGCTGTATACTATTGACCCTCAACATCGAAAGGCGCCAGCTTCCCTCCCGGCGTCGATCCGAAGGCGCCCCTCGAGTTAATTTTAAAAAGAACACTTTCGAGTTGAATGAACAATGGCGGTGGCATCAAATCTATTACGCGGCTGTCACGGAGCGCGCGGTGAGCGTCATTTAGTAGGAAATGCGATGGCGAGATTGCCGCTGGCCTAGGGCAGGCAGGCACCCCGGGAGGCAGACGCCGCCTCCCAAGAGGTGGGCGGGGAGGTAGCCAGAGAGCGAAGCGGCAAGACGCGAGCGGAAACTAGGGGAGGGCGAAGAAAGTGAACAGTAATATTGTTCTAATAAAAAGGCAGATGAACCGCGCGAGAGAGAAGAAATATGCCTCGGGGGTTGGCTGACTGGGCTCGCCGTAAAAACGACAAGCGCTGCACAACGTACGATAATCAAATTTATCGCATAAAAAACGATTGCAAAAAGATAAATGAAACCAGACTACAACAACAAACATTTACTATATTCAATAATGTTAATACCAGAAAAAAACAGAACATACAAGCGAAAAATGCGTTAAATAGTAAAGGCGATAATAGATATAATAATAATAGATTCAGTCAGTCGGCACAATAAAGCTCTGGATCATTTGCATTTTCGATACAACACACATCTCTGTATGAACATTTTCCCCACTAGAATGCCCGATGGAGGAAGATTAACTCCTAAAGCACCTTAAAGATCTTTTTTTATCAAACTGGATTAGAAAAAAGACTACTGTGACTTTTACTTAAATCATGTTCATACTTAAAAAGGATGATGGTAACAGAATTATCATACTTCTGTTCTAAGCGCTAACATTTTGAATACTTTTTTTTTACAATTTCAACTAAGTGTTAAAATTTCAAAATTTTCAATAAGGTAATCCTTATATGACCGAAGGGAGTCATTCTGATTCCCTGTGATTTTCTGATTTATGTGGGATTTGAGGTTGCTAAATCGCGATATTTAGGAATTATTCTTATTGTTGTTCAGAAAACATACTTATTGTGTTATATATATAAAACAGGTGCAGCATATATGAGACAGTATATGTATCGTATCAGGAGGAGAGGGCGTTTATATGTGGGCGTGGCACTTCCCCACGCGATATGCCACCCAGCCAGCATGCACTAGCTAGTTTCGCGCCAGGGTCCATTTTAATAAAAATGTAAATTAAATAAAAACATTGTTTATCTATAGCCATGTTTCATTAACATTTAATTTGCATTTTCATTTACTAAAAATCTATGATGTACAAGATCTCTATAAGTTCATATTCATGTTTCAAAATAACTCATTGGGCATACGAAGTAGGTACCTACATAATATACTTCTAGGTGGAAATAAAAGTTTTTTTTCATTTATAAATATTGTTTCTATTCCCATAGGGGCTAGCAATCAACCATTGAATGGTCCTTCGACCCGGATCATTTTGTAAACATTCGCTTTCCCAGCCACATATGTACGATAAAAGGCGGTTATTGCGACTTTTACCCAGTCGCGTTGGAAGACTGGGAGACTGAGCCGCGGGGGAGAAACGGAAAGTCTCGCCCCTCCCGCCGGCGACGGACAAGTTATAATTCGGGACTGAAAAGTTTTAAAAAGGAAAATCCCCGGGCGTGTGTCGGCGTGGCTGCGGAAGGATGAACGGGGACTTTCTTCGGCGCGCGCGAATAATAATGGCCCACGCCGCCGACGCAACCGGAGCGGAGCGCCCGGAAACAATTGCGGCTTTTACCGGTTACACATGGAGGAAAACTGTCGGTGTTTTCTTTTTCCATTAGGCTTTTGGACTTCTTTGCTTTTCTAAATTTTGATTGCCCTTCAAACGACTCTAACGTAGTTCTAACGATTCCCGTCTTGGCCATATCTGCTCTGCCCAAAAAATGTTTTTAAGTGTGATTCTGTGTTTAAAATGGCGAAGGGACGTCAGTTATGGCACAGTATACCGAGTTAGAACAGTAAGCGCACTATCGAGGGACAGGGCGATGTGGGGATAGGGTGCGAGGGAAGTGAGCAGAGGAATACGTTTCGGCGAACGCCTTTGGTTGGCGTGGGTGGCGTCTGGCGTCTAGATCTGCGTCGGCGAAGTAGCTGCCATGTGCGAGCCCTTAGGACTCGTGACGTCGCTCGCTTCGATTAAAATTTTGTTCTAAGAGACGCTACTGTCTATAAACTGTGGTTTAGGTGAAGGCAACAACGAGCGAGGGAGGAGACTTTCAATTAGTGAATAATAGAGTAAACGGGTCCCTAATTGTCTCAAAGGTTTAGGTATTTGATTATCCGGTTGTTTGGTGAGTAAACCCTCTATGTTTTCTGGTGAATTCTGACTAGGACTGAGTGAACTCACGTTTTTTTTTGTTCCAGCTTGGCTTACCATAAGGATGTTGTATTTTCCCGATTTTTTTATTTGATCTTCGGATTTGCTCTAAGCGCTTAAGCCATGTTTATTGCCAATTATATATAACCAACACATGTTTTTCTGACGGGCTGCTGAACCAGCCGATGTAACCTGTCACAACGTCAGTGGAGCGACGAATAACGAAAAGTTGAACTACGTATTTCAAGATACTAATATTTTCTTTCTTTTGTAGGAAATTGATCGGGGATGTGCAGACTGGCGGCATGCGAATTGGTCTTTTGAGATTCACGACCTGAGTTCATTACGAGTTAATGATATTTTATTGATTCTTTTACTCAATTTTCCACGTTTTCTATACAAGTGGAAGATTTTTCTAAAGTTATTCGCGTGGGTAGTCATTTTTCAGTTATCATTAGGTTTTCCAAGATATCCGTTTTTTCGGATATTTAAAGTTGTTTCATAATAAAAGGTAGGTAAGGTGCGTGAGCAGGGAAGATGTCGCCCGTCGAGGCAGTGATGCGATACATATGCAGTAATCGCAGCTTCAGACACAAAAAGACATCCCGACGAGAGACGACGCGAGCGCGGTTTCAAATATCCTATTATAATATCAAATATCCTAAATAATAAAGAAAAGTTCTTGCAATTATTTATTTTTGTTTATTTATATATTATTATATACGTATATATAAAGTATATATTGAATATAGGTAGGTACGTTTTGTATATATTAATGTGTGGGTGTATATATATATATATATATATATATATATATATATATATATATATATATATATATATATATATATATATATATATATATATATATATATATATATATATATATATATATATATATATATATATATATATATATATATATATATATATATATATATATATATATATATATATATATATATATATATATATATATATATATATATATATATATATATATATATATATATATATATATATATATATGTATATATATATATATATATATATATATATATATATATATATATATATATATATATATATATATATATATATATATATATATATATATATATATATATATATATATATATATATATATATATATATATATATATATATATATATATATATTATATGTATGAGTGTATATTTATATATAAATGTATCTATTTATTATAATGCCTATGTAGGTAATTATCATTTTATCCTTTTATTATTACCGCTTTAATAACTAACATTAGCACTACCGCTTTAATAACATCCTTTTCTTCAAATTTTCTTAATTATGTTGCCAAAAATTTTCATCATTTTAACCGAAAATTTATAAAAAGTTATAACACTGGTATCACTCCAGAACAAACTGTCGTCTAGTGGAGCTGATAAAATCCATCATATCTGTACTTTCTTTGCTTCGCAAACAATGATTAAGTATTTGCTCTTTTCTATACTGTATTATTTATGTCAACATTGTACATTTTTGTTTTGGATTTAAATAAAAAAAAAAAAAATAATAATAATAATAATATAGGCAAAATAAATTTTGAATAAAGACTAAAATTGCTAAGTAGGTACATCGATTATCTGTTTTGATTATGCGAAAATAAAATAATAAATACTTTATTATACACATCGAGTGTACGTTTAGGCACAATCCGAACGTCAGTAATGAAAAAAAAAAGGCCAGATAAGATTATATTGAGTCTAAATTGCGACTGGAAGAGCGTCGGAAAGGAAATGCAAAAAATGCCGCGAGAGATAAGGAAATAAGGAGCGAGCGCCCGGCTGTTGCAGGGGAGCCGTGCGCGCGGGATAAGACGAGTAAAAAATAAAGTAAAGCGATCGGGGAGTAAAGTATATACTGGGCTCGCGTAAAAGCCAACCGAAGAGAGGGGGGGAGAAGGGGGTAACGCTATTACCCCTGAGGAATGCAATTTCTCCGGGAAATTGAAATGAAGTGAGGCCATTATAATTACGATGAGTTAATGCGGTGATTAACTTGAGCTGCTGTTGCTCTCTCGCATTTAGCGTAAAGGAGCGAAGCGGAGGATTAAAATGCGACAAGATGCGGTTCTTACATAAATCTTAATTTAGGTATATTTTCCCTCCGAATGCGAATTTGCATCGACATGGAGCATTACACTAATCCTAAATCGATCCCAATAATGTGATAATTGGTACGATAATCGAACCTAATAATTGCGCGTAAAACATCTCAAAACCGCGACTAGAATTATTTCGATGTCGCATTTAAAATATTAGGTTCTTCTATCCTCAAACGGTCAAGACTTCCTACCAATTTATAGAAACATAATAATCAAGAAACAATCCAGGACTTAATATTTCTGGACCGCAATGAATTACATACAGGTGTGATTATTGCACGAGCATTTTTTGTGGGTGAATCAATACAACGAAATAAGCAACTTTAACGTTTTTTTAAGAAAAGGTTTTTTTTAATAGTATGAAAAGCTATCACGGTGCACTATCTAGCAGTAGGTAAAATGTCGCTGATATTGTTTATTTACGATATATTACCTACTGCTAGATGGCGCAGCGCGCTCAAACGCTTGTCAAACCTTTATTTAACAGTCAATTTCTTCAAAGTTTCAAATTAAAAAATAAAGTTAAAAATATTTTTTTCCAAAAAAAAAAATGCTTTTTGTTTTTTCCTAAATATTTTATCAAAAGTTTCTTACTTCGTTGTACTGATTCATCCATAAAAAAAAATCCTGTGCAGTAGTAATCACACTGTGTATAGATCTGCAGAGGATGCCATGCATTCTTGAAATATTCGTTAAAGGAGCTGTACCTATTTCAGTTCATGTCTATAGAACACCAGTAGAATGACTAGGGCAGGGGTCGGCAAGTAGTTTTAAGTGGAGTCCGGATACAGTTGAAAAGTTTTATCGAGGTCCAAAAAAAAAGTTTGTTTTGTTTTCAAATTATTTATTTATTTAAGCAATTATTGAACACAATACAATAATAATATTGTATTGGTAAATAATAGTATATTTATGGTAATATTAGGTAAAAAAAAAATTTAAATCTTAAAATTAATGAGAAAAATTGCACCGACGATCTTGAGCCAGTTTTTTATAGTTTGGTTCACGAGGGGAACAGCAAATGCGAAGTGAGTCTTCAAGGTGGGCGGCCGTTATTCTTGAACGATATTTGTTCTTTAAAAAATTCATTTTTGAGAATGATGATTCGCATACATAAGTCGAGCCAAACATAGTGGCCAGATTGATAGCCAATTTCTTGCAATTTTCATATGTTTCTGGAACATGTTTACCCCAAAATTCTTCAGTGGATGCAGTTTTATACATTTGTAGGGAAACATTTTCTTGCAAGTCAAAGGCTTTGAAATACTGAACAACTTAGCAGCCACATCAATCCATTCTCCCGATGCATCAACTTCATAAGGCGATTTAAGGAATTGAGACAGCTTCCCCAGCTCTGCAAAGTCTTGGAATCTCATAGCAAATTCGTTTTTTAGATCGGACATAAATTTTAAAAACACTGCAATGTCTTCTTCAGAGTTCTCCTTTTTATATTCAAGAACTGTTGGGAAATGAATAAATTTTTGTGAAGCAATATCTTTTTCGAAGATATCCAGCTTACGACGAAAGGCAGACACGCTTTGTATCAGGTCACATATTAATTTTCCATTGCCTTGTAACTCCGTGTTGAGCGCATTTAAATATTTCAGAATATCTTTCAAAAAAGCCACAGCTAGCATATTGCGCTCGTTTGTTATGAACTCCAAGTGCTTCCTTGCTCCCTGCGTATCCAACTTTTCCAAGAAGGAGTTTACTTGGTCTTTTATTAGCCAGAAACGTTCAATAACTTGACCTTTACTTAGCCAACGAACATTGTTGTGTTGAAGTAAGTCAGAATACGCCGATTCACATTCAGAAAGAAACTCCTTGAACTGTCTGTGCTGAAGAGCAGAATGAGATCTAATAAAATTAATCAACTTTACCAAATTGTCCATAACCTCTTTCAGTGTAGCACTAAGTTTTCCACAAAGGGCTGTCTGGTGAATTATACACTGATACGATATTAGACCAGAAGTGTTATTCCTGATTCTCTTTACTACACCTTTTTCTTTGCCAATCATCGCTGGAGCCCCGTCAGTAGAAAGCGACACCATTTTATCATAACTAATGTTGGATTTAGTAATAAATTCATCAATGGCCTTAAATAAATCTTCTCCTCGAGTGTTACCTTTCAACGGCAATATTGTTAACAATTCTTCCCTGAACATTTCACTATCATTATCATAAAATCTCACGAAAATAGACATTTGTTCATCATCGACAATGTCACAAGATTCGTCAAGTGCTATGGCGTAGCAAGGTGCCTTTTGCAGAAGTTCAAGCAGAGTGCTCTTGATATCACCAGCTAAAATTTCGGTTCTCCTTGTATTACTTCTTGCCGACGAGGGAATACTTTGAATTGCAGAGACCACGTCCTTTTTTTCCCCAAAGAGTGCCGTAGCTACGTCCAACATACATTCTTTCACTATCTCAGAATCAGAAAATGGTTTCTGATGTTTATTAAGCGTCCAACACACACGTAACGCTGCTTCTGCGGATTTTTCTTGCTCGCTCATGCAGCGAACTAGTAATTTCGTGCTTTTTGTATAAGAAGTAAGAAGAAATTGAAGTTTTTCTTTACGAACCTCACTGCCGAGAGGAAAGTTTTTATGGAAATGCTGATGAGTTGTTTCGTAGTGTCGTTTTAAGTTGCCACTTTTAATAATAGCGACAGTTTTATTGCATATGAGGCAAACTGGAACCGCCTGAGACCTATCAGGCAGAGTAAAACAATATTGTTCAGTCCATTCAATCAGAAATCTTCTATTTTCACTGTCCACTTTTCTCTTTTTAGGGTCCATGTTAATGTGAGTATAATATTATGTAGGTACGATAAGGTTTTCACACAAA
Organism: Micropterix aruncella; assembly: GCA_944548615.1. Lineage (NCBI taxonomy): Eukaryota > Metazoa > Arthropoda > Insecta > Lepidoptera > Micropterigidae > Micropterix > Micropterix aruncella. Next base: position 12,568,031 of record OX155958.1, read on the forward strand.
CAACCAGACAAAAATAAATAAAACAAGCGAACGAACGAACGACAAATGAACGAGCGATCTCGGACTGCGATTGACGAAGTAATGACCGGCCGCTAGTCGACCCTACCGCCTGCACCCCCGCACGCCCCGCCAACTTCGGCACTCATTCGCTCGACTCAACAAAAAACAGTCGCAGGCGCGCCGCCGATAGATAGGGATGCAGGCGGCGTAAAACGCTCTCGCGCATTTAATTACGTAAAATATGGTATGTTGTTTAGTGCGAGTATGGATGCACTAAAATAATTACTTAGTTAAGATTCCAAGGTTTCAAACGTATGAAAATAGTGCTAGTTCTATGAAAATATTTTTTATGTAGGTATATTAGAGAAAACTTGGCGGTCCTAAGTTCGTCCTCTCGCGGTCCGGACGCGGACCGCGGTCCGCCTGTTGCTGACCCTTGGACTAGGGTGTTATGGAGCACCGTCGCTTTTGTTACTCACAAATAATTTAATATTCAATGTTTAATACCTACTCAATAAAGCAAAGGAAGCAATAAAGCAGCGTATTATTTAATTCAGTATAATGTAAAACTAGATTCTTAATAATTTGAAGTTTACTACTGGCAACTTGTGTCACTGTGCGCACTCCTGTTACATTGCAAACCGCTGAAATGTCCTTTCCTCTAACATGAGTTGCTTGTATTTTCGCTTGGCTTCTGCGCAGGGCCACCATTGTTTTTATATTTATTTTCACCAGAGTTGGCTATTTCCAGTATCAGTTAAATCCATAAAGCACATAAACAAAACACAACATAAAAAACTACTTGATTTTCACTTGGCTAATCTGCCGAAATGGTCTTTGATTAGTTATGATTAGTTAACCTCAGGGGTCACAATATGTAACACAATGAACCCAAACTTCGTGGGCTTATTGTTAGCCATTGAGGAATCCCTATGACCACCTCCTACGATTAGCTCGCAAAGCTCGATATGTATTGTCAGCAGAGTTGCGTAAGTTTGCTAAGTTTTAAATCGATACGACCATTAGAAGTAGGTGAATAGTGAGTTGTAGGAAGCTTTTTCAATGTTACAGTCAAGCTTATAAAAGCGTATTAAACAAACAACAATAATTCACTTCGTTTAATTAGCAGTGCGTGTAAAATACAACTGCGTTGTTTTTAATAAACTGCTTTTAGAACAGTTTAACGGATATTGGAAGTGAATTAAGTGCTTGACAGCTAATATTCCGCTCTATTGCAAAAGCAGTTTAATTCTATACAGTTATTTTTTTGTTTAATGATAATCAAAATTTTGTAGCGCGCAGCGTACACCACAAAAGAAAAATACGGTGTATTCAAAAAGTTCCAGGACTACCTCGAAATAAATTACCGTGTTAGTCCTAGACATACGTCCTTTCGATCACCACCCACTCGCGAGACCAGTTATAGAAACATTGAAAAGCCTTAACAAAATCTTCAGCTGGAATGCTGTTCAGAACCGCCGTCACATTCGCTTTATTTGATGAAACATCATCAAAAGGCGTCCCTAAAGGACGGTTTTGAGTTTGAGGAAGAGCATGAAGTCCACAGGTGCTAAATCAGGCAAATATGGGGTATGCTGGAAGACCGAAACACCTCATTTGGCCAAAATCTGACGCGCAAGAATGATGGCGTGGAACTGCAAATTGTCTCGTAGAAGACAGCGATCACAGGACTCGTAAACTTCGGGTCGGATACGACGAATTCTTGCGAGCGGGCTTTTTGGAACGTTCACGTAGGCCAAGGGGCAAGAATTTCCGAATATTTTAAGGCTATAAAACAAAAGTTAATAGCAACCTGTCGCACCATTTTGTAAACGATGACAACGCATATAGACAAACTGGCGCAGATCACGTGTACACACAAACACCAAGCTGCCAACCGATACAAAGTAAAAACAGGAAACAGAGGAAGTTTTAGTCTACGGTGTTCTGCAGTTGTTCAAGCGATGGCGCCATTTGTTTCTTCTACAAAAAATCAGTCCCGGAATTTATTGAGCCCAGAATGTATCAAATATTATTATTTATTGTGATTATTGGCATGAATACAAAAGGTTCCGGATAGTGGCTAAGATTTTTAAAGAATTCATGACTGACTGAATTTTGGAAACGGCTGATGGATATACCTTTTTTTTGAAAATGTAGACCGAAGTGATTTAACTGCTTTTTGGAAAGTGCATACTTTTCCACTTCGTTTTTAACGGCTTTGAAACACATGAACGCTGCAGATCCCTCTGCACAAGAAGTTAAAGTATCCAGTGGTACAAATCGCTCATTTTTTCTAAAGTAGATTTAACTGGTATCGGAAATAGTGAACTCATAGTAAATTTTGAAATACGGACTGTTCCAAGGGATCCCAATGATGAGCGGTAGGAACGTTATTAATCAAGGTCATAAACGAGCGGTCATGAATAATCAAGGTCATGAACGTTATTATTATGTATTTATTTTGCTTGTACAAAAAAAGTTGTTACAGTGCACCGAAGTAAAGAAATTATACATTGTAAACGAACGACTTGAGATTGATACAGCTGAAGTAGCAAATGGCGCTATGCATATCTAACCAGACTTCTCAGACCTTTATTTAGAGGCACAATTACAGTGTACTAGATGCGCATTATGGTGTATTACTCTTAGAGTTAAAACGCCGACATGTAAATCTTAATTTCCGGCAAGGTATTCTAGATATATATTCATGATCCGGTCACAAATCCGCAATGAGCGTCCGGCTTAGGCAGTCGGGAGTCGGCAGCGGCCGCGAATTAAACCCCGCTTATTGTGCCATTAGCGTTCGCGCTGCAGTTGCGAAAAGTTAACGAGTCAATATTTTCGCCGTGGCGGTTTACCGCTTGCATTAACGGCGGCTTCGGAGTGGATGGCGTCGCGTTATTGCAGGCCATTCGCTCAGCGGCATCGCCGCGCTGCTGTTGCTGTTAAAATACATTACGCTGGGCGTGGCCGCGTACCGCATTACAGCTCTACCTACGGCACTGTTAAACCGAACAGTAACCATTCGTCGGGACATCGCCAGTCGTCACTACACTTCGCTTACAACTATAGGGGCAATTTGAATAAATGCAATAAAAATCAAATAAAACTGCCCCTCCCACTAAATTGTCCACTTTGAAGGTAGAATAAAGGAAGTTGATATAATTAAAAGATATTTATTTTTTACTAACATAAAATGAAATACAACTACTGAAAATGTTCTCCCTCTTCTTTCACACAATTCTTCAAACGATGCGGCTACTCATATGTTAATAATACAAACTTGTTAATAATACAGTCCGTTCCTTAATAGCCCTTTTCGCTTGCCTTGGGCTTGTTCCTCTGCACATGTGTTCTGGTACCCAATGTGGTCTTGTTGTACTGCGGTGATATTGTGGGACTCCAGCCAGATACCCCGATCGATCGATATAACGCGCAATTATTGCCTAGCTCTGAGATAGAAAATAAACCAATGTATTCATTGACAACATCGGTTTGCTCTAAATGGAATCATTCATATTGTGTAATGCAAGTGACAGATAGACGCAGGGTTATATATTCTGTGTATGTGATATTTCGCAAGTATCCCATGGCGTTCAGAGACAGCAGATCGGTGCTGCTAGCACCCAAGAGCAACAGGCAGACGTCTAAATTATTTTTAAAATATCATGGGCTACTTGCGAAGAAGTCACAAAAAACAGATTATAGCTCTCATCGGTAACGGGACACACTGGATTTCTAAAATGTCTGCATTAAAAAAAAAGATAGACATGCAAGGCAGGGGTCGTGGCATCCAAAAATCGGCCCGAAAACCATTTTGCCACTGGCAGATGTCCTTTCCTTTACATTTTCTTTTTTCGATTCCCTAGTAGTTACTATTATACAACTAGGATTTCCGCTTGGAAAAAGCCGTCAATAATGACAACAGTTCACAAGCGACATTCCAGCTTGAAGGGGTTATGGCCAGAAAATGGCTGTGAGAAATATCTGCAACGTACTGTCGAACTATCAAAGCGAGTTCGTGACGCCGGCGTTTCGTCGTCGAATAATTACGTTCAATTACGGCGAACACCACACCGCAGGCACTGCACAGTGCGCCGCCGCTGAGAGCAGCCCGCCCGCTTTGCCGCGCCTCCTTCGCTTTTTTCTCCTGTTTATTTACTGCTTATTACTGCCGGAAGTTTTTATAAAAGCGTCCGACTTGTGAGAACATTCTGCCCGTTTTTTTATTCTCCACCTCTGTAATTATTTTAAATTCTCATCTTCAGGCGCCGTCTAGTGGAACTGCGCCAAGGCGGTAACAAGTTAGTCATTTGATATTCGTGTCGTACCAATGCTATGATGTCTTAACCCTTAGAAATACAGACACGAGAATGAAATTCACGACGACATATTTTCAACCCTCGAAAACTTCTTTGCAGGGGGTGTTAGTGCACACATACTAATGGTGGCTTATTCGATGAAGGCGACTATTTTCGCATATAATTTCATAATTCCATAAATACGGACAACGGCCGCCCGCGAGTTTATTTTATTTTTATTTTATTTTATTTGGTACCCAAACAGAATATTGACAACACATACAGTGACATATATATACTACAGTTACATGACTACATCAATATCCTTTTGATATGAGTACCTACACAATTATCACAATGCATGAACAATGGTTGATTTTTTTTAAAAATACGTATAAAAAAAGGAAAAAAACAAAAAATACCAGAATTACAGTATTTTAAAGAGGGACGCTTTGAAGGAGCATAAACTATCATGAAATATATCGATGCGATTGTCAAGATGAAATTTGTTATACAGACGACATATACGTGGGATTACGTTATTTACCCCGGTATAGTTTTTTGCTAAAGGCGTTTTAAATAAGTCTGGGTATCGAAGACTTCTTTTAGTAATGTTAAATTGTATTTTTTCTATACAAGAGGTATCGATTTTATTATTTAAAATTTTGTACAGGAACACTAAATCTGCAACCTGCCGGCGTTTTTCTAATGTGACAAATTTAAAAGCAGTCAGTCTTTCCTCGTAGCCAGTCAGATGATTCTTAAGGCCGCATTTAAATGATAGCATTCTCAGAAATTTCCTTTGAATGGATTCGACTCTATCGGAGTACGTTTTAGAGTTGTCGCAACGGAAAAACCACCGATCGGTGGCATTAGCATTCCAGCGGTTGAGGGCATAATAATAGTAATAATAAACCCTTTATTTGTACAAATGGGGGAGCATATTGCCACATAGCATATTAACCAATAAATATATAAATCTATGTCTCTATACAGACAAAATTACTTAACTTCAAAGTAAGAATGCCCGGCGAGAACGAATATGGGGAGGAAGACAAAGCGAAGAAACTGGTTAAATCAAACAGATGTATTGTATAGCTTTGGTAGGTAGTTCTAGATTTGGGAGGTAGGTAGATCTATGAGGTGAGACTTAAATGATTCTAAAGAAAGCTAGTTTCGATATTTGCCGGGAGATCGTTCCAGAGTATTACATCATGGACATCTAAAGGAGTAGGAAAATAAATCGACATTATGGTGCGGAATTTTCAGTAAATTGTCAGAGGCTGATCGAAGCATAAGCCCATGGGGACTTAAAAGATCGTAGAAATAGGATGTTGATTGAAGGAGAACACGACAAAGAAGCACGTATATAAATATACATTTCTCCTTTTGGGTATTATAGCAAACAGTGACTTAAATTCGTACGTGGAGCGAAGATGAACCTCATGCACACATTTTGCAAACGTTCCAACAGTTTTTCTGATAAATCGAGATAATCGACACCTGTATAGTTAAGATAAGGTAAGAGTAGCGAATGTGAGATATTTTTTTTGTTTCTATAGGGATAAATCGTTTGAGCGCTTGTGGAGGGTGAAGCCATTCCGATGCTCGATCGTACTTTAAAACTTCCAAATGGAAAAAATATATCTCCGCCAGTTTATAACTATATATCTCCGCCAGTTTATAACTATCTTATTTTCAAACTGTGTTATTTTTAAGCCATTTTAGATACATGAATGCAAGCACTGGCTCAGTGTAAAATTTTGCATTTTTAAATCACCAAAATAATTTCAGATAGGTCTCAAAAAATACCAAAATACTCAAAGTTGAATATTCTAATTGGATACATTTCTGGTTTATAATAATGACGTCTGGTTTATAATAAATGACGAGTTTTATGAGGAATGCTTTTAGCACACAATTTCAAATTCATTATGTTCGCATATACAGCGCACAAATATAGTCAAAAATGGGCATTTTATAAAATTATTTCTATATACCTACCTGATTTCTTTCGAATTCTAAGCATTTTTCAATAGCCCATACTCTGCAATAATGAAACATAAAATACCCAAAAACAATACAGGCGGCTTAGCAAAGAGGTAAAGGCCAATGGATGTTTTTAACAGATCTTTGAAACGGACTCTTAATAAATTAGCAGATTAACAAAACGTGTTTCTTTAACTTAAAAAATCTATACAATGCACCTGTCAATTCCCCCGAGTCTAGCGGCGATAAAAACCAAGCTGTTTTTAAATTAGTATTTATTTGCCGTCTATAAATAGCCGTAAAACAGACTTCGATAGGAAAAAGCCTCTTTTACGATAATGCAAATTAATAAACTATTCGTTAATGTAAATCGAATACGAAATCAGCGATGCTGCCAAAAGATATGAATACGTTAACGAAATACCGCACAATTATGCTAATGGCCAATATTGACGAAGTGTGTGTAATAAAACATGGAAATAAACATTGGGATAGATAAAAAACTGAACGAGGCGCGGTAAAAAAACGTGCTACCGCCGACTCAATCATAATTTATAACATTATCTAAAAGGTTGACGTATAATATAAATGGACAGAAAAACCTCATAAATTATTCATGGTCGGCCCAAAAAGCTATTAATATTTGAAACCGGCAATTTACATAAGTCAATTAAGGTTGAGCTTGACAACATAACCATTAAATTAGTGCCCCCAGAGTGGATTATTATTTTTAGACATCGATAGTCGCTCCTTTTGGAAGTGTATAAAAATTGAAGCGGGAAAGAAGCCATTAGCGCTCCGCGGTCGTTTTGTTGCCTAATAATATAAAGTGAAATATGAAAAGCGAAAACGGCAGTTAGCCGCAGCGAATCGGAGTATTAACAGTGCGCATACATATTCATTAGTTAATATAAACTCAGCTTAACGACGTTAACATAATATCGCGGGTCGTCGGTAATTACGCCGACATATTTTCCTTTTGCCTCGCCTCCTATGCATAAAATTACCATCGGGACGTTTTTATAGCGCGGTATAAAACTGATGATTTCTTACCCCTGCCCGACACGCCTCACCCTGCCTAGTTCGCTTCGCTATACTTAGCTCTGCCTGCAATGCATAGGATACCATAGTATATTCAATAATTTATGTCTCTAGCTGTGCGAGATACGGCGTCGCTCCGGTGAAGGATGGTTAGAAAACCTAATTAGGATAAAATATCAGTAGGTTGCATTCGTCAAAGTTTAAAAACGTTTTTTTTAAATTGACGGAAAAAACATTGGATGGTTAGGAAATTCCCAAAGACAAACTTTTGGCTACATATTTGAAGCATTAAACCTTTGGCGTGTTACATCCCCCTAATCGTTCTTTCCTTGATCAACTAATTATTTAACAAAAATAGAAAAAAAACTTCTTTTTACACCAACCAACCAACAAGCAGGAAAAGTATTGGGAACGCACAAATTTTTTTTCCGACATGAATACGAAAATAATCATTTTGAGCCCCCCTGAGACGATTAAGACTATTTCCAGATAGAAGTCTGTATACTACCCTGGACAACGGCGGTTGCAACATCTCCGAAACGTCGGGTGTTACAAACTTAAAGCGGTAAATTCGTTTTTATCTTATATACACGCATCAGCCTTAAGCTGCTAGTGTATAATATAATAATAATAATAATAAAATAATCTTATTTATAATGTCAAACAACCGCGATAGTCTTCGATTGTATTACCTTGTTTGAGAGAGCTCACCTTAGATTGCACGACTTTACCACATTGCTTAGCCGTTTGGAATAGTATTCGTTTGCTTACGTAATTCAGTCGAATATTCCGCATCCGCATCTAAGCGCCGTATTCCTACAGTTTTTTTTCCTTTTCATTTATTATCAACGATAATAAAATAAGTAAAAGAGAAAGCAAATACAAAGGACTTTCATTGCTCGCGCTGAGTAGTAATCTTATCAAATAAACCGTAATTTATTACTCGGGGGAGGTTTGTATTTCTTTTGTCCGGCGGTGTCGCTCGCGGAGGGCGCGGCGGGGTGGGGGAGGAGGGGAGGGTCCCTCGCTCCAGAGATTTTCCCGGTGCTTACGTAGAGAACGTGGCGGTATTACAGGCTCGTTAAAACTTAATAAAAAGCCGAGAGAGTGGCAGCCGGAGGACGCGGATAAGCAGCTAAGCGAATAAAGTTTTACACGCCGTCTGCTGCGCAGCCGATGGAGCCGTCCTCGGAACCGGCACTCTGCCACCGAGAGAGCCACGCGGTCATCCGCCGTTTCCTTCTTTATTGCTCCAACTTCTACAGCCTTTTAAAAGACAGTTCACGACCATAAAAATGACGTTGGGTTGGAATTTTCTCTATTTTGTAAGTTGGTGGGACTTTTTGATATTATTGGGTCCTTTCTTGAAAAGATGCCGGCTACATTTACTCGGTTATTTTCTCGAATATTCCACTTCGCCGCTCCTTCTTTATTCTAGACAAGAAGACAACTCCAGGTCTTCCGATTTTCTGCACTCGTGCCCACGATATTGATACACGTGCGCCTGGATACTGATAAATTGAAGATCTTAAGAGAAAGGGTTTAGTTAACAAGTAAATATATTAAAAGGAATAAAAAACACGACTGCCGTTACAAATGTGAACTACTGTAATTATAATTATTTTTATTGCGGGTTTTTATTAAATATTTGTGGTTTATGTATTTATCCATATAGATACACATATATTTTCGGATTCTACTCAATCAGACCTTTTATTTGACACTAAACACTATATATTTATGTTCGGATATTTAGATAACTATTTACTTAATATTTGGACAGCAAGGTACGCTATGACACTCGGGATAACCTAACAATTCTAACAATACCACATACGTATAAAAAGGTTTAAGAGTTATGGTGAAATAAAAAACGGAATAGAGAAAAAACACTCCTTTTTGTTTGGCAGTCGTGCAAAAAATGGAAAAGCAAGACTATCAACAATTGCTGATGGTCTGCTTGTGATTCCGGATGCCTCGAAACGTATCGGGTTGGGACAGAGAGCCACCGCGGGACGCGCTCGGGCAGCTCAAGGCGGCCTCCTCTCTCGAAGTGCAGGAAAAAAGTAAACTTTCGAAAGCGGAAGAAAACAGTGCAGCGGCCATCTCACGAGTGGCAGCGATTTCGAAGCGCGCGATGCAACGCGGTGATCAGACAACGTTAACGAATGATCCACAGTCTGATTGAGCGTGGAGAACGGTGACAGTCTCCGGTAACTCGGAGATGTCGACTACAACGGGCGAACCCGTCACCCCAGGAAGTTTTAACGATAATGATCGTTATGTCTCCCGGAGATGAGCGCAGAAGACTTTGGGACGATACAAACCTACCGTCCAGCAAAGCCACGAACCCGTCATAGTCAAATGCCTTACGGCGAGGCACTAGGAAGGTAACCCAAGCTATGTCACCTCGCCCCTAGCTACCAGTTTTCCGTAGGATATCTCTGTCTGTAATTAATTTCCAGGATACCTCCGACCTCCCGACTGGTTACGAGACCGAAGTCGCTTGCGCGGCCTCTACCTGTTGTATTACAGCGGTAATTCAACATAACTTGATCGCGGACCTGGGCGTCCTTTGTCCGTCATACCACTCGGAATCGGGTGGCCGATACGATAGGTCGTTTCAAGAGTGGCATGACAGCAGGTCAATATCCACCCCGTTGCTTAGAAGACAGTATATTTCCATAGCCTCCACATTCCTTCAGTAATTAGTCAGAGTGCACAACCAATTGACTGATGCCGCACAGTGCGCAAACCGTCCAGTAGCGCCGGAGGGCCCTGTCCCAGGGAAACCAATCCACCAGCAGTGAGGCCTGGGACGCGTGAGTCCTTCCAGGGGTAGTCGCTCACTCGATGAAGCTACTGAATAGGAGGAACTAGTCCCCGGTAACTAGAATAAATTTCGTCATCCTGCAGCCATCATCTCTTAGTATCAACTCTTTCTCAGTATCCCTTTCCGCCGCCGCCATTCTCCGTACTTCTTCGGCGGTAACTTACGTTCCTATTTGTGAGGATGTAAATACGAGCGAAGGAGTTTGTTGGCGTGGTCATAATACGTTAACGACTGCCGCTTTTATAGCGGCGACACTCGGAAAAATGATTTGATGGCTTCGCCGGGTACTTTACGACGGTCGCATTAAGTAATGTTACGGCTTCCACGGTCCCGCCGCAGCGCTGTTTGTTTCTTTACGATCGCGGCGCGGACGTAATAAAAAAATATCGATTGCCCCGCGAGAAAGGAGTGGTCACGGCGGATCACTTATTCCTCCGAGCAGCGGGCACTTAGCGCGTATTTCCAGCGCTGAGCGATCCATTTTTAAAGAGCTACGGGCGCTGCCTTATCGGCCGTATTGCGCGACGAAGGCCTGCGATCGACGCATGAACCTTATACTGAGGGGGCGACTTGTAAGGTTAGGAAGAAAGATAAGAAAAACAGGTGAAAAAGCAACAAACAGTTTCCTGATATTACTTGCATAAGAATGTGGGTATCTCACTTTAGTTTGTTGTCCAAGGTAAAGCCCAAGTATTTCACTTGATATTCGTGTTTAATCATTTAGCAGTTACAAAAGCGTGCTTGTTGGAGGAATGTTCTGAGATAATTTGCATATATGACTCTCGGTTCTTGCCAGTGACCGCCAAAAAGGCCATATAATTGGTTATACCGCTATTTAATGTTAGAAGGTTGTTTTTTATCCAGCAATTATTTTAATTATTTAATCACCCATCCATTTTTATTATTTAATCACAGTTAGGGTAGACACTCTAACTACGTTGCAGTTAGAAACTCTAACTACGTCAGAAGCGCTAAACCGATGTATTTATTTTAGACGACATCAAAAAACACGTTTATCCCAAAAATAATCTCTATACGCTTCCCTCTCCTTGTGTCGGAATAATATTATTAAATAATATATAGATAACTACTATATCGTACATACTAATTACATACATACATGTATCTTCTATTTATACTTATTAATTATTTATTTATTACTCAATTATTTATGTCCTATTAATTCTTTTTTATGTTATATTCTTATAACTAATTCTTATAAATCATCAAAATAGTCGCTATGCCATAAAATGAATAGAACTGCCTGAAATGGCTGACGCTATATATAATGTTCCCCAATTGTTGCATGCAAATTGTTTCTGTAAAAGTGTGCAGTAAAAATGTTTTATTCTTTCATGTATTTTTCAACAAAATAACAGAAATTGGTAACGAGAAATACGAGTAATATACACATTAGGCACTAAACATTCGCGAACTGTTAATCCATTGGATTCAGACAACAGAGACTTGTATAAATTGTCAAGTCGCATAATCAAAACGCTTCTCTATTAAAAATAAAAGAGCAAAAAACAGTGAATTACCAAAGAAGACCTCATTTAAGTAGATTTCATATTCAATACATTCAGCAAGCGTCGCATCATTTCGCATAACTGCACGTTGCTATCAATCAGTCAATCGACGTCGATGTACCGCCCGCGAGTGAACAGGCAGCACTCGACCAGTCTTCAAGGCTTGAACGGACATAAATACAGCAAAAAAGGGCGTCGTTGCAGCTTCGCCGGGAATGGCAGCGTCCGATATCCATCTAGGGAGCGGTTCGCGGTAAATCAGGAGCTCCTTTGAGCGCCACTCGGGAGCCGCCAATTAAAGTAGCAACTTGTAAAACAAGCGGCATCGGCGGAAGTTGCCAATCCAAGAACGGATAGTGTGTGATTATCGTACTAAGCGAAATGTGAGTAAAGATACGTCCACATCCATGCTCTTAAAACGTTCATTGCCAAACTGAAAATTTAAATTTCGTGTGGTGGCATAAGTTATTTTACCCACATAGAAACTCGTTAGCGACGACCACGCGATATCGCGTGAACGGTAAATAATGTTCTGAAGCAGGAGTTCGGATATTAAAACTGAGTATGCAATGAGGTTTTCGAGTATATATATATATATATATATATATATATATATATATATATATATATATATATATATATATATATATATATATATATATATATATATATATATATATATATATATATATATATATATATATATATATATATATATATATATATATATATATATATATATATATATATATATATATATATATATATATATATATATATATATACTCTGGCCGACATAGAATACGGAACTGCAATCAATACAGCATTCTGCAATACAAAGCTCTGGTGGAATGAATGAATGAAATTATCTTTCATTTTATATAGACATACAATTTATGTATTTGTTTATTAAGGAATTAATTACTGTAAAAACATTGATTTTGCTTACAAAAATAACAGGAACCGAATGGCAAAACCTTAACCTTATGCTTATTTTATTTTGTCACCCAACTGGTACTAGCTTATTCTAGGGTGAACGGGGAAGTCCACTATTTGCGAATTAGTGGATTTATCCAGTAAACTACTGCGAATTAAACTGAGTATCTAAGATAAGTAGCAATAAAGGCGCAACGAAAAAACAACACAAAATAAAATGCTAAAGCAATATGTCTGTGAAAGAAAAGACATATAGGATGGGACAATGATAGGGTAAAGAACTAGGTTTGCTGAGAGAAATATTGTTTTTTAAATGACTCCTGGAAGGGCGAACAGCGACGGAGCGCTTGAAGACGTGCGAAGTTAGCTGGCTCCATAGACAGTAAAAGACTGTGAATATGAAAAGGATTGACGTTTTGGAATAGGGATGTTTTTGAGCGGCTCTTCTATCTAAATAGAATTTTAGGACTGAATTATCTAGGATAGCCTCAATAGATAATATAAACATGATCGTTGTTGTGTTAAAATACTAAACAGCATCCAGTCTTTGAAATGTTTAGATACAGAAAAATACTGGTGCATTTTTGAGGGGTTACTTTAGAGAATATTTCACCCGCAACAAGACAAATCGTGATAAACGCTCTCATGATACAGAAATATAACAACGCGGATCGAGAGCGACAGACACAGGTATTATTTTAATCAAAAATTCTTTTGACAATCTGTTCTATTTATTAATGGGAAAAGCTGATTAGATTTAGGGTTCCGTACCTACGATAAAAATGGGAGGCGCCATATAAACGGACCTCTTTGAAATCACATTTTTAGCCGTACGATCAGGGCAAGTCGAGGGGCGGTGCGGAAAATATCGTGCTTTAATAAAAAATCATTCTTTTAAAAAAAACGTAATTTCAAATAGGTATATAGTATTTACAGAAAACAAACTACTCTAGAAAAATATAGTTCTTTTATAAATCATCGTATTTTTAAAAAAATGACATACTTATACATAATATCGTGCTTTAAACAAACCGTACATTTATTAAAAAAAATATTTTAAAAAAATATCGTACTTTCAGAAAATATTGTCGATTCAGAGAATTTCGTATATTTCAAAAATATCACAATACCCTATACTTAGATATCGTATACTCGTAATCGAGAATATCGTATACTTCATAAAATAATTATCCGATTTGAAAAAATCTTTAGCTTATTAGTTTTATTCCTATGTATGAATGAGCTGCTTTGAGATGCCAATTATATACAAACTGATCTGAGTTCAGCTCTAGCGTTTTGAAAAGTCCTAGTACGGTTCATCTTACTCCTAGTTTATTTCTCGTGTGAGTATAAAGTACTAATTTAAGGGTGTACCTGATAGTAGAGTTCCTTGGACTCTACTAGGACATGTTATATAAATTATATATCTCCCTAATATAGAAATAAACCAAAATAACAAGAGTAGATAATCATATATGAAGTTGTATCCAATATCGATGCACTGATTTATTATGACACGATAATAATGTCTATCTTGTAAGTATTTTAGGAGAGGCTTAAGCCAGTGTCCTAGATTCAAGTGTGATAGGTAGGTATGCAAAATACACTGACGATGGTATAGCTGACTAGCCAATGACAGTCATCTATCAAGCAAATACACTTATGTAAAACATATGCGTCGATTAAACCAATACTGCATATTTTATATTCGGTTCGTTTTGTTTATTAGCATTCTGTTGTTTTACAACTGTTATTCGGAATGCGGCCGCTATTTATTAACGATTCGAAAGCACGCGCCGTCGAAGTTATTTTACGAGCGATAAATCGCATTAACGCGCGTATGTTGTACAACTATAGCCGCATGTCTTCTCCGTAAATAAATCAGCTCCGCGCACGGACGAACACTTCGTGGAATCAGATATCATCGATGAGCATTCAACCCAAACCACTCTGGCATCAGTACGACGTTTTAGCGTTATACAGAAGTATAACGCTAGCGGTACATATACGTTTTAGCGTTATATATAGCGTTGTTAGAAATCGTTATCTCGCACAGTTTCCGAGGTAATGGCAGTTTTTTATTTATTTTTGATTTTCCCATAGGTTCTTACCGTCTCTTTTTATCTCTTGCCCCTTAACAGCTCCCAGCAATACATAAAATAATTTCTGGGAAGAAGAGGAGGGAAAAAGATTATCAACGAGAAAGACAGAAAGTACATTTAGTAAAACAATACCTAATAACTTTAGTAGTATATGTTTTCATGAAATTGGACATAAATACTTGTAGTTCTCGTAACGCATGTATCGAACCGCATTGCATTGCATTCGTCGAAATATTGAACGCAACGTCATGCGATAACATGCCACGCTTTACACCTACCCCATCCCAGCACACACCCTATGTCGCCGGTACAAGCATCTACGCAACGAAAGACCGCCTCATCGATTCCCATAGAACTGCGACGTGACCTGTCCAAGACAACTTGGCAATAGGCCCACCACATTGTATTCTTTTGTGTGTGCAATAAAGCTTTTCAAACAAACAAACAAACAACGCAGCGGCATCAGTCCAAGTGAAACGCGCGCTTCCCCCAATCCCGCGCATATCGTATGTAGCTGTCATTAGCAACGACCTATCGGTAGATCACTCCCGTATATTCCGCTCACTCAGGACAAGACCTATGTTTATACATCGCTAATCGACGCGATACAGGGCATCCCTGCACTCATGTCTGCTGGATGATCAGTCAATTCCAAAAACTAATATCTTATTGAATGGAATCTCTCGCGGCTCCCACGAGCCGGAATGCCGCGTCCGATCCTGCAATGCTTTTTCAGCGATCGATCAATACGCATGAGGCGCGACGAAAACGGAAGCGACAGTAAAAACGCGATCTGCAATTTTGCAACGTCGCACAATGTGTCACTTGTAGAAAATGCCAGCGTGAGATAAACGACCTGACTATCTCGACCTAACTTTCAATCGCTAGGTCTATAATAGGCCCGACTGCGTTTCTTTGTGAACTAAAACTAAAATTAGGCCAAGCGAACGAGACAGAGCAATATGTTAGAGGGGAATATGAAACGAACGATCGTCGATAAATACTACCTGCCGAACTTATACTCGTCCAAATAAATTCGAGCATATTTCGTGCGCTGTAAGATTTGACCTTGGTGGGCAGTTTTATTGCGAAAAAGTGACAACCGGTCATCTCACACTCCGCTCTAGCTGTCTCGTTTACACGGACTAATTTCCGATTTTAGTTTACGAAGAAACGCAATTGAGCCCATTATCACATTAGCCTGTACACAGGGCCAAAATGTCCACGTCATTTGCAGTGCAGGCGGCCCGTATACGGAACTCTGTGCCTTTGCCACTGACACAACTTGAAAACCTGATTGGGTTATAAAGAATCGAATAAGAGACAATTAGTTCACATATGAACACCCCCCCCCCCCTCCACTCATATACTAGCTTACTTATATCCCATTCCTCCTTTCGATATTGAGCTAATATATTGATTTCTGTCTTACTTTGATTAGTATGTTTATTATGTAAGTGCAATCATTTATTATGACAACTACTTTACAAAAATTACACTGGTTATATGTTAATTTGCCTACATAAACATTTAGTCATTATAACCCTAACGGTATGGTTGTAAGATATCACCACTTGGCAATAGGCCCACCATGTTGTACTCTATTACGGGTGTTAAGATGGGATTCCACCAGTGTGCAGAACTGTGCGGCACTGCAATGCACAGTGTGCGACACAAATGTTTATTCTGGTCGACTCACTAAAGCAAACAATAACAAATGTATACTTTTGTGTGCGCACACATGCAGGCAGTGGACTCGCGTCGCGTCGACAAACCTGTTGTGCGCGAACTCAGTCTTGCTTCCGCTACCGGAGTGAAAACATTGATTTGTGCGCGTACATTGTTAATTAACCAAGCTAAATATGGATTGGACGAATGATAAAATTATTAATTTTATTCAAGCTATTGAAACTTATCCTGTATTATGGGATTCTAGTCACAGTGATTATAAAAATAAAAACAAAAAACACGACGCCACTCAAGAGTTGGCGCAAAGTTTCAATTGTGACTCGACTGAGGTAATGAGAAAATGGAAGATTATTTTGGCTCAATACCGAAGAGAAAAGAAGAAAATCGCGGACTCAAAATCTTCAGGTTCTGGGATTTTAGATATATATAAGCCGAAATGGTTTGCTTATGCATATTTGAATTTCTTTCATGGAAGGGATGAGCCGAACGTCAGCTTGAACTCACACGACGAAATAAATGAACAGGTAGGTACGTTTTAAATGTTTATTTTCTTACCTCTAATATTATTACTTAGATACCTATACTATTTACGCCAGATACCTATACTATTTACGACATAATGCCGAATACGTTTTCCACAATACGTCTCGCTCTGCTCAACCGATAATTAAATATTCTCTCTTTTGATCTTTTGTCATGTTGACCGGGATATGGTTTCATTAAATTTATATCTAACGCAAAAGCATCATCTGCCACAATGACATGTGGAATTGGTTTGTTCCTTCCGAGTAACGGGTAAGGTTCAGGCAAATTTAATTTTCCTTGCTGAAGATTAGCATAGATAACAACGTGTTTGCCATCCATAGCCCCAATGCAATGAGGGAAATTCCAAAGATGGTCAAATTGGCGCTCTAAGATCATCCATTCTTCTAAAGTGTTAGGCATCTGAAAAAGGAAATTTTATTACTATTTCAGGTATCACAAGATATTATTATCCAGAATGACACAGTAAATGAAGATCAAGAGTCTCTTCATGAAAGGCCAGTCGAAAAGTTTAAGGCTCCGAAGAACTCGCTTAAACGCCGTATTGTCGATGAAGACCCGAGAATCGCCCAAGCTTTGTCCATTATGAATAACGTAAACAAGCAGATGGAAGCAAAAAAAACCTGATGACGAAGACATTTTTGCTGCAGCCGTCGCAACGAAATTAAGGAAAATTAGAGATGAGCGAACCAAGATTTTAGTACAAAGGGATATAGATAATTTATTGTATGACGCTATTATTGGTACTGGAAAATATGTTACAACTCCAATGCCTTCACCGTATTCAGATTCGTCAAATTGTCAGAGTCAAGGACCGGCTTCAAGTTTTCAGGTCCGCGATAATGATTATTCAGATCTCTTACGTCAGAATGATGGCGAAACAATATCTTGGCATGAAATGTAATGCAATAAAAGTGACTAAAATAAAATGGTATATTATTTTTATTTTCTTACCTTAATATTTTCTTTCAACACGCTTATCAACGCCTTACAAGTCTCAGGTACAATCCGAGCAATAAGCTCTTTTGAAACTTTAAATAAGAACATTAAACTTGCAAAAGAATCTCCAGTAGCAAGATATCTTAAGGTGATTGCAAGCCTTATTGAAACAGGGACACATTTTCTGTAGTTGGTATCTTGCTTAGCAATAAAAGGACTAGTTACATTAACCAGCAACTCAAAATCTTCGCAAGATATACGTGTGAAGTTTTTAAATCCACTCAATGGATCTATTTTTATTTCTTCTAGAAATTTATTCGTTTCTTCATTCCGTCGCTGTAGTAACGGCCTCACCCAACATCGCGGTTTCTTCCTTCGTTTCTTTTTAAGGAGACTACATAGTAAAACACATGTTGCAGCACAAAGCACTACGTTTTCCTGCTTGTTCATATTAACTACTGAACTGTCTCGGCAGAAACTCTGCTCAGTGAACATGTTCGCGCACAAGTGTGCTGAACTGTGCGCTTACAAAAGTTACGCACAGCCTTACCAGTGGAGACGGAAGCCAAATGCGACACCAGCTTAGTACTTGCACTGTTGGAGTTTTGCACAAAATGTGTGCAAGCAAATGTGCTGCACACTATTTTGGTGGAATCGCACCTTTACACGTTTAATCTGGCATCAGCTCAGTTCGTTACGTTGGTCAGACTGACGTGAAACTAATCGTTTATCGTGTTGACTGATATGGACTGAACTGATGAATTTTCAAACAATTTGATAATTTCTATCTGTCAGTTCATGAGGAAGGTCGCGAACTGAACTGATGCCAGATTGAACGTGTAACACCCGTTTATAGCGCGCGCAATACAGTTTTTCAAACAAAATCTGAAATTGTAAAGCTTATAATAACAGTAGTTTTTATAGGAAAAAAAAACAAAAAAGTTCCAATTAAAGGAAAGATCTCAAAAAACGATCAAAAGGATGGCTCACCGATCCTGAATTTAGCCCTTCTTGAATACAATGTTGATATATGAAATCGGAGACTATCGCGGTTGTTTGGCATTATAAATAAGATAAAAAACGATTTTTCCGCGTGAGATTTGTAATGCCCAATGTTTAGGCGACGTTGCAACCGCCGTTGTCTAGAGTAGAATGTCGGGTAAACGTCGCCGAAACGTCCGGTGCTACAAACTTCACTCGGTAAATTCGTTTTTTATCTTATTTACAATGTTGATAGTTTTGCAATATATGTAGGTACTGGGCCCGATTGCGTTTCTTTGTGAACTAAAACTAAAATTAGTCCAAGCGAACGAGACAGAGCAATAAGTTAGAGCGGTATATGAAACGAACGATCGTCGATAAAAATACTACCTGCCGAACTTATACTCGTCCGAATAAATTCGAGCATATTTCGTGCGGTGTAAGATTTGACCTTGGCGGGCAGTTTTAATGCGAAAAAGTGACAACCGTCATCTCACACTTCGCTCTAGCGTATTGCCCTGTCTCGTTCACACGGACTAATTTCCGATTTTAGTTCACGAAGAAACGCAATCGAGCCCATTATGTGTGTTGCGCGTAAAGGTTATTGAAAGCGCGATTTATTGAAGTTTGAAATTACTTCGACAGAAACCCCACACCCGGGCCTAGACGTTTTTGTGTCAAAATAAAAATGAACATTACTATTTATATATTTACATATAAAAATAATTTATCACATAAAAATATTTTTATTACACACTGGGCCCGATTGCGTTGCTTCGTGAACTAAAATAGGAACTTAGTTCAACCGAATGAGACAGAGCAATACGTTAGAACGGAATATGAAATGAACTATCGTCGTTTTTCCAGCACCAAAACAACCTGCCGATCTTATAGACGCCCGAATAAGTTTGAACACATTTCGTGCGGTGTTAGATTTAGTTGATTTATCTTCGGGGGGTAGTTTTAATGCGGAATAGTGACGACCGTTTATTTCACATTCCGATTTGACGTACTGCTCCGTCTTGTTCACACGAACTAATTTCCGATTTTAGTTCAAGAGAAACGCAATCGTGCCCACTGTGCGTCGGAGTTCGCTCGAGAGAAGTTCGCGAGAACTCGCGAACCGGTTCATCTCGAGGCAGGTCTACGGTACGCAATATCGGTGGATTATAATCACTGCGAGGCATTCTGGCCTTATCTAAACGATCGACAGATTGCCGTCGGCGGCAAAAACAAACAAACCAATCGAAGAATCTTTTTCATTTAATCGTTTGTGACTAATCTAAAGATTATGTCGGGCGTTTCAAATACGAAATATCACAATCTTTTTGGATGCCGTCCTTTGTATCACAGTGTACAGACAATAGCTTCTCTTAGAACAGTAGCTTATCTAATGGCAGCTACTCCGTCGACGCAGATATTAAAACGTTCGAGAAATATGACAATCTCCACCCGCGCGTAACGCCAACCAAAGGTATTCGCCGAGACGTATTCCTCTTCTGATGTCCCTCGTACCCTATTCCCGCATCGCCCTGCCGCTTGAGAGTGCGCTTACTGTTGTAATTCGGTATACTGTGTTTATAGTGAGGTTGGCCATTATAGACTCTAATGAAAACGTAGATTGATTAGTATCGTGTAGTTACCTATAATTGTTTAGTTTGCAGATTTAGATACCGAACAAATATACTCCAGAGGTAATTATTTTAATACATTAAATATTATTTTACATTTGTAAGGATAATTTGACTATTTTTGATGTTAATTTTTAAATATATTTTAAATTACTTACTTATTATTGATAGTTTATATTTTTTTATGACATTTTGTTTTGAATTTTATGTAGGCTATTTATTAGGGTATTTTTATTAAGTACCTACGGTGATGTTAAAAGAAATCTTAAAATAATAACAATGAAAATAAATTGTCTACCTTAGAACAGGCGGTTGCCTAGTTAGGTATTGACTATTTAAAATTGTAAAAATGAAAATAAAAAATGAATAAATTAATTTGAATTAAAAAAAAATGAATTTGCGAAAAAAAAATGAATTTGCGAATGAATATGAATGAATGAAGTCACATATTGCAATTTTTTATCAGAATGTGTTATGTAAGACATAAATCCGCTTACCTCGGACCTACAGAGAGAGTAATGACATACATATAATAGCGATATATGTACATTACACAAAATACTAGCGATATAACATAATATGCTAATGTGTAAAACTCAGTATTTGGGACAAACATTAAAAAAACTGAAAATTAAAAAATTGAACTTAACAAGTTACCTCTGGGGTACAGAAATAAGTAAACAGCTCGTTTACACTAAATAAATACGGGGTACTCCCGTGAGAAAACTACGACCGAGGTTATCAAAACAACGAACTACAAGTATATTTTAATTAAAAACAATCGATGTAATTGAAATCGCCTACAATAAAAGCAGATCAATAGAGAGTGGTAATTGTTCCGGTGAATAATTGGCTTTTAATAAACAGAACCGCCGATATGGCCGGTGGCAATTTTCGCATTGAGCGAGCGGAATCAATTACAAAGGCTGCGAAAGCGGAGCCATAATAATCCTGTAATATTTCCATTGAATAGTGACATTGCCGTTGCAGTGGGCTGAACTAGGGAAGGGGCGAAATGCGAAATGATTGTAGTCGTTAGGCATGCAAATTAAATGCGGCCGACCGACACGGAGCTAATCAAATACGCGGTGGTAGGCGATTGCGAGTTGTTTAGACACCGCAATTGAGTGCGGGTCAATAGATTCGTGCTTTGAATCTATTTTATGTAATATAGACAAATACTCAGTAAAAAAGCTATATACAGCCGTTCGATAATAAATATATAATAATAAAAATACATATAAAGCCGCATAAAGATACACAATGGGCTCGATTGCATTTCTCTTGAACTAAAATCGAAAATTAGTTCATGTGAACGAGACAGAGCAGTAAGTCAGAACGGAATGTGAAATAAATGGTTGTCACTGAAATGAATGGTTGATAAAGCACCTAAATCTAACACCGCACAAAATGTGTTCAATCTTATTCGGGCATCTATAAATTCAACAGGTAGTTTTGGTGCGGGAAAATGGACGATAGTTCATTTCATATTCCGTTCTAAGGTATTGCTCTGTCTCGTTAGGTTGAACTAAGTTCCTACTTTAGTTCACGAAGAAACGCAATCGAACCCAATGTATCATGACAATCAATTATGATAATGTATGTATTTATTTATGTAATTACATATGTATGTATGTGTTGCGAACATATAGAAACCTACAATATGCCAACAAGGCGATGGGATAAATTATTCAGAGCAACAACATTTAGAGTGATAGAAAGAGAAAACCAATATAATACTGCTTGAAAGGACAGTATACGTTGCCGCGGCAAGCATTCCCAGACAGAATAACAAAAACAAGTAAATTTATTAAAAAGAATAAAAAACACGACTGCCGTTACAGAAAGTGAACTATTGTATTTATTAAGTTTTTTTAAAGATATATTTCTTGTTTATTTATTTTTCCATATATATGTATATACCCGGAATTTACTCCATCAGACCTTTCATTTCAGACCTTCACTAAACACGATATATTTATGTTAATTTATTGACATTTGGATATTTAGACAACAAAGAATAGCCTCTTTTGTAGCTCCTATACTTCACAGATACTATCAGGATAAGTTAAAACAATGCAGAATGCTTACGAATGAAAAACGGAAAACTTACTTTGTGGCTGATTGAAACAGTCAGTCATTTTGGCGCAAACGACCGCGCGACTAGAGCGCGACGAAAGGGTCAGCGACAGTAGCGCTGTGACGGATTGCGTCCGAGTAATCAATTCGGCCGCAATTGAAAACCGGCCGGGGAGTTTCGAAACACAGACGCTCCCGGAGCGCAAACAAATCATCTCGCGGGGCCTGCATCAAGCAAGCCCGACCGACAGCCCGCCGCTCTTGTGATAAACCGACGAGGATTCAGTTCATTAGAGCCGGCCCACGCTACGATTCGTCCTTGCCTGATACTAAAGCTATCCAGCTGACATCTCTTTGGCGTCCTCTGACATCATTATAGATTGCTGTCTCCTTTCACTGTTGTCTACATTATCTCTATCTATTTAAACCACATACTCTGGCTCTATTAGCACGTGCTAGTCACAGAAATTCAGTAATATTTTTTTTCTATGTTCCATTTCGGTACCACTTAATTAATATTCATATTTTTCCCAGCGTTTTTTTATTATTTAGGTTATTAAAACACCTTTTTCTTAGATAATAATTTCATTTCTCAGGTACGAATTCCACACAATATGTAAAGAGACTGTATCGTCAATTAATACATTGTTTTGAAGGAGTAACTATGTACATGTAAGTGAAAGAATATTGAAAAAAAAACATTTTTAAAGGATTTTTTTGTTTTTTTTTTTTTTTACACGACATTATTGAAACATTATTATAGTGATGTGACACTTCTAACAAATTTCCAGAGAAAAAATAAGTGAAAATGCCAAAAAATATTCCGATTTTTAGGGAAAATTGCAAAATCTGTAAAAACGAATTCAGCAAGAAAAAAGTTCATTATGGATATAAAAGGCTTTAGTGGCTGTTTCTTAAAACAGTGACAAAAAGTGACAATGAGCAAATGTTAATTTAGTGTTTACCATCAGCTCTGCATTTGTACTTTAAAGGTGTAGTGTTCGCGATCGCGCATCGAATGCATACTTTAGCGTACCCCAGGGATTATGTAATCAGATTGATCGTGGCGCCGCTCTATTGACGATCGTGTTGGGATTTGAATACACCATGACTTGCGAAAATAATAGCTCGCATCTCTAAGCATTTTGTCAGTGTCGCAGGTTAAACACTGATCGTTATATTGGTACTGTTCGCTACTCACGGCTTCCTTTACATAGAGGGCGCTGGACTTTCTTGTGCAGTAACTCACCTGAAACAAAACGGAAAAACATTCGTTAGATATATTTTTTTTAAATGTATCGATAGCCCGCCACGTCACGATGTTATAACGACTGTTGTCATCTTGTCACCCTGAAATGAGTCGCAAAGACGATACGAAAAAGATCTACTGATCCAGTTCCGCCACAGCGCGACAGATGCTTTTCTTAAACGGCGAGGGCACTAGAAAGCCAGTGAGGTCCTTCGCCACCGCATAACAGATTTGGAAAGATCTTAGCCTTCTAGTTTAGCTCCAGATTTGAAGTCGCTCCTACGGCAGTAGTACGCGCATTCCCGACCTCTACCTCCTATTACGGTAAATATGTCATGGGCCCCTGACGTCCTTTGCCCGCATCTCACTCGGGCTTAGGTAGCCAATGGGTCGTTTCTAATAAGAAATGACAGAAGGTCAGCATCTACCCCCGCTGTCTTAAGAAATGTGTCCTACCGAATGCACTACTCGGATGACAAAACGTAGAGGATTTCAATCGATTAGCTTACAATTAAAATAGATTTTCACGAGTGTGCTGTGGCCGTGTGCTTTGGCAGAGCGGTGTGGATTTTGTGTAGCGCTGTCTAGCCGCTCGGTTAATTGCGCGATTGAAATGCCCTGCCGTCGACCGAGCTTGTTCGCTGTCGATTTATTTTCAGCCATTGGATATTTATCGCGAACACATTAATGCGCATTATTGACATTTTAACTTACACACACGCGAGCTAGACACGACTCCGGCTTCGCTGTTCCATATTAATCAAAAGTGACAGAACCGTGTGGAGTGAGTGAGTGGCTGGCGCTCGCGAGCAAACTCAACTCGATATTAAATTGTAGCTACAGAGTTGTACCCGCAGTAAGTGGTCGCATTATTTTGTAATATCAAGACAAGTAGCTGATTAGCTTTTAGCGAGGCTTTCGCATTTGCTTTTGCGTACAAAATGTTTGTTAGTTCTGTCTTTGATCCTCACGAGTCAGAACACTTTTCTCCACGTTTCACTAAAATTGTAGGATGACGTTTCACTAAAACTCTACGTTTCACTAAAATTGTAGGATGACGGAATTTATTTTGGCTATATTACATAAAACTACAGCTATGCCTATTATGGCTAAGGTAACAGCACCAGTAGCTGACAGTTCATTATAAGCTGACAAATGTACTTTTCAAAAAAGAAAATAAGTGAAAATTAAATAGCCACTTGCATTCCCCCTAAATGATTAGATAATTTAAATAACAACCTCAATCAAAAATATATTTTTTAACATTTCTGCAAAATTTGCTATACATTTGACATTAATTGGTTAGGAGCAAAGACAGGGAGGTTTTCCTAATTGAAATTAGCCCATTGCTTAAGGGCACTAAAAAGAAACGTAGTTAGTTAGTTAACGTGTCCGGGCCAGGTTAGGACACGGCTCTCCAAAAATATGCGGCCTGGGTGGTCTTGTTGTTCATCTCTTGTAGGTCCTGGTGTGTAATAGGGGTTGACATCTCTATCCTGCAGCGTGTCCCAGTCGTATGTTGGATTCGCTGTGTAGCCCCAGCGGACGAGATTGGCTCGGCATCATGTCACAGTGTCCTGGAAGCTAATGGGCCCTTGCTGAGTTGGCCACGAAGACCCATTTGTTCAGGGTCGGTCACACTCACGGGTCAACACCCATCCGGCGGCCTCCACGCATGAAGCGCGAGCCCGGGTAGGACTCTGGCCTTAAGGCTAGTTTCCCCTAGGAGTCAATCTTCTGGCGCTCCTGGACGGTCTGCGCACCGTGCGGCGTAAATCAATCGATTGTGCATTCTGACTAACAGTCGGAGGAGTCTGAAAGCAGTACTGTTTCCTATAGAGCGTGGGTGGTTGCTGACCTAACGGCGACTGCTCTTGAAACGACCATCGGCTACCCGATTCCGGGTCAAGAGCCGGGGCAAAGGATGCCGTGGTCCGCGATGGATTCGGTTGACACCGTTTCACCGCTACGTAAGGGAGAGAACCGCGCAAGCGACCTCGAACTCGAAACCAGTAGAGAGAACGGAGTAATGTGGTCGCAAAAGTAAGGGCGTGAGTGTAGGCCCGCTGAGTAACATTCCTGGCTATCTCGCGGATCATGTGGTGGAGCTTGACGGATTGTTTTGTCCTAAGTCTTTGGCGCTCACTTCACGGGAGATAGAACGTTTATTTCGTTAACACTTCCTGAGGTGGCGAGTTCGCCCGTTGTAGACCGGATTCAGTGCCCGGCGTCCGTTCTGAACGGTCGCCTGCTCCGCTCCGCCGCCCGCGCTGAATATTGCCGCCGCGAGTCGACCGTCGAGCGCCGTCTCCGGTCCTCGCCGTGAAGTTCGTGCCGTCGAGTCCGCTCCGGCCCGAATATGAGCTCCGCCGCCGAAGCAGCCGCTTCGCACAGCACCGCTGTTACCAGGGGCAAGGATATGCCCTTAATCCCGCCTGTGACGCCGAGGAAACGCGTGAGAAATCCCGATTCCCCTGATGCCGAGCCACAGAGAGACCCGCAACGCCGTCGGGCTGACTCCTTCTACGACAGCGACCTCTTCAACACCCCGGTGCCTTCGGATGACGAAGATGCACCGACCTACGCCAAAGCGGCCAGGAGGAGCCCGACTCCGAGCGTCAACGGAGCCGCGCCTGTGCCACTGCCGCGCTCGACGATGAGTTCCGCGCCGCAACACCTGAACTCGGAGCCGCGTCCCCAGCCAATCGTCGTGGATAAGCTGGATAGGTGGCCTGACCACCTGCAGGCTATCCGGGCCAGGCTGGGCCGCGCTCCTATCGTGTCGCCGATTGGAGGAGGGGGCGGACTTCGCTTTCGTCCGGCCGACTCCGCCGAATACCGAGTCATTCAGGACTATTTACATAGCCTGGGCGGCTCGGTAGCATGGCACACATATACGACGCCCACCAGCAAGGATGCGAAAATTGCCATCCGCGGCCTGCCTTCCAATACCACACAGGAGGAGGCCATCTCCGGGCTGGCTGACCACGGCATCGAGGCCAGCTACGTCAGAATGATACACGGCGGGCGGCGAGCACTATTCTACGCCGTCATCCGCAAGAACGAGCGCTGGCGGGAGGTGTTCTCCATCGCGGAGATTCACTTCCTGCAGGTTACCGTGGAGGCCTGGAGGGGCAGAAATGGCCCCAAGCAGTGCCACCGGTGCCAGCGCTTCCGCCACAGCAGCCACAACTGCCACCGACGACAAGTGTGCGTGTGCTGTGGCAAAGAACACGCAGCCAAAGATTGCCCGAGGCCGAAAACCGCCCGGGCGACCTGCGGAAACTGCGGAGAGGACCATCCTGCGAACAACAGGAGATGCCGCAGCTTCCTGGCGGAAATCCGCCAAACTTCGCGGAAGCAGCAGGGCGTCCCGCACGCAGTGGTCGTCGCCGCCCCGCCGCGAGCTACTACGACTCAGTCTACAGAAGGCAAACTCCAGCCCGTTGTCTCGCCGCAACGCAACGCGCCCCTGTCCTGGAGACAGAAGCCAGCGCCGCCGGCTGCTCCGCAGCAACCAGCTGAGGAGAAAAAGTCAAAACGGCGGCGTCGGTCGAAGCCACTGCAGCAGCAGCCATCCAGGCCCCATCCAACGCAGGAGGAGAAGATGGAGGTCGAAGCGACCGCCCCACCCTCTTGCTCCCAGCCAGTGAGAGCAGCCACAGAGTCCGCCTCCACTCAAACGGACGAAGAGTGGCCGACCACACCGCCCCCACAACCCCAGCCGGAAGAGCCGATGTACCTAGATGAAAAGCGTTTTCTCGACGAAGACGAGCAGGTAACAATCACGGCGTCCCAGTTGCTGGACCTGATTTACGAGTGCCAAATCGGCACGAAAGAGGAAAATATTATGCTCATTAATATTTTCCTCAAAACGGACCTACCACGACGTGCCTCGAAGAAAGGAGCGTAACATTGTTCTACACTAAGAATCCTGCCTCAGGGTGAACAGCCCTGAGACGCCATATGCTCGAAAGCCGGGTCAATGGACCCGGCTCACACGAAGCCCCACCCAACAGTACGAGAAGTGGAAGAAGTCACAGGCCTATATACAGGGCCTGTCGACCGATATTCGGCAGGAGCCCGTTGTAGATGACTTTAGACTCACCGATTCCAGGGACGCCCGATTGTTCATGGTCGCAGACCAGATAGTCGAAAATGTGCACAATCTTCGGGGAGCCTAGCAAGGAACATAGTTCATATTATAATTTCTCTAAATATGGTTTATATGCGTTTCGTGAATTGTTGAAGTAAGCCGTAGTGAACACCAATCTCTTCCAATAAAGTTTGATACAGGGGTGTCAGCCCTAGCAGCCGACAGTAGTGTCAGCTATTGGTAAGGGTATAATAATGTTGTCTACTTAAATATTCCCACCTTGTTAAGTAATATTGAAATGAAAATCGAACCTGAAAATCGCGATTATTATAGCTAATGAGTAGAACAGCGACGTATATACGTTGTTTTTTCCAATTTTGTTTTGATACTTCCTATTGTGTGATTATTTTTTGTATAAAGTGCTTGATGACTATTAATATTCTAATAATAATTATCTATTTTATATGTATCATGTACATGGATTCAGCTCTATTTTTTTTTAAATTATTTGTCGGCCGTGTAAAGCCGACTTTAGTCAACGCTATTGTCGAATTAATATTTTATCTACATTTAAACTGACGAATTCTAATATGCGATAATTAGCTTTAATTCATAATTCATGCTTTTATTGTATATTCTGAATGAATAAATTGAATACTGAATACTGAATACTATTGTTTGTAGATTCATCAAGACGAAATTTGAGAAAGTATAAGATTCCTTGTATTGACCAGATTTTTTATATTATAAAATAAATTTTGTTTTATATTACACATACTTTGATCTGTTTGTATTTAAAATTAATATTAAATAATTAATCGTAAATAATTCGCTGAAAAAAACCTCTTCAAACTGAATGTCATCCAATTAACCTAGGTCTACCCTACGTGGATAATCATCCATTTTAATTAAATTTAATTTATAAAATTAACCAATATTAGTAATAGATTTTGAAAAAAAGGAATAAATAGAATAATATTTTAATTTATAAAATTATCCAATATAATAGATTTTGAAAAAAAAGAGTGTTTTTACAAACTTCTTTTTGCGAAGCAGATTAGATTAGATCTGTGTGGATTATATCATCCATCTAGAATGTATATCTGTTCTGGGGTGATGATATTTAAAACATAATGACTTCCCATTTATTTATTTTTAAAAAACATTTATTCTGATCGCTCATACTTTTTAAAAAAATTAAATAGATTTATTTAAATGAATACCTAACAAACTATAAATAATATAGGTTAAGAAAAATGTAAGTAATATTAAAAAAGAAACGAATAAATTGACCAATAAATTAAATATGTTAAAAAGGTTCCTTATTATGCACATCTGTTGGCTATTTAATGAACAACGGTATATTATCTTTCTCGGCATTCCATTCGCATGTCAATTGAACTTGCTTCAGCTGCTTCGCAAGTATGTCGTTGTCATTTGTTTATTCGAGACATTAAAATATCAGCCTGGTAAGCGAACTCATTACCGGCGCCGCGTTTTTTTCTCGCTCGGATCGTAAGTCTCGGCATCTATCGCTCTCGTAGCTTGTAGCTCCCGCTGCCGTGGAATGTCCGATTGACTATTTAATCGACACCTGCGTGAGCGATCGCCGTCCATTAGCTAACGGATGAAACCAATTCCTAATTGCCCGCCGACACACTTACAGCTTACAGGCCGTTTAAGCGAGCCGCGATCTTGTATAAAAAGAATTGTTGACGGCCGTGCGGTCGGTGGTCGGCAATCTACTACACATTTATCATCGTTTTTTACTCGGAGACGCACGATCGATCGATCGTGGATCGATTATTAAAATTTATTGAATTGAAAACTGGCTGCCAATATCGGCAATACGGGGTATTACAATCTTAAGAATATAGTCTTTGACGAGTGCTGTACGACAACATTAAATTTGTCAGCATGACGAAGGGTTATCGATTGAGATTCTAATTTTTAACAGTTTGCATCAGTTCGTCAGCGTTTATGAATGTCAATCTAACAAATCACTTGGGGCTAGAGTTTTCTATCTATTAAATGTTATATCTCATTTAGGTAAATGCTTTAAATTCCCATTGAGACTTAGTAAAACCACACTGTGGTAATACCCCTATCCTATGTTAGTTATGTTTATGTTACTAAGCTGCTATGGCGGTAAAGTAGTAAACATATTAGGTAGTTAAAAGTAATTTTCATCTAAAGTAATATTTTTATATAAAGGTAGAGATAATGAACGCAATACATTAAGACGATATTATAAGAGATTAAAGCCAATAAAAAATACTGTAAAAAAGTGTAATTATTGTTTTTCTACACCTTTATTCATTCATTTGACTAAAATTGTTCATTGCCTAAAAGAGGCCTAGGCAAGTAAATACAGGTGATTACGATAGGTAGGGGAATGGGGCGGCACAAAGTCAAGTGGCATATCCTAAGAAAAGTATAAATCCGGCACTGGTGAGAAGTTGTACGAACGCAAGTCCGCGTGATCTGTAAAAAATAACAGTAGAATAATAACTTCTGAAATATAATTATTAAGGGCTTTCGGATCACTCGAATCTAAGATTGAAATAAATAGCCTCAGTCCCAATCAGGCAACAGAATTTAAAAAATCTTGAACTTAAAAATTACGTTATCGAATTGGCGTGAGCCGTCTACATACGTTTCTATGTTGATAAGTGTACAAAAACAAAATATAGAATGTACAAAAAATGTACCTTGATATGGAAATTGACCTCTTAAGAAAAGTTACATTGCGCAATGAAAATGACACACAGATATGTAAGTTCGACAATATTACAACTGGTAACTAGCACCATTTAACACAGCGCTTCGCAGTCGGTAACGTGGTTATCGTAGTGGTCAAATGATAACTCGTATTTACGATTTGGCTAAAGGTGGGTTTTAGTGGATTTTGGTGTAGCCGCCATTATTGGCGGCTTTACGGTTGGTCTTACATTGATCCGAATAGCCTTAGTCTATTACGATAGTACCAATCGTTATCTGTATTATATAGATGAATTGACTCGCCTTGATATTATCTATTTTTGCCATTAGTTCAGGTTGTGTCGGGTCGTTTATTTAAATTTATTGAATAAGTTTTGGTTTTCTGCCGCAAAAACCGCACCTTCCAGAACATTAATTTAGATTTCAAAATAATAAATTAACTTAACCTATTTGCAAATGAATCAATTTGTTAAGCGAGCAATTTAAACGATGGCTTTGCGAAGTAACATCGCATGTCTCCCAGATAATATATGTGAATACATATTCCGCTTGTGGCTTATTCAATTGAAACAATGTTGGCACGTTGTATGCGGCTTTTATTGCGTGTGTTGCATCTATACAATGAGGCGTAGCGATATACATAACATAAAACAGTCAGCAGTCAGCGTGTTAGCTAGTCAAGCGTGGGATTAGATTCCGCTTGGCATGTTTTTTTTTAAATTGCTCAGTAATATGTAGATGCATTCATCGAACAAGAATAACTATGCCGTGCATTATTGGTATGGGAATGTATAGACGATAAAAAAGCGGCTGTATAATGTGATGCAATTTACAATTTAACGCCAAGTATCTATGCTGATGGCACGAAGATATTTGCAGGTGCTCTTATTTATGTATGAGACGACCTCTCCAGAATCTTTTATATAACGTTGTCCAAGAAACTACCGTTTGAGTGACATAACAAATTCACAGAAGGACGAAAAACTGTGAAGAGTGCTATTCATATCAACGCAAAAACTCGCTTGTCAGCGGGATAGGGAATCCCGAGTCTCGAGAGTTTTCTGGGATCCTGTAATTATTTGTTCGTCAAGAAAGTCGAACAGTCACTTTCTGACAAGAGAAAACTGCAGGAGATTTCATGGAAGCCATTGGGACTCTTGTCGCCATGACGTTACTACAACATGTCTGGACCGTTAAAATAAGCTTATGGAGGTCAGCGAGACGACTATGACCGAAAGTGTGAAAATATATAGGTAGGCGCTTTTTTTTTCCTACACGGCATATTTCTTTTCGTGGAACCCGCCTTGTTGCCTATTGCCACCAGGATCTGGCAGTCTAAGATCCCATCGTAAATTTGTGCACCTATCAGTTATTTGATCGAAATGTGATTTAAATGAAAGTTTACACTTCGGCAATTTCCAGCATAGTGGTATCTGACTGGAGTTGAACTCTTTATTTTAAAAAAAAAAAAGATTCGTTAGTTTTTGTAGTCGCATAAAATTCTTTGGAATAATTTAAAAATTATTTTTCTTCTTTCAATTCTTGGGATTTGTTTCAAAAACACCCGAGGGGCGTCAATGGAATCGCCAATTAAATCTTCTCACTGTACTGTACTTTGCAGTGTAACTAAAATATTTATAATTTCGATGAATCTACGAGTATCATTGAAGTTTGCGCCCCACCCCCCCCTCTTTCAACACTTCCACCCCCTATATTTAGGGGGGAAATAATTTAGTTGTAAACACTGCTCACTGCGAGCGAGACAACAGCACGGCACGGCACTTGTGGGCCATGAATGCATGCATCCTTTTCTATTGCGAGGAGTATCTCTCGCACAATCCATCTTGCTCGCTATCTCATTCAAATGCTGGCAACCCCCAATTGTACCAGGTTTTACGCAGGCAACCTTATTCCACCGTGTTGATGAAGGCAGTAGCTTGAATTTGGTGTAAAAATCCAGTGAATACATGATAGGTGCATTAATCGAAGAAAAATAATCTCTTTTGCACGTGACGACCCAGGGGTTAAGCTAGACTAAGGGGGTGACAACCTATTTTTCCAGCTCTTTAGATCGGTCTCTTTTCGATGACAGTTCATTTAACTGCTAAATAAATGGATGCAAGTTGTCTAAAACTTACTAGTGCCAAGATTTTGCAAGGCAACCCGGCGGCGGTGCACTGCCCTATGTGTAAACTTCCATTTAAATCACATTTAAATTAAATAACTGATAGGTGCACAATTTTACGGTGGGATCTTATACTGTGACGGAGTTTCTACGACGATACCTTCCCGTAAAATATTTAATTTATTATGAATCCATCCTGTCGTCGGGGCCACCTCTGGGGTGACGTGAATGAAAGCGTCACCGGACGCGACCGACTTTCAATAACCATTTACGACTATGCCTTGTACTTTATATATTCGCGTAACGGTCCGCTTAAGTTAACCAAGCGAACAAAACGACCAGGCTGTTTATTATTGAGCTCGCTTCCATTCCACGGTCCGGCGTTTCGACGTCCTTTCATCTGCCGCTATTTGAAGTCGGTTTATTGTTTGTGGTAATTTTCGTCCGTCGATCTGGGTGGTCGTCGAGTCAAGTGCGGGAAATCGCACTTAAAGCTGATAGAAACGATTAATATCCATACTTTTCACAGAAGTTTGGAATACATTATTTATATGTAATTAGTATTTTTTTTTAGTAGAAAAACGAAAAAAGAAATATTTTTCGGCAAAGCTTTTTCGTTTGTATGCACTTAGGGCGTTTGCAATGTGTTTAGTGCAAATCTAAATATTTCGGGGATTCATTCGGTCACAAAAATATAATTGTCGCATTTTAAAATGAATGGCTTTCGAAAGTCGTCGGTGGCACAGGCCAAGTTCGCTGTGACCCTTCCAAGGTATTTCCTTTTTGGGGGAGGTTACAGAATGGGTTTTGGGCCGAAGCTGGACCGAGCGTCTTAACGAAATAGAAGTTAAAAAAACATGGTTTAGGAGTTTAAGATATATGGATTTAACATTTTGGACAAGAAAAACTTTTTTTTTATTTAGGTAAGGTTACAGTGTGAACCTATACTTATATACATAATCCTTAAAAGACATGGTCTTATGCCGATTATAACTTACGTCGAAATAATTTGAAAAATATTTTACAAATAAAATTATGAAACAAATTAGGTACATCCGTAAATATGTATTAGTTAAAAGAATAACCGCGAATTTTATATTCATACATACATATAAATTAATTATTAGTAAAGCTCATAACGCACTGGAGTCCATGGCTCCAGAGCCATAGCTGCGGAGCCAGAACGTTACTAGAGTATGTATGGAGCGGCCAGGCTCCACTGGCTCCAGGAGCCGGCAGGGCTCCAGGAGCCGGCAGCATGCTCAGACGATACAAGCGTCTAAAATGGGAGCCACTGGCTGCGCCCAGCCCGAATTTATGTGGCTACTATGTGTGTACTATTCAGCCAGTTATACAACTGGCTGCGGAGCGGCTGTCACTGAGCGGTGACTCTGACCGCCTAATCTGGCACCCTCTTTTTCTGGCTTCGCAGCCATGGCTCGAGTCGTGGATGCTAGTGCGTTATGAGCCTTACGGTTGCATTTGTCGCTGCTGCTTTAAGGACGGATCCCATCAATATAATGAAATTTAGTTAAAGCGGTTCACGATGGGTTGCATAGCAAATAATAATAATGGTAATTTATATAATCAATATTAATAATATAAATGGGTCTGTTTCCATAATAAAGTACTAAACTAAAATTAAAAAATTAAAAAAACACCTTCAAAGCGTGTTGTCAATGAATGAGTGCTTCTGTTGGCGAGTCGCAAACAATCGGATAATCCAGACCCGTTTTTCTATTGATGCGGATTTATGTATGGGAATTGGGTGCGCGATGTTTTCGCAGCATTAACGATTGAAGTGCTCAATAGAGAGCGGGACGGACACAAGTCGCCCTTATACAGGGGAGAGCAGAGATAAAATCGTCGATGAAAAGGTCCCGCGTTTCGCTGTCATCGAGATCTATAAATCAGCCGCCGATCGAGCGGTTAAGATTGCTGCGCGGTGGCGGCGCATCCCACGGGACCAGTTCGAGAGTTAAACGTGTTTCTATTAGCATGGCGACCGGTATCAAATTGTGAAACGCCCAGCCGGTGATTTTGTTGTCAGTCCGCGCGTATGTTTACGGTCCGGGCGTCCGTCTGATGAATACGTGGCGCACGCTAAAAGGAAACCATTAGCCGCTGACAGCCCGTTCAGCTTTCACTCAATTATGCTCGTTTGTGATCATTTACGAGACAACACTATAAGCTGTAGACTGTATTATACTCCCGCTTTTTATGTCGTGATACATCGAAGGCATATCAATACAGGGGAATTGAGCTTTCATTACAAAGTATTTAAGAAAGGAAACAAACCTAATTTTATTGTCCCATTTTAAAGGAGTCGTTTGTATAACCAATTAAGAAATTGGACGCTCTACTTTATCCAAATCCTCTTATGTGTTAAATCGTAACTGAAGGTTTAATGCTTATTTGATTTTCTAAACATAATATTTTTATTATTAACCCTAGAAGCCTATGCATACTGGAGCATGTGTTAATCCTGCCCATAGGTTCAATGGACCCAATATTTTAAGCTAATGTTTTTTAAGTAAACAGAACATGCCATGAGATATTTACTTATTTATTCCCGAAAAAGACTACTTATTTAAGTTACAAGAATAAAAAGCAAAATAACTAAAAAACTACCAAATTGTTTAACAAATAAAAACTAACAATTTTGACAGTTCAGTATGCTCGCCATAAAAGATTTTTTGCATTGGCTGCAATGGTCTTTTGATGACGGATGGAATTAGCAACGTTCTTTTTTGGAAGCTCCTGATAGGATGTTAGTGAAACTATTAACCGCGAGTGTGATTCTGCTATAAATTATAGACTCAAAGTACGATGTGAATGTACGTATACATTTATACCGCAATATGCTCTATGTATAAGTTAGTAAGTATTTATTTTCAAAAACCCGATCTGGGTATCGAAATAACATTTAAAATAAAATTATTTCAAATAAAATAACATTTTCAATTACACACAAAATTATAATAAAAATTCTTAGTAATAAAATAACATAAAAATTTAGAAACTCGGGAAAATAAATAAAAACTAGAAATACACCAAAATAGAAATAATGAAAAAACACGAAAAAATCTGTAATTTAGTAACAAAAATATAAAAAAACTAGAAAAATATAAAGCATCCAAAGAGAGTTCTAGAGTGAGAAAACACATTAACTACGGCTAAGTCTAACATTAAAAAACAGCACGAATAAAATTATCTAAATATAAGAATCAGAATGAAAAATAAAAAAATAAAAATCACTCAAAAAACAATAATAGAAATAAAGATAATCTAATAATATTAAAATTTAAATAGTCAAATTAAGTAAAGGTAATCAAAATAAAGGTAAGAAGTAAGTCAGAAATAAATTTAAGAATTAAGAATAAATATAGGTACAAATCACAAATGAGAATAATATCAATAGATTTTAAAAGTCTTACAGAAAATATAATCTATTAAATATATTAAAATTCCGGTCATATACGCATTTTTGAATTAAATATTTCTTCGTTTCTTTCCTGAATCTGTCATAATTTTGAATATTTTTTAAGTTTTCTGGTAATTTATTATAATAATTGAGGCTTATGTAGGGAGCAGTACGCTGAAATTCTGCAATTGGATATCTCTCATTCAACCGTTACTCATCGTAACTAAACATTATCTAGATGCAATCAAATGCCAACCACCTCAATAGTGTATCGCTCGAAAACAATCGCCTATTCATTCATTATCTATTCTAAGGAGTGATGAAGCATTCTACAGACCGCCCACTCGTGCTTTTGACTATTTCACGAAGGCAAAACACATAACTTGATTATTTAAAGTGAAAGCAACATTATTACATCAGTGATATATAGAATTATTTAAATCAGCCGGATAATATCGTATGGCACCTCTACAGTGATAAATAATTTAAAATCGTTTTACAGGCCTGGGTCAATAATAAAATATTGACGAGCAAGATAATCGAAACACTCGTGTGGTGTGGCTACGTCTTCGATGAAAATGATGTTATATTTTATATTAATTTTTAATTTCCATGATCATGCAATATCGATATTTTTAAATATAATTCTAAGATTAATTTGAATTCACTTATCTGTTTTACATTTTGTAATATTTTGTATGTTTCAATTTAATACTATGTCCATATGAATAAATCTTTGCCATACATAGTCTTCCTTGATACGGGCCATGGCCTAGTTAGGCAGATTCTGCAATTAATATAATTGTACATGTATATTTTGAATGAATAAAATTATTATTATTAATAATTATATCTTGGAAACGGATTTTAATTTATTTTTCAATAAAATAATACACGACTAAACTGAACCTTAGAGCCGAACTTTTCATATCTTAGGCCGTAAACCACAACATCGTGACGAGCGATCAAAAAAATTTTTTTTTAATTACTTCGTAATATGTTGACTGTTGTATTTTGAATGATAGTATTTAGTACTTAGTATTTAGTTTTTCCATGATAATTTTAAATGACTATTATAGGTATGTGAGCGTCATATCAATATGTAATTGATTTATATATGTATATTATTTTAGTTTTTATTTTTATTTATTTTGGTTTTATTATTATATTCGTATAAATATATGTATGTGTGCATATATGGATATATATTTTATCTATAGATGTATATAAGTATCTATCCATATTTGTATATGCGTAAATATTTGTAGTTTTATATTGGTCGATTTAAAAATAAGTACTAACTATAGATTAAGTTGACAGTGCACACTTAATATCATCATTAAAAGTCTGCCTTAGAAAAGGCCTAGGCCTAGTTAGGCGACTGTGCCAATCATAAAAATAATGTCGCATCAATTTCTTGCTAACATCTTAATCAAATATGACATTAATTTTTTACTAGATGTGTTACTACTAAATAAATAAATAAATAAATAAATAAATGATGAAAAAAACGATAAGTATATATGTTTATATGTGTTTAGAAATTGTAATTCAAATTACCGTGAAATCAATCTTATTTTATTTAATACAATAAATGCAAATCGGTCAAATGTTGCACATCGGTTTTCGGACATCAAAGCCCTTCCTATCTTTACCACTTGGACATGTTGCACATGGTTTTTGGAAATCGAAGGCGTTGAAGCTGGCAACACTTCATTATCATGCAATCCTATATGACATCATCACAACACGAGTCGTCCGCGACCTTTAGGTGACGTGATACCTGGGAGCGACCATATCTGAAGAACTTTCGTTTCATGATTTTTTTGTAAAATATAAGCACTGATTTAAAAAAGTTTATATGCGAATCCTCTCAAGTTTCTATGCGAACCCTCGACAAGGAACCAATTTATTACAAAGACTCAAAAAAGTTGCTCATTGCCTTGGACAGTCAGGCTTTATTAAACTGTTTTCAAACACTTTCAGGCGCAATTACTCCTACAATGTAAGCGGTGAGTGTGTTTTATTTTAATTTATTTTAATATTGACTGGTTAATTTTAAAGCGTTGAGCTTAGCCAGATTTTTTATTTAGGCCCTAAATTAATTACAATTAAATTAAAACGTGAGAGCGCTCTGAGAGGTACGCTAAATATGCTTTACCGTTAACACCCTTATACCACCACTGCGCAAATATAGTGTTACTGTGACAGCGCTGCGATCGAACGTTTAGTGTCCGCCTGCTCGCCGGCGCATATGCACGTAGAATCTGTGCCTGACGCTTTATCAACGCCGAATTTTTATTGGTCAAACCCTAAAGCAGTGACTCCGCCCATTTCAGATATTTTTCTCAGGTATATGTCGCCTTAACGTATCATAACTCCGAACACGGTGGCCCTTATTTCACACAGAAACTGACTGGCAACCTAGAAAGGTAACTGAACGAACACATAGCCTGCATGCAATACAATAAGACATTAATGATATTTTTATGTATGTGGGGTGGCTGAGAACCCCATGTTGTGGTATAGGTTAAAACTTCCACGTTGTCTTCATTCTTCATGGACTTAAAATGGTTTTGCAATAAATTCACATGTTGGAATTCGAAAAAAAATAACTGTGCAACGGTAAGCTTTGGTTTTATTCCGAACGTCTATTAGCCTGCCGCGGATATTTACCAAGTATTTACTCTGTGTAATAGCTCTCGTGTCAACTCGTGTGCCACGCTATTCCCAGGTGGCGTTACTAATGACGCTTCGCGTCGCGCGCGAAACAAATCGGAGCAATGAATAACGCGTTCAGCTCTCGATTTTATTTACGGTCAACAGATAGAGGTGAGGTTGCCAAACCCATTATTGCCAGACAGGCTACATTATATTGTGGCCGGTGTCGGTGTCGTTACGAACGCCAGGAATTCCGGGCGCTCTCGGAGCCGCTCGCGCTGCGCTGGCGTTGTGCCAGGGAAACCGCCGCGTCTGGCAATTGT
Organism: Micropterix aruncella; assembly: GCA_944548615.1. Lineage (NCBI taxonomy): Eukaryota > Metazoa > Arthropoda > Insecta > Lepidoptera > Micropterigidae > Micropterix > Micropterix aruncella. Next base: position 12,607,226 of record OX155958.1, read on the forward strand.
CGCGATTCATTGGACGTGACTGCTTTCAGATGAGCCATGTCGCCCAAACTCGTCAGGCGACAGCGATATTCGGAATTTGCCAGATGCGAAACGAACGTCAGTGGGCTCGATTGCGTTTCTTCGTGAACTAAAATCGTAAATTAGTCCGTGTGAACGTGACAGAGCAATACGCTAGAGCGGAGTGTGAGATGACCGGTTATCACTTTTTCGCATTAAAACTGCCCGCCAAGGTCAAATCTTACACCGCACGAAATATGCTCGAATTTATTCGGACGAGTATAAGTTCGGCAGGTAGTATTTATCGTCGATCGTTCGTTTCATATCCCGCTCTAACATATTGCTCTGTCTCGTTCGTTTGGACTAATCTTAGTTTTAGTTCACAAAGAAACGCAATCGGGCCCACTGTGCGTATAGCCTTATGTCACGTGTTAGGAAACGCGTGTTGGAATACGCCTAACACGCGTATTCAGATCATCGAATCTGCAAGTTCTGAAGTATCTTATAAATTTAGATCGCAATAAAGGACCTGATAGTGATGGCGTACCACCTATTTTTGCTATCAACTGCGCGAAGGAACTAGCCGGCCACTAACATTGCTCTTTTGGTGTTCGATAAATGAGGGCGTATTTCCTTCGAAAGAAGAGGCGCCAAAAAATACGTAGAAAACTATAGACCCATAATCAATATTGCCAGTTTTTAGCAAGATGTCAGAGAAGGTGGTGTACGATCAGCTATATCAATATAAAATATCATTGGTTTTGCTGTCGTTAGATATTATGTTTTAAATAACAAGGGATCGCGAAGGGGGTCGCAGGGTGTTTAAAAATATTACAAAATCTTTATTTATATAATATGCAAACATTTACAGCTTCGGGAGAGAAACATAGTTATTATGTGTTTTGCTATTGCTTTTACAAAACTTTATGTTGATCTAAGATGGAAACAGTTAGGTACATACAGTTTCGAAAGTGAAAACATTTAAAATAAATGTGGTTTTCGCCATTGTTTTTACCAAAACGAAATTTATCGGATGCTTACAGTTAAAGCTGTGGAAGAGAAAACAATCCAAGGGGGTCGCGTAAGTTTATTTTTTTTTACCAAAAAGGGAGTGACGATCTAAAATCGGTTGAAAAACACCGAGCTAAGTAATCGTACAAGCTACGCCTCTACGCATTTACGCAACTGGCGCCATTTTTTAGGCGCCCATTTGGTCGTTACAACCGAACGCCACGCCATAATCGACTGAAACGTTTCCATAATTATGTTTACTAAAAGTCCTCCATAAAAGCAGTCACTCCTAAATTCAAAAAAATATAGCACCACCGCCATAAAGAGAAATGATCGTGTCGTAAAAGAAACCGGCTTCCCCACAATAAACGTTTTTTTTATTTCTGCCGTCTCTTTCCCTCCACCTTTGAACGTCGCTGGCTTTACGACCCAATAAAACGTTAATTCAGACATAACGCAACATTAATTCCCGATAGTTTCTCGCCGCCGTAAAGACATTTTAATGACTCTATGGTATTTTATACGAGGATTTATGATAAATTTAATTAAGACAAGCCGTGAACGTTACAGTATGCCGTGCGGAGGTTTTCGTAGGCGCGACAGACGATCGTAAAATATTCAGTCGCTCTTAAAATAATCACAAATGTAGTGAAGTTGAATTTTAATCGATGTATGCGCTGTGAGATCGGAAAGTCCACGACAAGGTCAAAATCAGGGCAGTTCTTGACTCCTCGCATTCTTGTATTATAACGATTTTTACTTATTACAATATCGTTAAGTCTTGGTTTCATGAAAGATTCAAACATTGTTGAGGAAGATTGATAAAAAATACTTTTATTTTCAAAAATATACAATATTTCCTAAGGGCAAATGTTAAGACAAAAATCTCACAGATCGATTCTCGAAACTTATCGTATATTTACACTGCTACAATCGTATATTTACATCGTTACATACTTAGACATTTAAAAAAATATACAAAAATATAAGAATAGAATAGAATAGAATAACTTTATTGTGCTATAAAAACATAACTTAATGAATATTACACTGCTTTTATAAAAAAAGACAATTTATGCACAAATGGCGGACTTATCGCTATAGCGATATCTTACAGTCAGCCATTACATAAGGAATTTTATTTTATATAAGTTTGTCTTTAAGATGTTTTTCTTAAGGTCAACAGTTAAAGAATTATTTTTAAGAAAAAAAAACGCCAGTTATTAACAGTTTTTATCATCCAAGATGGCGGCCCGCAAATTCGAAAAATCAGGGTTAAAATTATACTAGATCGTTCAATAATTTATCTACCTCGTTATGAAGAAATAAATACTGGGCGTTTTCAAACAAGTCTGCGCGTGTTACATTTGTCTTGAAGTAATGGACACAGTTTAAACAGGTGATAGTAAAATTTAAAGCGACAACAAGGCAAAAGTGACAATGTGTGAGCTTACTACGAAACTGCTCGATTTGGAGCAGCAATCGGTGATTAAATATCTAACAAAGGAAAGGAAAAATCTGAAACAAATCTATGAACGCATGCCACCAGGCAGTTTACGGGGATAAAATACTATCGCGATTGTTTGACATTATAAATAGTGCAAAAAGGAATTTACCGCGTGAAGTTTGTTGCAGCCCAGGTTTCGGCGATGTTGCAGCCGCCGTTGTCGAGGGTAGACTGACCCTGAGGCTATTCTGGACAACGGCGGTTGCAACATCGCCAAAACGTCGGGTGCTACAAACTTCATGCGTTTTTATTGTATGTATAAGTTTACGGGGAATCTGCACTTTCAAATTATAAAGTAAGCAATTTAGTTGGATAGAGTTGATTGAGATATTCTCAAACTTGGCGACCCGCAACAGATAAGTCTCCAGAAATACGTGCAAGGAAGTTGAACCTTTCCCGCATAGAGGTTAAAATAGGCATCTTGGCAGGCGCGGCTTAGAAAATAATATATGAACATTTAGACATATCAAAATTTAATACAAGGCGAGTTCCGTGAAGGCTCACACCATCTCAAAAGGACGCCCGGCACCAGTGCTCCCAGGAGAGCTAGTGCAGTGTTCATTACTACCGGCGAATGACCTGGAAATGTATGTTTTCTAAGAAAGCGAGGTAGATATTGACCTAATGCCACCTATCAATCGAAATGATCTGGTAGCCACCCGATCCCGGTGATTACCGTAGGGCAAGGGCGCCACGGGTCCACGACGACATTGGGGCTAACATCAGGTAGAGGTTCGCGTAAGCGACTTCGAACTGTGATCAATCTAACGAACGGAGTAATCCAGCCGAAAACGGTAGACAGGCGGCGAGGGAGCTCACTGGCTACATCAGTACCCTTGCTATTTGAGAAAGGTTTGCCAGGCCGCGGTGGAACTGGATCAGTTCGTCTCAAAGTCTTTGCAACTCATCTCGGGGTGCCAAGACGACGAGATCGTTATATTATCCTGGGATGGAGGGCTTGCCCGCGGCACACAAGTTCACGGTTAGGGGACTGAAATTGAAAAGTAAAAATAAAATAGTTTCGATTTGCAATTGTTTCCTGACTAGGTAGATAAATCGTCGAACGCCTCTCTCGTATTAAATAATAATCGTTATATGCAATGTAAGGTAAAAAAACTTCTACTGACCTGCAGGTAAAAATATCCGCTGTAAAACGGGTGATGTTACAATTTGGTCGCCTGGAAGTAGACTACCGTTTGGCAATAAGGCGAGCCCTTGCCTCATGCGCCAGGGCATAAAAACGTCGAGGAGTGTATCAGGGAGATAATGGGCCCTTGCTGAGTTGGCCACGAAGACCCATTCTGTTCAGGGTTGGTCACACTCACCGGTCAACACCCATCCGGCGGCCTCCATGCATGAAGTGCGAGCCCGGGTTGGACTCTGGCCTTACGGTTAGTTTCCCCTAGGAATTAACCTTGTGGCGCTCCTGGACGGTCTGCGCACCGTGCGGCGTAAGCCAATCGACTGTGCACTGTGACTAACAGTCGGGGGAGTCTGGAAGCAGTACTGTTTCCTATAGAGCGGAGGTGGTTGCGGACCTTACGGCGACTGCTCTTGAAACGACCATCGGCTACCCGATCCTGGGTGAACAGCCGGGCAAAGGATGCCGTGGCCCGCGATAGATTCGGTATACACCGTTTCACCGCTTCGTAAGGAAGAGGACCGCGCAAGCGACCTCGAACTCTAACCAATCGAGAGACCGGAGTAATCTGGTCGCAATTGGAAGCAAGGGCGTGAGTGTAAGCCCGCTGGGTAACACTCCTGGCTATCTCGCGGTTAAGGCGTTGGCCTCTTGCGGGCAAGTGGCGGAGCATGGCGGAGCATGGCGGTGGAATGTTTTGTCCAAGTCTTCTGCGTTTACTTCACGGGAGAGAGAACGACTAATCGTTAAAACTTCCTGAGGTGACGGGTTCGCCCGTTGTAGTTGACAACTCTATCGAGGAGTGTATCAAGAACAGTGTAGCGCTACGTGTCAAGCCAGTTTGCAATAAGCATCCCTGCGCGGCGTTGGATAAAACAAGGGACCGCACAAAAATGCTCGGCGGCATATTCCCAAAGCCGAATCTCAGCGTGTGTCGTATCGTTGCATCCGACTGCGCTAGTCGCGTCCCTCTCTCCTCTATCGCCGCCTGGGACGGTGCAAGCGAGAGGCGAAGTCGCGGCGACCGCCCGCAGAGCGCACTCTGCTTTATTTATGTTCGCCACTGCAGTGGCTACGTGTGAGGGCACATTGCCGCCATTACGAAAATGAACACCGGGAACGATTCATAAATATTGTCTAGCAGCTCTCGGCTATTTGTCGGCTTGCCAGGACAATCGCTTAATCCGTTATAAACAAAGTTTAAAAAAATATAATCGAACAAGTTCTTCTCCTACTGCCGAGGTGCGTATTATAAGTGTTATCTTTCGCATTTTTCATATAGGATAGAATGCCATCAATAGATGGTATTCTATATAGATAGACAAAACGTCATATCTGAACATTAAAGTGCGTAATTATTATGCCGCATCCACACCCTTACCAAGCCTTGGCAAACCTTTACAAATTCAAACGCTGGGATCTAGCGTTTGGTTTGGCTTGTGTAGGCTTGCTTGCAAGCGCTTCCCGCCGATCCGATCGTGACGGTTTATGTGCTCAAATCAAATGAAGCTTGTGGAAAACACTTGCAAGCTATTCACAAGCTTGAGAGCCATCCAAGCGTTTGTACAAGAGGTTTGTGGCAAGCGTGTGGATGCAGCATTATTTAGTGAAACATGTATACCAAATAAAAAATTGACTGATCATTATGAATATAATATTATAATAATAAGATTTATTACTTTATATGCGTGTTTATAGCAGTGCGCCTTCATAATGTTATACCACGAAAGTTGCCATAAGGAACATAATAATCAATGTTAGGAACTATGAAATTTAAATTCTAAGTGTCAACATATATTTTGAAATTTTCTCAACAATAAATAATAAATAAATAATAAATTTAATGAATAAAGTGTAATTCGGCGGTTAAGTAACCCGACCAGGTTGCCACAAGCCTAGGAAATGGAAATATTTTCCTGAAAGTGTGGAGCTCGCCAAGGCGTGTGGCCGACGTGGCGGGTATCGGGCTAAATACCTCCAATCATGATGAACAGTACAACCTTATGACATCAAGGAGACAGCTGGACCTGTCTGGATGAAGGAAACGGACAACCGATCCGGATGGAGAGTGATTGGAGAGGCGTATGCCCAACGATGGGCGAGGACGCGCTGATGATGAAGAAGAAGAAGAAGGAACTATGAGTGGCATCTAAACGTTGCGTTTCGTAGTAAAATCCTGGTTTCCATATCGTGGTAATTTGTTGAACAATCTAATGCACTATATAATCAATGGTAATATTAACGCATCCGGAATTCTTAACGGTTTCGCAGGTAACTTTTCAACGTAAGCTATTTATCGAGTGAATATAAAAATTTGTCATAAATGCCATCAAACCTTTTGATGGCCTAATTTTAATATAAGTAAAACGATATTCGATGTAACTATGTATCGACTTCATCGCTGATGACTGTTTAAAATGTGTTATTATCGTCGGCTTGTTAATTTGGTAAATGATATGCCCGTTTGATGGTTTGTTAACTATTCAATAATGTGCCGATCTGGTCGGCGCGGTATATTTACAAGTTAATTGGTTTTTAATGAAGACTAAATGCGGTCGCGGAGTATTAACGATAACCCTATCACGATCGGGCCATTAGTCGTGCGGAGCGGCGTCGTTTCCGTCGAGCGATAGGAAAATACCGGGCGTGTGCATTAAAAAAACACACAATGAAAAGCAATTATCCGCGTTCGCGTGGCTCCGTCGCCCGCCGCGCCGCCCCGTAACCCGTAACTACATAATGACGTATAATTGAAACGCTGTTAAGGCGGTCGGCAAGGCCGCGCCGCGCCGCCGTATTGAATTCACATTATTTGTGCTAGCCGTCGATGATGTATCACGGCTGTTCGCCATCGGCAATGTACATAATTGACTGCCATTACGCGATCAGATCGCGCAAGCGATAATAATAATATGTGCGCTATTACATCGGAGCGGTAGCGACCGCTCTTAAGCCGCGGCCAGCGACTATGTTGACTCAACGAGCCGACCGCAACGCGACCCCGCGCTAACAGCGACTCGTAATACTGCCAGCGCCCTTTGTTTTCTGCGGTTTCGTAATTGGATTGACCGTTCGCTGGCATTTCGATTCGCGACGGGTGATTATCTGCGGTTTCAGCTTCAGAGGTTAAAAGGCCATCTTAGCGTATCACATATATTTCTATTAACACATTCAATGCAGTTCACGCGATATCGCGTGCTGCGGCCCTCACTCAAACGGCCGCTCACGCGATATCGCGTGACATTCGCTAAGGAGTTGCTATGCGGGATAAATAACTAATAATAACTACCACAATAAATTAAAAAAATCAGTTTGACGAAGAACGTGTTACACATAACTTTAATACGGGCGCGAACGGTGAGGCAAAAATGACCGATTGCGCAAATTGAGAGCGAGACTCAATAAGAGAGGAAGATAATACATGCTTGCTTGTACCGACTCTAACTGCGTAATTATCTATTCTTATATTATCCCCATTTTAAGATATTCAGGTTTGTGTCGTTACGGAAGTGTTACGGATACGGTCCGGAAAACGGTCGGAAAAAACAGTCATGGGCGTTTTAAGGGCGCTTCAAGTGGATACTTTAAGAGCGCGTTTCAAGGATAAAACTTCATAGTGAAAAATATATTTCCGTTAGTATTAAATTACGTAAATTTATAACTATTTTACATTCAAATTATGCTAGTTTGTAGTTATTATATATATATGCGAGCACCTCGATGTCATCTCGATGCGAATGATTGCATTTTTTAAAAAAAATAATTTCAAAGAGATGTTATGAAATATACACATACTACAAATCGACTATTCTAATTGGATCGAATAGTTTCATGTACTTGTGCCAACCTTCTCGAAGAATAAGGCTGGTCAACCGGCAAAAGACCGGAGAAGTCTGGAAACATATGTTTCTTCCTGACTTTCTTTCTGACGACGCAGGTAGATGATGACTTTTTGTCTCTTATCCATACAAGTGACTCGGGCCGTCGTAGAGCTGGTCGGTAGATTTTGTCTCCGTCTAAAGTCGCTGCGATACGTTCTAGGTTCAGAAAACGCCTAGAAGTTATAACATCCTGGAAAGGCGGGTACTTTTGTAGCAACCGACCACCGCCCACTATTCTAATAGGATATTTCTATATTACATAAATTAACAGTTTTCCGATGATGATGATACCACAACTTCATAAATTCTTTGTGTTCGACTGTAGCAGCACAAAATATGTCCAAAATGGACTTTTATAAAAAATATTTGATAATTTCATTCCATAATTTTTAGTCGAAAAAATGGCTTTTAGGTGATCCAATTTCCCGCGCTTGCGACGCCGACAAAAGTTCACAAAGAGTTATTTTTAATTATTTTTTTGGTAATAAACAAAAATGCGATACTATTTTATATTTTTAACATGGTACAATAAAAACCATCACTTTAATATGAAATTTTATTGTTTCCTACTGTGGCTTTTTACCACACACTGCTTCGTGGTACCAGTTTGGTTGCATAGCCTTTAACAGCATTTAAATAACATACGAATCACCATTCACCATCCGCCACACCCTCCTGGCATCGAGGATTAAATTCATTCGTGGAGATTAAAGTGTAGCCTCAGATATATACACAACAAAATGCTTGATAATTTAAAGAACAAGGGGAACTCCATGGAGACTGAACGGCGCGGCATGAGCAGCAGTCGCATCTCCCTTGCGCAATAGAGATAGGGCGATTCGTTAAGGGGGGGGGGGGGGGGAGGAATTGCTAATTTCACGAATAATAACGAGAGTAAAGCGCACTCGCCGCGAAAGAAGCTGCATCCTATTAGAATAAGAGGGAGAGGAGACGGCGCGGATTTACGTCGAGACTTCGGCGCCGTAAAGTGTCACTTAACCAATTTGAATATTACCGTCACATTTCGGCGGAAACTAGTTTTTAAATACATGCATCGTGAAACTCCTTAAACTCTGCGGCAAAAGATTTGCCAAGCTTTAAAACCACCCGCTATAATTACTGCTGTATAAAGCCGCCATTGCTGTATAAATATATAGACTTTACATCGGCCGTCGACAGTTATGACGCGAAAAAGAAGACAGCTGGCTTCCTTGTGAAAGGACGCTCGCTATTTTATAGTCAATCGGCAGTTCACAGTTGCGCGATTAACATCTCCGCTTCGTTGTGTTTCCTTGTTATTATACGACTTAATTGCTTTCTTGTGTATCGAGAAATTACAAAAATACTTCTAGCAAGCAGCCGAAAGCAGTTGTAATTACTTTTCACAGATAAGTTATTACACATTTTTCTGCGATGATTTATTGGCATTTCGTAGGAGCGTTAGTGACGCTACGGCAATATTTTTTTAAAGTATTCATTTGTTTTCATGATCAAATGATAGATATATGACGTCATCTCGTATACGTCAGTTGGATCGATTCAAAAATCGAACGCCGGTATTTCTATTTCTCTCTCCCAGCAGCGTCGTTTCGCTTCATCGTTACAAAAACGACATCGGTTTTTACCTGCAATTCATAATCAAAGCCAGATCTATATAGTATACGCCAGTGTGCTGCACCCATTTCTTACGAATCTCTTTTCAAACCAATTATTATTATTATGTGAAACAATAAGGCGCAACATAACGGGTTCCATATTTTACGTATTGTATTTTTATAATATCCTAGCTAAACCCAGCCACCCTTCGCTGTGGCTTAGCCTGATAAGAAATTAATGGGAAACGCACTGATGTCCAAGCGCACCGAAGATTTTTGAGTTCGAGAAGACTTGTCACGAATATTCGAATGCAACGTTGTGACAAAATTTCATTTTACTATAAAATTACACACGTATTCGAATGCAACGCTGTGTTAAAATTTCAGGAATCGACCGACTACTTTCCGAGTTTTGCGAGCACAAACATATGCAGGCTGATTTTTATATAAAGATTAGTTCTACAGCTTAGATTTGAAAATATGGCTGCGCCTGTTTAAGATCGGTAACAGCATAGAAAATACATAAAAAGCAACAGAAGTGTTGAATGCAAAGCTAAACGAGACCCAAAAGTTGTAAAAGAGTATTTTATCGCCGAAGAATAAGAGAAAGAAAGAGGGCCGATAAGCGAGCGGATAGAACCGAGCAAAAAAGGGTATAAACTGTGCAAGATCCTTAATGGAATTCAAATTAATCAACTGCCTCCGCTCGCGTCTCGAGTGTTTTCATTGTGTAAACAAATTAATGCCATATTAAATGGACAAGACGGGAGAGGAGTGCTGGCTGGCGTCGCGAAAACAATGGTTCCCGCTGAGCTCGGTGTATAAATGCGGACGATTTAATCGCAAATGCCGGTCGTGCGTGAGAATTAAATGAATAAAACCACCAAGGAATCGTTGGTTAGGTGATTGGGGTGAATTTAGCAGTAATAGGCGAACGGCGGCGGCCTAGACACAGGCGCCGATGCGAAATCCGTCAGCAACGAAATGCTCGGGGGTATTTAAATTCCTTACGGTTAAGTTGTTGGACTTGTGCTCGGCTGCTCTAGATTTAAATTAGATTCGACCGTACCACCAGAGCCAGGAATACTCCAGGTGGCACATATTGAATAGGATAGGAGACAGAAACAACACGGGATGCAGAACGATCGTTATCGTTAAAACTTCCTGGGATGACGGGTTCGCCCGTTGTAGTCGACACCTCTAAGTGTATAGGATAGGAGCACCTGCTCATTGGAAGGTAGGGATATGAGACTCATCGACCGGTATCTAAAGATCTGGAGCCAATACTGGAATTAAGGATGAAAACAGGGCGAGCGGAGCAGATCACTTATAGTGATATACCTATAAGTAACTAAATATTTAATTTCCTTTGATGGCCTTATTTCGACGCCATTTAAGAGATAGACGCCAATGCGAGAATATGCCAGCAACGATATGCTCGGGATGTTTTCCTTGCGATTAGTTTATTGGGCTAACGGTTAGTGCGGTTAGTTTGTTGCAAACGCTTAGGCCGTATTCTAAAAAGTATGAATAAATACCAAGAAGACAATTAAAGAAAACAGACGATTTTACTTTTCCAAATCAAATTTACCTTTATATTATAATAAAGCAGAGAAAATAACGAGACCATAAGAAGCGCGACGTAATAATCTAGGTACTAGATGTGCTAGAATATTTATTTAGCTTTTCGTTTTGCAGTTAAAAAGAAAACCCTGTTTTAGTAAGCCGGTGGAAGTGGCAGAGTCCTTTTCTTTCTCTCCAGTAGTTACATAACGAAGCGGGGGGAGAGAGAGAGGCATCAGAGACTACTAAGGCCCATTAATTTTATAAATTGCTTCATTCATACTTAACATTCGTTATAATAGGAACTTCATGGAGAGGAAAAAAACAGTAATGCACATATCCTGTGCATGTTACTCTTTATAATATTCTAACCAACTTATCTCTCTTTCAGCTAGGGTATTAGATAGAGTAAGCACTCGCTGGTACCTATATCACGGACTCGCTGGATAGAGCATAGTATAAAATTTCGGTTTCAGTTTTGTCGAAACTTATTTTTTTCGGTCGAAATTGAAACCGAAAATACCGAATTTTCGGTTGGCCTCTACCCGATATCCACATGCAGTTGCCTTATATAAGTTTGCGGTCGATGTATGTATATACAACAGTCTACAATAGCATGGCAAGGCAAGGCTAAACTTGGAACAAAGCTACGCGTAAAGCATAAACCACAGCGTCAAGTCGTTTCTGTTTCAGCCAAGTGTTAAGATGCTATCATCAAGTCGACGGAGCGGTTCCAGCGTCACAAAGCGGCAATAAAGAATCAATTTAAGCAAAACGGTTGAAAATCCCTGTCTTCTTAGTGCGCGGACCCACGACGAGGATAGGGAAAGGGAAGGGGTGGGGGGCAGCCCGAAGAATAGCGAGAGAAGGAAGGGAGACGGGAATTGGCGCAGCCATATTTCCTTTATCCAGCCGTAAAAACCCGAAACGAGGAAAATATCCGATATCACCGTCCCGCTCGCTTTCCTTCGCCGACCAGCGCGGCGAGGGGTGGCGTTTTACGACCCGGACGCGTCTGCCACAGGGTTGACAACTTCTGACTTACTATCGTACAAAAGTAGAATGATAATACCTTTTGTATCTAAAGATACGTTAAGGTACCTTTGCTATGCCGCGTCAGACGCATAGGTGCATTGCTTTAGTGAAACAGTGGATGTGGAAACAGACGATACTACGCTGACAATACGTAAATGACGAACTTTCAGAAGAAACAGGCAAGCGTCAGATGCACTGCGTCAGACGCTTGAGTCTGAGGCGGCATAGGAAACGTATCTAATTAATGTAGGCCTATATTTATTATTTTTATTATTAGTTTATTATTACGCTACTATGTTTATTTAAATATAGTCCATAAATATTTATAGTGGATTCCTCTCGAGTGTTCGTACCAAATGGTACGACGCAACTGCTATTTAGGTAGTATTATCGATCGAACAAATAGTGTGTGTAAAATTTTGACTAAATTTACCAATCTTGATCAGAAAGCATCGCTATAGTTCATAAAATGCATAGCAATGTATCTATGAGTGATACTCATTCAGTTGAAAGAAACCCACGTGCTGATAGACAGGTAACATTTTATGACTGTTTTTTTACCAGGAGGGTGTTGTTTATTACGAATCGAAATAATAAGGAGCAAATCGTGAACAAAAAGTATAGTAGAAGTTCTAAAGCGATTAGGTTACGCAGTCGAAATAAAACGGCTTGATTAGTAGCAAAATGGCGATTGGCTGTTTCACAACCATAACCAGCGGTCCATTACATTGTTCAAGCAGATAATCCTTTCATGCATTTCTGGCAGTTTTCCAAATTGAAAAGTCACCTTAAAAATGAGATTTGGCAACGTAGAGCCAATAAAAAGAAATGCGTCGAAGCTGAAGTAAATAACGAGAGCGGATCGGAGTAGGATCGCTGGAAGAAGGTTAGACTTGCAATTGAGAGTAAAACTTGTTTCATAGTTCGCCGGATGGCCGGTTACATGCGCACGTCGTGTGTCGTTTGAAGGCGCTTGCTGCTTCAGAATAGCGCCGTGCGGTCGGAGAGTTAAAGATTACGCATGGTAAGATAAAGTTACGTTCATGTCGGGTGTTTTGGTTACGAATATCAGAACACTTTTAATTTGGGGTCATTCTAGGCGCCTACTTAAGGATTAACCGATTTTGTGTAATGGCATATAATACAATATTTCCGTCGTTCGTCGTACGTGAATTTAAAATAATAGCATGCGCGTGCCTCCCTACGATCGTTTTACGATCGGAGCGAGCCTGACGGGCACTTCGTTGGGGATGTCGGATGTTCGCGCGACTGAAGCCGCCTCGCGCGCCGCTTACGAGCGAAACCGCGTAGTAAAATTTATCATGGCGTAACGCTTGAACTTGCCGAGATAGGATAAAATCAAGATTGACGCTTTTAGTCGGACGTAACAACGGGGACACGATCCGTCGACAGATAGAGAGTGTAAAACGCGAGGAGCCCGAGATTTTTGACAGTAAAAAAGGCATATGACGCGGGAGTTGCATGGTTTTATGGATGGTGGATCTTTCCTTGGCATTACGGGCACATACCAATAACGTACCTAAATATTTGTCAAAGACTGTCTTCGTCTTGAGGGTTGAAGAATATTAACATCTCTTAACAATGCCATAGGCGCATGCCTAAATGGGTATGCTTTTGGGAGTGGAATTTTTTATAATAATATTTTAGAGGACTGGAGTTAAAAAAATATAAAAGGAAAAGTTAAAACAGTTAAAAAAAGGAAGGAGTTTTTAAAACAAAAAAAACTCCCGACATCGTCTGGCTATTTAAATGAATGAGCACTCACTGCCAAAAAGACGACCTTTTTACTACAAGTTATATTAACATTTTAATGAACTTCGGTCGACCCTCATACGACACGGTTCCCTAAAATATTTAAATACACACTATTACTGCGATATTCAAGTAAAACAACTAAAATAAGGAGATATCTCGAAATCTTACAGTTGCCTTTCGGATTCTGAGAGATTTCTTTTCACTAAAAAACGTTATGCCTACACCAAAACTAAAAACGGAAACGTCCCTCTTTTGCTGTTTAGACCTCGCTTTCTCGACTGCCAGGCTGTGCCTAGCTTTATTTTAAAAGGGATTCTTTATTATGATACCTTAATTTTAAAAGGGAAAATTCTCCTATTTCTACTTCATTTAAACATAGTAATTGTTTTTTAAATGTCCAAAATTGTATCCATTTATTTTTTTTGTCTTATTCTTATATACTACATTTATTTAGATTTATTTCACATGTTTTTTTTACAAGGAACTTAATCTGAATGTATAAATCCCTTTTGATACATAAAACTGTTATAGGGCGATGTAAATAACGTGTATTTCATGTTTTTTTAAACATTGGTTCGATAGATTTTTTATAAATTGAGGGGACATAAGTATCCCTGTGGTCCATAAAGATGCAAAGTTACAACTTGTTTTATTATTTAACTCAGAAATCATAAATGAAAAACATACTAAAAAAAATATTGAAAAAGTCGCCATAAATATTTCATTTATTTATTTAAAATAACCAATAAAAATTACGGTATATTTTTTAGTAACGATTTATTTATTTTTGCTAATATCTCTCTTTTTTTATAATTTAAAAAACAATTTTTAAAGTTATGGTACACATATGTCCCATGGTCCCTAAAGGGTTAAAGGACTACTCACACCGTGCCTTCTTCCCATGCAAAATCCAACAGCTGCATCAGGCTTATGAACAGCCTCTTGACTAAAGCAATTAGACGTCAGACTCTGGGTTCGTAGTTGCTAATCTTATATATTTCTAGGTTCCCAACTTGATACTGTAAACTCATTAAAATGTGACGACAGTCAGTAGAAAAACCTAGTAGGTGTGAAATTAAGAGTAATTCCGCGGATGCCTCACTGACATTTTATCAGGCGACGAAATACCCTCAAAGGAGAAGATTTACCGCCTGGCGCGACTAAATTATTTCCTTTTTCGCTTGAAAATGTTCTTTTTCGACGGGCTCAGAAAAGGGTGCAAAAATAAAGCGCAAAGAGGGCAGAGCGTCGCGACGCGGTCGCGCGCGAGAGCGAGATGGAGATCGGGGAAGAGAGCAGAACGGGGGATGGGGGGAGAAACTTGTGAAAGCCGCGTCTGCCATTATATGTCGGCGAAGACGCGAATTCACCTCGCAGTTTACATAGAGGTGTACTTTTTACGAGCAGACTACGCTATTACGTAAAGTTTATACGGTCGGCGCGGCGGGCGGGCGACGGGCGAGAGCGGGGGGAGGAGAGAACGAGGGGAGGAGGGGATAAAAGAGGTTTGAATATTACCATGAAATATTCAAAAGCCCTTGCGCGCTGCCGCCCCGTCGACCGCTGAGAACATTCGCGGTATTACGTCAAGATGTCGTCGCATAGCTCCGCTCCGGAGGCGGCTTCCAAAATTATCTCGCAGATTAAAGAAAGGCGATTGAAACAACGTTGATGATATCTTCGAGGGTTAGGAAGTACATCGCATCCTTTTAATAAATTAACAAGAACTTTTAAAATCTGGTCATCATCAATAGAAGCTTCCGAACACGCCAGTAAGTTTAGGAGTATTTACGCGAACAACGGCCTTGCAGTCAGCGGTTGGTAGTATCCTACACATCAATAGTTATAGCAATTATTATCTTCTTGTAATCTGGCCACAATATCATAAACAACATTTTTACGTGGATGACTTCAAAACGCATATATTGCTACTAATGCATAGTATTTATTGATCAGAATAATCAGTTTTCGTTTTTCTTATCGGGAGATTCGTCATTACTTTCTTACAAGGCGTTTTAGAAATTGACCTGACGGTTCGTCAGCTAAAATGGATTTCGCTTTATTCCATCAGAATTTTGGTAATTTGTGTGTTTTTTGGGGTTTGGCTTCGTGGCATATCAAAAAGCCATTATCTGGTAGCGCAACGAAAAAGAAAGGTTACGAAGAAATATTGCTAATAAGACGATATCGCATCTAAATACTGCTTATTTCGTATCCACGGCAATAAATCTGTATACAAACGCATTAGAGGAAAAAACACAAACCCCATAATCACATTGCAAAATACGGGTTTTAAATCACACAGCGAGTCGGGTTACGGTTGAATTCATAGAAGGAAGGCAGAAAAGAAACACACGACGCGGAAAAAACGCACAAAAGCGAATAAGGGGAATGATAATTTTGCGAGAGAGAAGGGGGACAAAAAATAAATAGCGAGTTGATGATAATAATAACGGAACGAATGCGACGATCCACTTTATAAAAGTAATGATGTCGATGGCCGTGAAGGGAGCGACACGGCGGAATGGAGAGACGAGGGGACCGATGAGAAATAAAATTACTCACGGAGTGAAAAAGTTAGGGAGGAGCCGCCACTTGAATATATAACCACCGCGAGAGAGACTCTCTAGTTGGGTTGGAATTACTAATTAATTTACTAATGCGTGTAGCGAATTAGTAACAGGTAGGTATTACTGGGTGTTCTAGGATAAACAGTAGACAGGCTCTTAAAACCACACTGTGATATATTATCTAGATATGCCATCAGATACAAATGAGTTGGTTCCACATACCCTTTGCTCGTAAATCATGTGACAGAGAGCGCAATACATTGAAGAGTATGCGAAAGAATAGTGAGTCAATATTCTTAGCGGCACCTCTCACACCGGAAACGGTCGGCTGTCTGCCAGCAGACTGCGACCAAACTACTACTGGCTGGCTTTCAGTAGTGGTTTTGACGTGGTCATTTTCGAGCGCGAAAGGTCCTTTCGCGGAATGGGCCATCTAGGGAATCATATATCGTTGATGACAAGTATAATTTTAATACACTTACTAGTAAGTCTTCTTTGCTTTCAATCTGTATGCCATTTCTTTCTCTTACCTGAAAAAAGGAAAACACGTATTAATGAACGATTCTTGGAGGGTTCATGTGCGAGTTAAATAAGACTTTAGAAGCTTTTGATAGTTAAATAAACGTTAACTTATTAATGTTAGGAACAACAGCATGTGAGCCTGTTTAAAAACACATTATTTACGGAAAAAATGAGGTATTTGTGAAATAATTCTGTGGAGATGCCTACACTATCTGCAGTACCAGTGTTAAAAGCGTTTTCCTCCGGTAGAGCTGTTAATAAATTAAATGACTGGCGAGTGTGAAGAGCGGGACGAACGATATTCTCGATCACACATTTTGTATGACCATTCGTCGAAACCATTAAATAAAAAGGTCGCCGGAATGCATTTATTTCTGTGTATCTTCTTACTACATTGAAATACAAACTTGCAAAGCAAAAACGAATAAAAAATGTAAATAAGTTCCGACGAACTGAATTATAAAATTGCCGCCATATTTGATTAGAGAGCTTATCTAGTATGGTAATCCGGCTAAATAATCATGCAATTGCATTTCGTAACTGTGCAGTAAACGCCATTTCGTCCGTAGCAAACGCCATGTGGCCTATTCAGGCATTGATAAAATTTATTAATATAATAACTGTTTCACGGTCAAACGCGAGAAATAATGTAATACAGTTAAATGAACGAATAAAAAACGAAGGTTTGCTTTTATACATATATTCTTGATAGCGACAACCAACACACCGCAAGTGCTCTTCAATATTAGGTAAATCTTTTTTTTTTCGGTTACATACATACGAATTTACACACACACACATATATGTATGTGTGTGTGTAAATTCGAATACGTTGACGTTGTGTATGACGTTTATTAAGCTATTAGCTTAATAAATGACAATAAAAAGATGATGTCCGTGTGCCACAAGAAACACCTCCGCGTGCCACTAGTGGCACGCGTACCGCGGCTTGCCCACCGCTGAATTGTAAGTGATAAGTGCTATCAAATCGGAGACCGAAATCAGGATGAGACTCTGAGGCGACATGTTCGTCGATGGACTTAGTGAGCGATGGCGGATTTGTATCTGCTTGAGAGAGCTGCAAGGAAGTGAACTAGTAACGATAATGTCCAGTGCCATTAAGGGTGCAGCTGCAGTCACTTGGATATCTCAGGTTCGTCGTCTTCAATTCAATTGGGATATATTTCTTATTCACATGCAACGCGATCAAACGAAAACTACGTTGCATATGGCAGCCGTACACTACGATACATAAAACAAGGTAGAATGTCGAATAATTTCATTT
The DNA here is from genome assembly GCA_944548615.1 of Micropterix aruncella. Lineage (NCBI taxonomy): Eukaryota > Metazoa > Arthropoda > Insecta > Lepidoptera > Micropterigidae > Micropterix > Micropterix aruncella. Next base: position 12,625,109 of record OX155958.1, read on the forward strand.
CGTTGAAATCGACTGATGTATTCATACGGGGACACATCTTCCAAGGACAATATATTTATTAAGATGTAGTCTTCTTTATTGTTGTCAACAGAGTCGGTGATACACAACCTCTCTCAGGGGTCCATAATATATTCGCATTTGCCGGTGGAACGCCATGTTCATAAAAGAGCACAGAGCGGCAACGGGATATTTTATTCGGTTACAACGAGCGCGACATATTGCCACCGTGGAGCAGCGTTTTCCATTCCATCTCGCGGCGGCGGCGCACAGTGTTTCTTTCCAAAAAAGCTAGACGGCAATAATTCATTAACGATTTCTAACACGATCACGTCACGGAGATATTTCTGTATAGTTAGTGCGAAAAACAAAGTGCTAATTTTACGTCTAATGAACTTAACAAATAATAGAAATTGACACCCTACAATTGCATTTGATATGCGATTGCTGCTACAGGATCACGATCCTGTTTAAGTTGTGCTCAGTTCAGTGTTCATTTTGTGACTTAATGGAAGGTACACCTAGGAAGGTTTGTACTATTGTTATATCTTAAAACTCATTTTAAATTCTTTCGCGTACCCTTTCAAAAATATATAAATCATATTACACTGTTTCAATTAAAACTTGAAATTGACAAATTTCTCAATAATTTATATTAAGGTAAATTTTTGGCGCCAGATAATTCACCGTGTATAATATTGAGCAAATCATTCTTAACTCATACCAGTGCTGGTTGTTTCCTGCGTGACACTGCATAATTTAAAAAAAATACACTTACTATGTACGAGATTAAAATGCTTTTTTTTTAATTTAGTAGAATTTTACGAAGTCTGTAAAAGCAGAGGAAAAATATAGTCATTTTTTAATACATTAGACATTGAAAATCCTACGGAAAATGCTGAAAATTAGTTGGAAAACAAGAAAAACAACATAAATTATAATCTAATGTTCATTTAGCATAAAATGACCTAGCAACTCTACTTGTCTATTAGCAACTTTACTTGTCTACTACTAGTTTGTATACTTATCAAAAAAAGTGAAGTTATCATTGCTAACATCAATTTTCACCATAATAGAATTAACTGTATCACTAAAAGATGTTATAAGTACTTTCGAAATGTCATCTACAACGGGCGAACACGTCACCCCAGGAAGTTATAACGATATACTATAGTTCTTTCGACCTGGAGTGAGCGTAGAGACTTAGGGATAACACAGTCCACTAATTTCGCTATGCCACACGCCTGTCAGAAGCCAACGCCTTTCGTGAGGCCCTGGGAAGCACCCAGTGAGCAGCATCAGCACTGACTACCAGATTTATCCGAATATCTTCGTCTCCCAGTCTAGTCACGGGTTCGAGATCGCGGAACCCGCGACCAGACTGCGGGTTCGAGGTGGGGGCTAACGGGCCCATGATGAGTTGGCCACGATGACCCATGTGTTCAGGGTCGGTCACACTCACGGGTCAACACCCATCCGACGGCCTCCCCGCATGGGGTGCGAATCCTGGGTAGGACACTGGGTCAACCAGTCTCCCCTGGGAATCAAACCTCTGGCGCCCCTGGACGGTCTGCGCACCGTGCGGCGCAAGCCAATCGATTGTGCTCTCCGACTAACAGTCGGGGGAGTCTGGGAACTGTATTGTTTCCTATAGAGCGGGGGTGGTTGCGTACCTTATGGCGACTGCTCTGGAATTGACCATTGGCCATCCGATCCCGGGTAAGAGGCGGGCAAAGGACGCCTTGGTCCGCGAAGATTCGGTGCACTCCGTTTCACCGCTTCATAAGGGAGAGGACCGCGCAAGCGACCTCGAACTCGGAACCAATCGAGAGACCGGAGAAATCTGGTCACAATTGGAAGTGAGGGCGCGAGTATCCCGAGCCCGCCGGGTTTACTCCTGGCTTACTCGCGGTAAGGCGTTGGACTCTCACGGGTTGTGACGTAGCTGGACGTAGAATGTACTGTCCAAAGTCTTCTACGTTCACTGCAGGGCGATAGAACGACTAATCGTTAAAACGTCCTGTGGTGACGGGCTCGCCCGTTGTAGTTGACACCGCAAGATGCGGGTTCGAGGTCGAGGAACCATTAGGGACTAGGTTACAAGCACTTTTAGAATTATTACCGTCTAGCTGGTACAAATGAAACGAAACACTGTGCGGCGGCGCCGGGGCGGTGAAATACCTCACTCGAGGCTTTGCCGGTCGTCGTTTTTCTCCGTGGACGCGTGCGAAATGGCTCCACGTCTCTGAGTGTGCCGGGGATCCGTATTATTTCGGTTCCGGAATGCCGGATTGAAATGCATATTGATAGAGCAACGACGCGTGAGGAGGAATAGAAGTGAAATTTTGAACGTCTCATAGAATACGCGAAACATCGGAATTTTGCAAGTTAATAAATATACTTTCCCATCTCTCAGTTTAAGGCGAAGGCTGATGTTATTTGTCGAATGCCACCAGTAAATGGGCTCGTCGCACGTTCCATTTGAATTAAACGCAATTTTGATTGTAATACTAGTAGCAGCTTAACCCTTTGAGGACCATAAGCTTTGCGATAGAGTATGGATTTTTTTGATACATAAAACTGTTAAAGGGCGATGTAAATAACATGTATGTCAATTTTTGTAAAAATTGGATCAATAGATTCTGTATAAATTGATGGGACATAAGTGCCCCCACAAAGTGTGGTCCATAAAGATGCAAAGTTTCATTTCTTTATATTTCCAAAATTTCATTTCTTTATATTTAACTCAGAAATCATACGAACTAAAAAAATCTAATTGAAAAAGTCGCCATAAATATATTATTTATTCCTTCGTTAGTAATTTGCGATATTTAAAAAAACTATGGTAAATATTTCAACAATAAATTAATTGTTTTCGCTAATATTAAGATTCTGCTGTCTCAATAACAGAAAAAATAAATTTATAAATTATTCGTATTCGATAATTTATAGTTACGGGAAACATATATCCCATGGTCCTTAATGAGGTCCATGGGCGTTAAGTGAGAATATAACTATAAAGATAAGGCGCGCGCAAGAGCTTTGGGGTCGACCAGATACACAGATATTAGAGTGTTTATTTTATGTTACATTTTAATTTCACAATTTCTTATCGACTAACCTAAACCAGCTGTGTTTTATATCAATTCCAATGCTTTGTACATACCTAAATTAACGAATAAATACATATTCAGCATATAATTCTTGGAATTGTTTTCGAATGCAACATGCTAATAATTTACCATAAGTGTGGCAAATTAAACTGAGCGAAATTGAACATACTATGTACAATGAAATATTAAACTGTGATAACGAGCTAGTAGTGACAGTTTGTCATGTCTCGCGAAAATATAATTACATAATTGGAATTAGCACGAGGGCATAATGTCATATAAATCAAAACTGGTGTCGTCGCAATAATATTCGCAAACTTTTTTTTTTTTAAATTTGTCTGTCAATCTGTAAATCTTAATTCGTTCAACGTCATCGCACAAATGGCTCTTGATCACCTACACGTGGGAAATATTTATGATCTAATCATATGGAACTTCAGTCATTTAATAAAATAGGTTTAATTTTATTGTTACGATTAGTTAAATAACAGGTCTGAATTCAATGTTAGCATATTGATGTCCTTTAATGTTAGTACGTCCCTTTTTTATTAACTTGGCTGAGAATTTGTGTAACTTGACTGAGAATGAAGTTACCTACCCTTTTAGAAATTCTCCTTTTTCACTTTTTGTGATTTCCAGAGCACAGAATAATGGGAAATTATTTAACCCCCTTTACACAATCAATAATCAAACTGTAACCGCGATAAACCAAAATAACCTTTATCTTCAAGGCGCCCACTACAACGAACAGCTGAAGCCACCATCAAACAAATCGCAGATGTGATGTATGTAATACGTTCGTATCATTCGTGTCGGGTCAATATAATAATAATCTCACATCACAAATTCTAACACGGCATTTTGGCGAACAATATTGGTGCGGAATTCGATAATTCCGAGGCCGATCGGCCGGACGATAAAACAAGGGAAAAGAGCCAAAAATATATTTAGGCGGGTGGGGTAGAATAGTCAGAGAGCCGGCCATACGGACACCCTACGTCATAAGATACACAGAGAAATCGATTAAGCATGAAAAGCCGGATAAAATACATCGCTGAAAAACTATAAAACATTAAATTTCTCTTGTCATATTAAAAGGAAAGTTTCTACTTCCGGTGCACGTTTTGAAGTCCAACCTATTGGGCGAGGAGCGTATTTTAATTTTTGTTCCGATTTAGAAAAAAAACTAATTTTACAAAGCGCGTGACAATTTCTTCGAAATTGGAACGAATATTAAAATACGCTCTTCATACAATAGATTGGACTTTTAAAAGTGCATCGGGAGAAGCCACTTTTCTTTTAACAGGACAAAGGAAATTTAATGATTTAGTTTTTCAATGATATCTTTTATCCGGCTTTTCATGCATATTCGATTTGTCTTTATTACACGACTGCCCAACAAAAATGGAGTGTTATCTATGCATGTTTTCCGTTTCTTTATTCCACCATAACTTCTAAATGCTTGAACCGATTTAGAAGTGTGTTGTATTGTTAGGATCGTTACGTCATCCCGAGTGTCATAGGGCGCCTTAACTGTCCAAATATCAAGTAAGTAGTTGTTTAAATGTCCAAATGACCTAATGTCAATAAATTAATATAAATATATCGTCTTAATTGTAAAATAAAAGTAAATTCCGGAAATAGACATATATATGGATAAATACACAAACCACAAATATTTCATAAACAAACTGTAATAAAAATAATTATAAATAGAATAGTTCACTTTCTGTAACGGCAGTCGTGTTTTTTATTCTTTTTAATATCTACATTTACTTGTATCTTATGACGTAGGGTGTCTGTATGGCCGACTCCCAGACTATATAGCAGGAGAAGCGCGGCGATACGGAACAGGATTCACAATGTCCGATGGTTTTTTTCCGCAATTCCGCATAAAGCTACGTGCCCGGCAGCGGTAATGTCCTCAAATGGAGGGGGGGGGGGGGGGGGGGGGGTTGCCTCGGGTCAAACAAGCGTCGCTTCACGGCGCACATAACAATGAATCACATACGTCAAAGTGGGTGAAAAGGGACGTTGCGCCGACGACATACACATGTATCCCTCGGTCACGCCGTGCCGTATAAAACCCTCGGATATAATAAAAACAGGCGATCGTAACTGCGTGCATAGATCACGTCAGGTTGCTGTGAACAGGTTTGACTTCTTACTTGAATCCTGTCTTGTCACACTGTACCTAATATTAATTTTTGAAAGTCGTAGACACGCAGAATCAATTAGTGGCAGGCAATTGAGACAACCCGTCGGTATATTTTAGTTGAAGTGCAAGTATGTCTGTGAAAGTCGTAGACATGCAGAATCAATCAGTGGCAGGCAATTGAGACAACCCGTCTGAATATTTTTGTTGAAATGCAAGTATGTCTGTGAAATATTGTCGCCAAGGGTCTAAACTCCTAAAATGATTGAGTCAAACCGAATAATACTGATTATTCATAATTATTCAGAATGTTGAATACAGAATATTTATGAAAGAAATAAAGGACAGATAATTAGGTTTAACAATACCTATCTAGTCTTCAAAAAAGGGCGGTAGAAAATGCTGGAATTCTCTGTTGAAACGCTACTACCTAAGGTTTCATGAAACGAAATATGTATTTAGACCAAAATTGTGAAAGCGATTAATCGATTAGACCACAAGTAATAAGGGTAACATGCAAAGTACCGGGTTTATTATTTTTCAAGTTATTTTATTACTTGATATAGTGTAGACATTTCCTACGCTTCGTCTTTCGCTTATTGCATACTTTGTACGTCTTGTTGCATACTTTGTCATAATATATAAATAAATAAAATCTCGAAATCGACCGTTGTACGCGGTCATCAGTCGGAGTTTCTGGTGTAGCTAGTGCTAACACGAGGAGAGCGAACCATTCGCGGCGGTACGAAGAATGACAATTTTTCCACCAAATGACGATTGTCAATGTGGTCGTGTATTATTTTGTGCAATAATTTCATGTCAGCCCTCTGCGGTGATATTCTCTCTCGATATATGCTCTCGTACTTTCTAAATCCCATGTGCCCGCGGTAGTCCAGGTATCTCATAAAATGATTTTGAATGCCCTTTGCCCTATTTTTACACGACTGCCCAACAAAAAGAAGTGTAATGTGTTCAGGGTTCATCTACGTGTGTTTTCAGTTTCTTTAACCGACCAAAACTTCTAAACGCTTGAACCGATTTAGATGTGTGTGGTATTGTTAGAATCGCTATGTCATCCCTAGTGACATAGGGTACCTACCCTTAACTGTCCAAATATCCAGTAAGTAGTTGCCTAAATGACAATAAATTAAAGTAAATATATCGTGTTGTGTCAAATGAATGGTCTGATTGAGTACATTCCAAAAATATACATGTACATATACATATGGATAAATACGTAAAACACAAATATATGATTAATTATAAATACAAAAGATCACTTTCTGTAACGGCAGTCGTGTTTATTATTATTATTATTTTTAATATATTTACTTATTAGGTAGGCTATATTGCCGATTCCGAATACGGAGTATGCGATCGGAAATGCGCGGGATGCCGGGTGCGCCCCGGCCCGTCCGTAGTCGACGCCATACTTAAGACTGCACCGAGCAAAATAAGCGAAAACGTCAGTCACGGTTTTGTCGCTGCAATCCATAATTTTTCGGTAATAAATATTTAAAAAATATATTTAAGATCTCAACGAATGTGTTTACAATAATACACCTTCTATAATCAAAAACCATTTGCTGGTTAATATTTCTTTCAACATAAAGTTGGGGAAAAACTTAAGAAAAGCACTCCGGCGTTTTGTTCACAATGAATAAAGAAATTAGATTTTATTTCAAATTTCAAATCGTAATAAATCACAAACGTTCAAGCTACAAGAAAGCATCACCGATATTTAAAAATGTTCCCTGCTTATTTAAATATGTTTTTTTTAGAAGATACCTCGAATCTGCCATACAAATTTACTATGGCCAAATAACGTTCGATATATATACGCGAGCGCAAGGGTGAATTATTCAGTCGTCCACTAGAGCTGAGGAGGGGGTGACGTTTCTTTGCGTAGCGATCTGACCTCGAAAACCGGCCGCGATCTATTTCGTGCGCGTATAATATCACTCACGCGGTAAAACGATGTAAGCATTTATTGAAAGTATTTTTTATTTAGATTTTATCTGGTATTAGTGTTCCTTTTTTCTATTGTCGAAAGTTGTAATTAGGTCAGCTCGTGTAAGAACCTGACCTAATTATAACTTGTTTTTATCTAAATGAGCATTATATAGCATTATATATATACAAGTTTTTATCTAAATGAGCATATTATTATGTTTTAGTAAAAATGGGAAAGCGTAAGATTAAATATCATAAATTGAAATGTGGCTCAAAGTTTCAAAACAAACGACTTCTCGCTTCTATTGTACGTGCAAGTGCCATCGCTGAGCAAGACTCGCTCGCCCAGGTATAAAAATCTTAGGATCTAAGTGATAATACGTTACAAAGCAATAATTACTTTTATCACTGTACATTTCGTTCCTAGGAATCTTCGAACAATGTGATAATAGGCTCGAGTATAAGAAAACTTGATGAACACTCGACGACAAAATATACGCCGTGCAATGATTTTGCGGTAAGTTAGTTGTATATATTTTTTTTAAGTGTTCCAGTATAAACTTTACCTGTATATTTGCAACAAAGATTTTCGGTACTTAATTCAGTTACTTTTATTAACTATCTAATTTTACCAATACAAATCGTGTTTTCGATTGAGATATATACCTATATATTTTAAAAAAAATACTCTGATATTGGGCTTGATTGCGTTTCTTCGTGAACTAAAATTGGAAATTAGTCCGTGTGAACGAGACAGGGTAATACGCTAGAGCGGAATGTGAAATGAACGGTTTTCACTTTTCACTTTTTCGCATTAAAACTACCCACCAAAGATAAAGCATCTGAATGTAACACAGCACAAAATGTAACACAAAATGTAACACAGCACAAAATGTAACACAACACAAAATGTAAATGTAACACAACACAAAATGTAAAATGTAAATGTAAATGTAACACATAAATGTAACACGTAAATGTAAAATGTAAATGTAACAAAATGTAAATGTAACACAACACAAAATGTAAATGTAACACAACACAAAATGTAACACAGCACAAAATGTAACACAGCACTGAATGTAACACAGCACAAATTAATTTTATTTCAGAAATCATTTGAAACGGACTCGGATTCCGATTTCGAATTAATAACAGAAGAGGAAAATAATGATGATGTGGATTTTTTACCTGAAGGGAATAGAATAGTAGATTTTAATTACATATTCAAACAACTCCAAGAAATGGCCCATCACAACTCTGCATTTCAATGTAACTTAATTTTTTTTAAACTTACCAAGGAGATTAAGAAAGGGTTTCTATCGAAATTCTTTTTTACGTGTCGATTATGCAATGCAAAATTAGAACTTTTAAATTGTAAAAAACCAGATAGCCCAGTTGAACTTAACCTCAACCATAACGCTGTTAGTAGTTTCATGTCTATTGGCGCTGGATTTTCAGGATTGGAACAAGTTTCAGCCTCCCTGAACATACCCTGTATGTCTGATAAATTATACTCAAAGTGCCATACCAAGATCTGTGAACTATGGGAACTAGCTAAAGAGAAATGCATGGAGGAAGCAGCCAAAGACGAATATAATTTAGCTGTACTCAACGGCGAAGTGGATGCGAATGGAGTACCAATGATTACTGTGGTGGCTGATGGCTGCTGGTCGAAAAGATCGTATAGAAAGAACTACAACGCATTATCGGGTGCTGCAGTAATAATAGGATACAGGACAAAGAAAGTACTATATATGGCAGTAAAGAATAAATATTGTATGGTTTGTGCTCGAGCTGAAAACAGAAAACACACAGTTCCAGATCACATATGTTTCAAAAACTATACAGGTTCATCTAGCGCAATGGAATCGACAGCTTTGGTTGAAGGTTTCAAAACATCATTGAACACTCACAAACTGATTTACTCTAGGTTGATAGCTGACGGTGATTCAAGTACACATAGAAACATAGAAAAATCGAAACCGTATGGAAATTTACTCGTGGAAAAAATAGAATGCACTAATCATTTACTACGAAATTACTGCACAAAGTTAGATGAACTGACCAGAAATACAAACTATCCATTGAAATATAGAAAAGTTGTTAAGAATAACATATTGCGCTTAAGGCGTTCTGCAACTGGTGCTGTAAAACATCTTAATTCTGAAGGTAGCAAAACTTTTCAACAAAAAGTTCTACAGTTTAAGCAAGATTTGTTGAATTCACCACACCACGTATTTGGCAATCACAGCTTATGCAAATCTTACTATTGTAAAAAGCAAACCGAAAACGTAGAATCCGTAGAAGAAAACCTAGTTCCAATAATGAAAAGTCAAGAGGGTGGTTTTATATTTTCAGCCATATTGAAGTTTATTTCCAGACTGGTGAATAACGCGCCAAGCCTGATGCATAATGTTAATAGTAATATAGCTGAAATTTTTAATAGTGTAATTGCAAAGTTCGTCGGTGGAAAACGAATAAATTACTCAGGCAGGCAATCTTATGGAGGTAGATGTGCCGCAGCAGTAGTGTCCTTCAATTCAAGAAAGCCAGAGACTTACCTAAGCAAAAATATTTTTCTGCGAAGTCCAAACAAACTTATTAAACGACTTGAAACCAACAGAAATATCAAAAGATTGACATCAGCAAAACGCAAAATAATAAAATCGTTTCATTGTAAGAAGCCTGTTATTAGTCATGAGGACAAAAATTACGGAGAGTCTTGTGAAAAACCTGACCTGGAAAAGGCGGATTATGAGTTTGCCAAAATCGAGCATTTGAAATGCATAACTTTGACTAAGGAAGATCGCCACTTACTAGAAAGAAGAACTATTTTGCAGGCAGAATCCATAGAATGGCGCCAGGAGCGAAAACTTCGGCTAACTGCATCTATATTTGGAAAAGTTTGCAAACGAGGACTTATTAAATGCGGACCTTTGGTAAAAAATATACTGACTGAAAACAATTTAAATCATGTGAAGTCTATACAACATGGACAAAACCATGAACATCTGGCACGTGATCAACTATCTTGCTATCTTCAAAGTCCTATAAATCCATGTGGATTATTTATTGACCTGGATCTACCATTTTTAGGTGCGAGTCCGGATGGACTTTTGCAAGAGGACAAAATTGTAGAAATAAAATGTCCGTACTCAGCTAGAGGAATGAGTATTAATGATGCTATCAGAGAGAAAAAAATTACTTTCTGGAAAATAGACAAAGATGGCAATACCAATGTAAATAAAAAACACGATTGGTATTTTCAAGCCCAAGGACAAATACACGCCACTCAAAGAAAAATTTGTGTATTTGCTGTTTGGACGGACGTAGACATGAAGGTGGAAGTCATAAACGAAGATGAAGGCTTTTGGAGTGAGATGGAAATAAAACTGAAAATATTTTACTTTGACTGTTTGCTACCAGAAATTATAGATTCAAGACTGGATAGGCAAATGGACATAAAGGAACCTGCCTATATTTTGGAAGCATTAAAAAAAAAAGAGATATTAAAAAATAATAAACGGAAAATATTGGAAACAAAATCCGTTAAGATTACGAAACCAAAAAAAACTAGTAACAATAAAAATGTTTAACAATGTGAAAATTTTCTAAATCAGTTTAAAGCCAGTTCAAGGCAATGAGCAACTTTTTTGTCCAAATTGTAAATTGTAACTTTTTTTTATAATAATGCCTATATTTTTCTAAAAATTCATAAAACTAAAATTCTTCAGATATGGTCGTTTCCAGGTATCATCTAAGGCGACTACCTCTCTCAAATAGTGATAAACTGACATTTTGCGATCAAATTTATGGTCCTCCCGCATGCATTTAAATATTATAAAAAATATTAATCTTGTAGAAAATTTCCTAATATTTTGTTCTACGATGCAGAATTTCATTGTTTTGATTTAATTCCTAATCAAAATAAATAAAATCTGAAGTCATCACTTTTTTGTAAATTACATTTTTCTGGGTATCTACAAAGTCAAAGAGATACCACATTAGATACCCCAGAGAGATACCAGATTATAAATTCTTACGAATATCTTAACTGGCGCCGCAATATGTTATTTCGATATTTTCTGTTTTTAACATTCTTTTTCACATTTTTTCCATGTACCTACTGACATACCACTCGGGCGAGGTGCATGGCCATGCAGATTTCTGGACGGTGTTTTTCATCTGAGTCATCATATTTTTTTTATGTATATGATTATACTTATGTAAATTAGGATATTATTAAAGATAATATTATAATTACGGTACCTCCGGTTGTTTTTTGGAGGTTTCCTATCCGGACTTAAACGCTCTCATTGATCAGTGATTTCGTGTGACTTCATATTGCTTAAAATTCTTATTTTACGGATTTTATATATTGTTGCTTTTAAATATGCATCACAAATAAAGTGTAAGCGTTTAAGGCAATGGATACCGTTATTTCCTCCTCAATGAGTCATAATAACGTATACAATAAAGAAAAACTGACTCTTTTGCTGTTATTTTACTGATCCTTCTACTGTCTTGTGCATTGTGTTAAGTCTTTTTCAAGTCTTTTTTGATGCCCGGGCTAGAAGATAATCTTTTGGCACTATAGTGGTCGCAATCGCTCCTGACATTCCGGGTCGTAAAACGTGCGAGCACGACAGCACATCACTTTTCTCCCTCGCACAAGATATAGAGATCGCTATCCCCGGCCACGCCTCACTATCGATATCGATGGATTTTCGATATTGATGTGTGATACATAGTAATATTTGACAGTACTTAAATGAAAAATGAAAAACGAAGGGGTTGGTAAACTTCGGCCCATGTGTTAGGTTAGGTCACCTGATCTTACATTGTAAGGATCCGGGTTCGATTCCCGGCTGGGTCACTATTTTCCATTGGGATAAAACTAACGGAATTTCATTTTCAATTCTGTCGGCCGAATGCCATAACAAGACACACACTTACACACATGTTACATGCACACATACATATAAACACTTCATATTAGGGTTGGTTGTAAGAGATTGTCGTATGATAATAAACCCGCCCATTGTGAAATTTCACAATAAAGAGTAGAAACAAACAAACAAACAAAACAAATTACTTTCTTGTATGTATTTATAATATATTAGGATGTTCGGGGTAGTCCAAAACAACTAAATGAACTTAGCACGTAAACCATAAGAGATTCATTGCCAGTCCTGTAAATACACCCTCAATAAAGGGAGTTACTCTCTGGAAGGGTTTCAAATGTTACGTATCTCCTGTCCAAATAATCTAATAATCTCCTGTCCAAAAAGTCTTCTAATATCCAAAGCGTGAAACGATAGTTGGTATGAAATATCGTATCTACTTTTTAAAAATTAAACAGTTTTTTTTTATTTTGATGATTTAGTGTACCGAATATTGTTCAATATGAGAAATTGAGTTTAAAGTTATACATGACTTTTTTTGTTGAGGTCAAGGTTACCGACAAAAAGCGGGTTTTATTTTTAAAATTCAGTTCTTCAAGTTTTTTTTTCTTAGTAACAAAGGCCTATATGAAAAAAACGTTCAGATAAGTTTTAATTTGGTTTCCATGTTGAATAATCTCCTGTACAAAAAGTCTTCTAATATCCAAAGCTTGAAACGATGGTTGGAGTGAAATATCTTATCTACTTTTTTCACGTTCACGAATTTTCACATTTTACACAAATTCGGTTGATTACGTAATCTTGGGGGGGGGGGGGGGGGGGTAAGGCCGCAGATTACGTCTGTAAACATGTGGGAGGGGGGGGGGGGGTAGAAAATCCCAAAAACGTGATTACGTAATATGTGGACGGCCCCGCCTCATAACCGCACAATCAGAGACCTGTATTCAAATAATTATGATATCGTTTATATAAATTACTGTGATATAGTTAAATATAAATATAATATAAGACGAAATAGTTAACAATGACTCAGTTTTCTGCTTCTTCTGCAAAATATCTAATTTTGACTTACACTGTACTTTTGTTTAGGCGACGATATTCGGCGCGCCATATCGTCGCGACGATTGGCGCCAACCGGTGTGCTGCGTTAAATACCTATTTAGGGCACGTGAATTATGGTCGGCGCAGTCTTAACTGAGACAGAAGTCAAGCAACACTAGGACCTTCGACTTACACATACCACGTGGACTAAACAATATGCTACATTGATTTAGTGTCGCGCCTGCGACGGAGTCACGAAAGCCCGCCAAAGCCAGGAGAGTAACGTTTACACACAAAGCACGAACGCGCAATGTGAACGACTTGCGAAAATAAAACTTTCCATAATATTCGGCGGCCATAAAACGCGTCGGCAAATGTAGTCAATTTTATGTGCCTCCCGCGCCGAGAGGAGGGGGGGAGGCCGTTTCCCCAGAGTAGCGAAGGAAAATCATAAAAGATAAAAATGGCTCGGGCCCCCGGGGAAAGGGGCTGAGGGCAAAGTAAATGTCAAGACGTTTCTACTTTCTGCTGGGGACGAGTTATGATATCTGCGCGGTACTTTTTTTATCTGCCGCCATTGTCGGTACAAATGGAGTCACAAAACACTCAAGATTACGCTTAGCGTAGCGAGCTCTCGCTACGCTATATTTTACGAAGTTTGAGGATAATTTAGCGTGAAACGGGCTAAGATTAGCATATTAGGTACTACTATGCCAATCTTATAATATGCCAATCTTATAATGTGCCAAGGTGCTACTACTCAATATTTATAATGTAAAATATGTTGAGAGATCTCCCTTGTCTGATGATCCTGATTAAACGCAAAAGTTCGGTATCGTCGCATATTACACACCAGGGCTTCACGCCTTATCTTCAAACGTAGTTAGTCCCACCCGGGTAAAAAAGACCCATAACTAGGCTTTATAATGTAAAAAAAATTATTCAAAATTATATATATTTCTTTAAATAATTTTATTTTGTTATTTTTACAAAATACAATGTAACGACGATGCTTCCCTTTATTTATAAATTTCGGTACAATTTCAGAATAATATGTGTTTTATAAATGGACCTCCCAATAACTATATTAAAACTAATGTAATTCCTGATATAGGAAACATTCGGAGTGAATCGGGATATATTCTACAAGAAAAATAAAAAACCTTGAGAATATTTTTTTTTTATAAAGTTGCAAAGTAAAAAATATTAGGTACACAGATACTCGCTACGTTGCAAAAAAGAACCATACTATAACATCACTTTAGACGTCGACCACTATCGATTGCGGGCTCAATAGAATAAATAGGTTACATGTGAGGTGTTCATACAATCATTTGAAGGTATAATACAATTGCTGACTATACAATCGTTTAAAAGTATATCAAAAATATATTCTATGTATATAATACCTTAGTATGCCATAGGAAGGTATAGTAGTGTATGAAAATAGCAAAACCCACGGATAGAACACAAGGAGATATGAACAAAATGAACAACCATTGGGTCTTTTTATCCGGTAGCGAGTCCTGGAGTGTTAATTTTAACTGATGAGGACATGAAAAAGACGTGGGGAGCAGGAGGAGAATTCTACGATAGCCGGCCCCATGACCCGAATTACACACAGTCGAGAACGGGCGCGCGCGCGGTGAGCAGACAGCGAAGTCTCACACCATAGAATAAAGGCATGGGTGGGACGTAATACATGCAGACCTGGACGACATTTTATTTACGAGATCGGATTTAAACGTCGACGGGATGCATCAAATAAAAACAAGCCACGCCGCCACCGGACGGATCACAGTCAATGAGCCGCCTTAGAGGCAGTCTTCACAGTCCCTTAGAATTGCGGCCGATTTCACTCTACAACATCATTGTATGCATCTCCAAACACATACCTACCTATAACATTGTGATATAATGATCCTGACTGCCACTTCTGCTGAGAGATTACGAGTTAAACTTTATTGTAACGGAAGGTAACAATATAAATTCAGTGGAGAAAGTTATGACAGGTCATTTGGTACTTTTATAAATCAGTTTGCCCCACGTGGGGCGAGCGAGAGAGACACGGCCCGAGGCGCGGCGGGGGGTAGAAGAGGGTCTGTCCCGGGGGAGGCGAGAGGGCGCGCCACGGAGCAAGTTTCCGCTGAGCGAAGCGCAATTTCTATTTACAAGCAGATAGATATCTAACGCCCGCCCCGAAGACTGCGCGCAACTTGTTAATACGGCAAAGTTTGCCGACTTGCCGGCAGGCAGGTGATGCCTGGCCGCGACGCCGCGCTGCGCAGGGAGTTCTTACAGCTCCGCGAAACCAGACCGGATTTACAGACACTGCCCATGAACAATATTCAGTATGAAATTGAAGACTATCGCGGTTGTTTAACATTATAAATAAAATAAAAAAAGAAATTTACCGCGTTGTAACATCCGTGGTTTCGGCGATGTTGCAACCGCTGTTGTCCAGGGTAGACAACGTCGACACCTCGGATGTTACAAACTTCGGGCGGGAAATTCGTTTTTATCTTATGATATTCAGTATGTAAGTCACTTAAGTCGAAGCGGGAACTATCCTGATGCGCGTACGATTATCTACCTCGGAAAATGTGTGTTTATGTATGACCCGTGGCTCTTTCAACATTCGGGCCACATTTAACGGACAAAAAGAGTCAGTATACGTAACGACATCATGTCACGCTGCCAAAATTGACAACGGCAACCTCAGTATTAAGCCAATCACAGAGTTCTCTGCCAATAATAATTGGAATTTGACAGTGGATAACCTTCGAAGCAGGTGCACATTTTAAAGTTCTACTATTATAATGTTGCGCTTTAAAAGCAGCGTTAACGCTGTCCAAACGACGGCAAACGCGTTTCACGCGTATCCGAATTTTTCTGTATGTTCAGATTGCATTCTAACTGATATTCTAACTGATAACCTTGCATTTCTAACTGATATTTTACATAATGTCGAGGAAACACTTTGATAATGCTCTTAGGAAGATTATAATGGTTTATAATCACAAAGATTTGGACGCGTGCTCCGCGTTATTTTCGCTAATATTTATTCATTTATTTAATGCTTGTACAAAAATGTAGTTACAATGTCACTGTTGTAAAGAAATAGAACATTGAAGAACAACAGTTTAAGATCGACAAGGCTCAAGTAACAAACGATGCCACGCACATCTAACGGGGCTTCTTAGGCCTGTATCTAGTTGCACAATTGTGGTTTCAAACATAAAGTAAGTGTTATATTATGCGTTATTATTCGAAAAAATAGATAGTAAAAGAAGGTAAATAATAATTTTAAAAAAGTAACCCTGAAATGAAATAGTTATGTTCTGTAAACGAATACAGTAAATCTAAAAGGGATATAGTTTTGACATGATTTAATTAGTTGTAGAAAGACTGTAGTACAATGTAATGAAATAGTTCAAAAATAATGCCCTGCTTTAGAAGTTGGAATACGAAGTTTTCTTTTATTTCACTTTTTTATGTTATTGCCACAGTTCAAGGCAAAGGAAGTTCCAACCAAGTGCCATCCTAGCTGGTAGACTATCGATCTTTAGTGTGAGGTCTTGATTATCGCTATCGGGTTTCAGTCCAACTCAGTGCTATAACCAGCTACGTTTTTGTACGACACAAAGGTAATTGACGGTAACCCGAATGTAGCGTACGTAATCGCGGAAGCGGGTAGCGTCTGCCGCGTAAATACTGTCGCGTAACAATGGAGCAGAAAATAATACCCCGTCGCTCGCGGAAAAGCCGGGGCGATGATTCGTTGGGGGGGGGGGGGGGGGGAGTTTTTAGGGAGCGTCGGGCGGCCCACAGTCCGCTATAATATAAAGCCCTGCTTCGCGGAGCAACAAAGCTGCAAATCGCAAATTTTAATCAAGTAGCCCGAGAGGCATAGGAATTCTTCGAAAATTTGGAAAAAATTAAATATTTTGTAATAATAAAAACGCATGTCTGAATAGGCATGTCTGACGCATGTCTGAATGCGTTTTTTTTGTGAATGAATCTTATGCGTTTTTTTTTTGTTTTCTGTAATGAAGCTAGTTTGTGTGAATTGAAAAATTAACGGCCGCAAATTTTTGCATGGCTTGTGTCCGTGATATTAGCGGGCGACGGGGCGGCCGCTGAAGAGCGGCACCGCGCCAATATTAAATTAGTTTCAGAGGCGGAATTACCGAGGCGAACGAAGCGCGGGCGGCGCGCGTCCCGCTCAACATCTCGATGGAATCAATTTCATTTACAGCATTATTACAATTTGGTAAGTTAGCGCTGCGCTGATTTGATAACCGCGCTGGGGTTGCGACTGGCATACAGCCATCTCCGTCCCAGCTTTCGAATAATAACTGAATGAACATTTATAAAGTGAACTTAAGCATCCAATGCAATGCAGAAAGATCTCAAAAATGAATATTTGTGCTTTCAGAAATATCGGAGATATTTGATGTATGTATATTTAAAAAAGTACCTCTAGCAAAAGATAGGAAACTAGCGCGTATACCAATGCTGACAAAAAACTCCGCCTATAATCCAACCTTAATGCAAGGCCAGTCCAAAAACGATGCCGATTCTTGGGTGTACCCAGGATGGGACTATACTCAAAGAAGAATGAAACTGTGGCTTGAATTATAAATGCCAGGATTATTTAGAGTTCACATAATACTGGATTGTCCTCACGTCCTCTACCTAAGCTGTAGGTAGAGGAGGAAGAGCACCAAGGAATAAACAAAAATATCGACACATATTTTCTCGACACTTTTTTTTTGTATGTAGCACATTTTTTTTATCTGCCACAATGTATATTTAGTGCTCCCAACCAGTGGCGGTCTCTTCATATAAGCCGAAAAGCCTGGCTTGCCTATACTTCCAAATTAACGATTAAATAAATTAATAACACAATTCGTAAAAAAAACAATTAAATAAATTATTTTGCTAGCGCTACTACTGCCATCTAACGCGCACAGCTCGCTCCACGCGAGAAAAAACTGTTATCGACAGGTGCGATAATTATCGACAGGGCGCGATTGCTGTTTCACTCGCACATATTGGGCTTTCAATGCGGCTTTCAAAATCAGTGTTCCTCTCATTCGCACCTGTGGCAAATTACGCTAAACAATATATGTCTATATACAACTTTTGTATCGGGAGTTAAGCCGGGCTTGCTTAGCCATGACGTTGAATGCGAACTGTGAATGCGAACGTGTCAACAGAAAGCGCGACTTCATTATAATTAGTTTGGATTTAAATGTGCGACTGACGTCGGGCTAATTTTTTATTGTGTAATTTCAATTGATTTGTGGTTTTTAGTGCCTGATAAAATATGGAGGAAATTGTCCTTTGTGGTCAGTAATGTATTCTTATTATTTTGTTTTCTGACATATGTAACAACCCGCAGGACTGGGACGGGGATACGGTTTTAGCAGCGGAGAATTTTGAAAACTCGATGCGATCATTCCATTTAAATTTTTTCACCTTGTTTTCCGCCGAATTTTTGAAAAAGCTGAGAGCTTGTACAACATTCTTCAAAAATCACAAGTCGATGTGGGTTATAGGAATTAATGAAGAAAAACAAAATAAAGGAATTTCAGACTTGGTTACGTGTTGAATTTCAATATGAATTTGATCAAATTTATGAAAACAATCTACAAAATAACTCAGCACCTCGTTTGAGACGCAACGACGCAAGAGAGTCCTTTAAAGCCACTAGAGGTATGCGACTGCTGATAAGTATATGTTAAATTCTGTCTTGCAGTAGCATGCCTTCAGTGTGCTTTATTGAATGTACGACCCAAGCAGTAAATTTCAAACTGAAGATTAAAGAGTAAAGAGGTACCACTTTTTTACTATAAAAAGCGTAAAAAAACACAAAAAGGTATGTCGGGCTTGCCCTATTTACGAACCCTGGGCACGCCACTGCTCCCAACACAGAGAAGGAGTTATCTTCAAATACCTTTGCAAAATCCAAGAGATGCTTAATGCTTAATGAGTTTTTAATAAGGCGCAAGGCGTTCTAAATTCTTTGGTATTACTGGTACTCCACTTAACCCAATTTCTGGTACTTGATATTCTACTTGGCATTCCGAAGTCGAAAGCAAGCGTCACGCGCACAGCGGCGTTAGCTTCGTCTCTTCATATACGAGTACACTCTACCTACAGACAACGAACAAATGATTTCCCGAACAATCTTTCCGACGTTAATGCTTTTCTCGGGCGGCCTCTCCAGTCCTTGCTGGCGATCCTTACCGCCCCGCCCGTTGGCGAAACATGTCACGTTTGGTAAACGGCCGCGCACCTTCCGTTATACATTACTTAGGAGCGATGGCGTCGATGTACAGATGCGATCCACTTTGGAAAAGGGATGAAGCGCGCGACTCGGACGAATCGCTATTACTGCGAAAACAACCGGTTTATTTCATTTCGATAGAACATAAGATGCGATAGATCATAACTACTCGACTAATATATCGCTGATAACCACATCTTGCGGTGTCGACTACAACGGGCGAGCCCGTCACCACAGGACGTTTTAACGATTAGTCGTTCTGTCGCCCTGCAGTGAACGTAGAAGACTTTGGACAGTACAATCATAAGTCCAGCTACGTCACAACCCGTGAGAGTCCAACGCCTTACCGCGAGTGAGCCAGGAATAAACCCGGCGGGCTCGAGATACTCGCGCCCTCACTTCCAATTGTGACCAGATTTCTCCGGTCTCTCGATTGGTTCCGAGTTCGAGGTCGCTTGCGCGGTCCTCTCCCTTATGAAGCGGTGAAACGGAGTGCACCGAATCTATCGCGGACCAAGGCGTCCTTTGCCCGCCTCTTACCCGGGATAGGATGGCCAATGGTCAATTCAAGAGCAGTCGCCATAAGGTACGCAACCACCCCCGCTCAATAGGAAACAATACAGTTCTCAGACTCCCCCGACTGTTAATAGTCGGAGAGGACAATCGATTGGCTTGCGCCGCACGGTGTACAGACCGTCCAGGGGCGCCAGAGGTTTGATTCCCAGGGGAGACTGGTTGACCCAGTGTCCTACCCAGGATTCGCACCCCATGCGGGGAGGCCGTCGGATGCTCGCACATGCTCGCACTACTATCATCCAGGTGGGGGTGGCTTTTCGAGTTAGGGCTGATTTACATTGAGTCAGTTACGGGCGTCAGTGCTGGCGCCGAGAACTGACACACTGTTTACATAGTAACTGTCGTGGCTATTTTTCCTCGGCGTACGCACGTTGTTATTGCAAATCAACGGATTGGTAGAAACTGTAATGTTGATTTGTTATGAAAATAAATAAATAAATAAATAAATAAATAAATAAATTATAGTCTGTGAGGAAAAAACAGTTCTCGAAAAGGACACAATTTGATACGAGTGAAGTATTTGTTACGAAAATATTCCTATCTGCTGTTCGAAGTGTTGACGGAAATGTTAGAAGACAGGATATCGTAAAGGAGCGAGCATTATGCGCTACTCCGTTCCTGCGTTTTATAGCTCCGCGTGCTAGGAGCGTTTGGACAGACTATTGTTAAAATTTTCGACACGACGCGTCGTCACCGTACTATTCAGTGCCAGCGACTGACAAACTACTGATTTCGGCGTTTAGACAAGGTCAGTACCGCTGGCGCATGTAGCGGGAGGAGTGGACGGTCTTCAAAATATATAGCGGGAATATTGAAGACAGCACTGACGCGACAGAGCTGTACTGACTTAAAATCAATTTACACGATGGCAGTACTGCCTTATCTTGAATTTGAATTCAGTAACTTACTCAATGGAATTCAGACTTTATTCATAACTCGAAAGCCATGCAAGCGGTAGATCCGCACTGCGATTTGTGTAATTAGGGATAATAATATGGTCATAATGTTTCTATCGTCTGTTTGTAATGTAATGTGTCCCCAAATTGTAACATTGGTCTTCGATTAAATCACCTGTAATTTGTTTTGGGAAACGTATTATCTGTAAGCTACTAAGTTGTCTTTTGAATCGGTCACTGGTTACCAAGTTCTTGGCAACACTGTAATACCATCAAAAGAATACGTCTGGCAGCGACTCGGCGATCCACGCGTGCCAACGGCGCCCTGACTATCCAAGCAGCCGCGCGCGCGTACATCGCGATCGACGTGACCGCCTCAGATCCCAGCCGCCAGATATGCTATCGTTTGAGGTGTTGCCAAGCGTGTCGAGGCGGTGACTGATCCCAACACAAATAACATTGCAGTGACGAGCGAAACGTCTCATATTATAGTTAGCAACTTGACAAATTTACGTCTCAGCAAATGTCGAGCATTTCCACTCTAGGAAATTATTTGCAAACTTTGATTATGAAAAAAATGACATGCAATGTCGGAGACTTTGGCTAAAAATACAATAGAAAATTAATACAATGCACAAATGTAAATTTTATTTAAAGAGTCTTTAACCCCTTATTCGAAATTATATTTCGACTTCGTCATCAAATTAAATTATGATGTGGTTTCGTCTTGGTAGTATACTTATACGGAGCCGAAGGCATTGGACCTAAGATCACATATGATAGTGTATGTAGGTCCAGAGGTGTATACGGCACGAAAAGCACGCCATAAGGTCTTATGCGCCGATCGATAGACACTGCTCATGCAGCGAGAGCGAGCCACAGGAGGTTTGTCTTTGTTTCCTCACTGCTGCGTCCTTTAACATGTTTATTGCCAAACTGAAAATTTGAATTTTGTGTGGTGGCCAAAGTTATTTATCCCGCATAGACACTCGCAACAAACTTAGCGACAACCTCGCGATATCGCGTGAACGGCCGTTTGGCGAGTGGACGCAGCAAGCGATATAGCGTGAGCGGCAATAAATGTGTCAGAAGGAAAGGGCATAGATGGCACTGCCATATCTTTTTTTAAATACTTCTCTTTTTCGGTCGTATCTCCATACCGCTATAATTTAAAAGTTTATAGGATGTATTTATTTATTTTAGTTTTTATTATTTCGGTGTGCATTTTCAACAAATAATGATGCATTTTTAACAACAATAATGAAAAATCCTAGCCAAATTCTGTCCATAGTTTAAAAAATTCACCTATCTTTGAAAAAACAAACACCAGTTCTGCATTGAAAAATATAATTTATTGTATATTGTGAAAGGTCGAACGGTGACTTAATTCTGTCGATATATTTCTTTACATACATGCTACAAAATCTGTACCAATTCAGAAAAACATCACCGCACAAGTCAATAAAAGTGACATTTAACAAATCTAATTCTTAAAAAATCCGCCTGCGACGCCAAAAGAAACTTCCTCCATTCGCCTAAAGTTTAAAACTCCTTAACTTATTTTATATTGTCCACTAATCTGCCTAGTCAAAGTGTATTACTCTAATCTCACACTAGTGCATGGCATACATGTTGGTTTATCATAAGCACGGCTCATTGTAATTTCACTGTTTACCGGGATGAGGGATGAGCTGTGGCAATTTGCAGAGTGGAAGTCCGGTGTGCCAAGTTGGAGACTAATACGATTTAAGTATGCAGGCACGACTACGGTTTAGAGCTTAAAGCGCAGAATGCGTGAGTCCATAAAGCCGTTTGTCGAGCGCGGGGAATAATTTAAATTGCATTAAGGGCAATTTGCAGCGAGGGCAGCGGGCGTGACGACTGCGGCGCGGCGGGCGGCGCCGCCAGAACACAGCCAGCCAGCTCGCTGCCTCGCGATGAATTTCGCGCTGTCGCACAGTGTAGATTTAACAAATGACAGTTTTAAACTCTATTCAATAATAAGTCTCTTAATCGGGAGACCATTTCAAAGTCTTGCAACATGCATGGTAAAAGAATACGAAAAAAGTTCATCCTGGGGGAAGGGATTTTTAAGAAATTGCCAGCCAGAGACCGGTCGAAGCTGTAGGCCGTGGGAAGATATTGGCTCGAAGAGGTCTAGAAGATAGAACGAGGAACACGATGGGAGAACGCGAAAAATGAGCGGATGCTGAACATTCCTCATTTTGCATATGTGCAACCACTTCATTTGAGCCCGAAATTCAGACACATGGTCATACTTGCATAGCCCGAAAATAATTCGTATACTGATTCCGAGTTTATTCAGCAGTTCTTCGGTCAGATCGAAGTAAGCTTTATTCGCATAGTCCAGTATTGGCAAAAGAAGTCATTGAGCAATACGACAATCATGTATGTAAACGTAGGGTTGCATTAATCGACTTGTTATCATGTGTTGAGATTTGCAGACTGAAACGCGGAGTAATTATTTCGATATCATATTGTACCGCTGTCAGTCACAGATGATCCAAAAATTAACTACTAACGATTTAGACTGTGAACAAAAAATATCCTACTGTGAGCAGGGTAGGGTGGTAGGGAGGAAAGCTTCCAAGGCGCTGAGGTGTGGGGCTCCGGGCGGCGAGATACAAATTACAGACGGGAAACGGTGTAATACAATAATGGTCGCCGTTAGGGGGTAATCCGGCGACCGCTGCGAGCCGCTCACGCCGGACCAATGCAATACCCGAGCCGCGAGACAATCTTCATTTTGCTAATTTCCTGTCAACTGCGCGACAGTCAGTTTAGTGCCACAAATCCCTAACAAACTTTATAAAATAAGATTCGTTTGCGACGATTGCAAGCAAAATTTGTAACGAATGGTACCAGCAGTAGAACGTTTTAAGGGGAATGGACCTCACTGAGCACACACTCGAACTTAAAAACGCACTTACAGTTAGCGATTAACATTACTTACTCTACTGTTTTTGTTCGTATGGAAGTGGAAGTGAATCAATTTGTACAACAATTTAATTCTAGAACAGAGACATTATATAGAACAGAGACAGAGAGCAATTTGCAGTTTTAAGTGCTTGATCAACGTACAAGAAATTATGCGGCGCTAGGTGATCCCTCATTGCATAGATAAATCTACTATGCCCCATGTGATTTTGCCCAATATTATACGTCCATGAATATTATTAATGGACGAATTCAATATTATTAAGGATAACTCTATTTGCAATGTTTCTGATGATATCACTCATTCATCCCTTTTGTTGTTATTTATTTTGTGTTTTGTTCTATATTTTACAGTTGTAACTACAATAAAACTATTATTATTATTATGATTATGATTTCAAAACATCACGTAACTCAGTAGATACTTTTTGAATATTAGAGTCGCTACTACACCATGCGAAAAACGATCTTGATCATGTCACACGTGTTAATTTATTTAGAGCTATAAACAATTCAGAATGTCAGACAGACGACTGTCCAGGATACATGATAATCACAACATAGATTACACCATAAAAGATTCTTCTTCTAATATTGGCCTCGTCTGTGGCCAGTAGTGGTTATATTTATTTGGGCTAAGGTTAGATCCAGTACCTTCTAATAGAGGAATAATTTCCGCGACCCGTTACACCGACTGAGCGAAGCTTAGATAACAACATCTATTGAAACCTGCGAAACTCTAAATAGGTATCTAAAACCCCGGCGTAGCGATCTCTCACAACCAGCTCTATTATGAAGTGTTTGTGTTTATGTTCATGTGTGTGTGCGTAAATATGTGTGCCGATGTATGCCTTATTATTTATTGTATTTGATGGATAGAATTCAAATGTAATTCCGTTAGTTATCTCACAGAATAGCAGCAATTGTCTCCTCCCTTTGTTCTTAACCGAAGCTTAAAATCACGAAACCGTGACGTCTACCTCTCTCCAGGCCTGATCGCTAGCAGTTCGGTTGTACTCTTCTCTGAGCTAAGAAATACTGCTACTCATTACAAACTTTGGATGCTTTCCATGAATTCCGCCGAATGATTGACGTTTCCACGATACCATTTTTCGTAAAATCTTACAAGGCACAAAAAGATTGAATCTGCTTGTTCCTTCGGTGAGTTCGTGATATCCTGTCAAAACATCCGCGATGATAAAACGGCATCTTTCCATTTTACGCGGTGTCAGGGAGGTGAATACGCGAAGGCACGCGGCAAGCGGCAGGCAGACGGTGTCGGCGGCGCATTCCGCCCCGCGTCGTTGACATTCGCCGGGGTTTATTTCGCCGGCGACATTTGAGAGCTCGGCCGCCGGACGAAGAGCCCGTTTAACATTCTCAGTGATCCGGCAGCGACTCACCGCAGTTTTCACATTCACCGACGTCGCATTCACCATTCGAAAAGCTTTTTGATCTTGTTGGGCTCGTCGATGACTCGTGGAGCATTTGTGGAACTGGTTGTCAGACTGCTAATCACATTCGGTGGACGCGACCAGAACGCAACTTGTAAATGCGACACATCAGTGGGTATCTGGTACCCTGAGCTGGTTGGTGAAGGAGATTGCTTCGCGGCTTTTCAAGAATTCATGGTACACTGGATGTCGATACGTGGTACACTTAGAGTACTTAAGGTATCGTGGTGTCACCTCGTATCCGGGGGAGACTGCTTTCCTTAACCACAGCGTACAAATCATACCGTATAATTTTGTCGGAGCCATTGATATTGCTAATTCAGCCTTTGATCTAACGATCGTTGTGGTCTTTTACTCTAGATAAGACTTTGGCACATAACACTAAGGACCTAGTTACGCCATTGCCCAAAAGAGGCCTCCCTCCCATAGCGAGGGCCTCCCTGTTTACCAATTTTAGAAAGACTTCTCCTTCCACTAGACTGGTCACAACAGATCGAGGTCACTTGCGCGAGCCTCTACCTGCCATGGTGTGAGCGAGTACAGTCCGTGGCGCCCTTTTCCATTATCACCGGGATCGGGTGGCCCAAGGAGCATTTTAACGTTTCCAGACTACCCGAGTAACCCATCACGATGCAACACTGTTTGCAGAGCACTGCCCATGGCTCGCCCGAGGGTATTCTTTCATTCAAATCATCTCCTCGAAGAGGCTCCCGGGGAGAGCTGAGCCATGATTGGGCCGACGACAAAACAAGCTGGCCCAAGCTGCATGAAACCGTCGTAAAAATAGTTCCATTCGGATGGACATGAATGGAACAATTTTTACGGAGCGGCCTTTGCCATTAATGTCTTGTGGCGCCTGTCCTTCGCGGTTGTTATCCGTCACGAGTCACGAGAAGGGCATTCGGGCCTTGCCTAGGAATAGGCCTGCCTCCTCCCATTTTATTTTGAATGTTGTGGTAATTCCGATGTATTGCTATGTCATGCTAGTTGCACTTACAACTCTCATTCCATTTCCCAACTCAATTGGTAATCATAATCGGTCGTAAATATAGCGGATTCAAATTCTGCACGAGCGCTTTATGCCATCCACAAATGTAAATACAACGACAAACGCGTATGCGGATACATAAATTCTCCTAACTTTAAATGCGAATTGCTGAAACACTCAAATGGCGAAATATTTTCCGCAGCACGGGCTTTGGTTGATGTATGAATAAAACAGGAGGATATGGAGCGGCGCCACGGCGCGCGGCCCGAGAGGCGTTAATTCACGAATGACCAGATTTTGTCGGGAGAGCGCTTTGAAATAACGCCGCTCATTCGATGAAACGTAGCGTTTTATTAAATGAAAAATTAACATGTCAGCTACAGTCAATACACTGAATAAATGGCCGCGCTTTTTTGATGAGGATACAATATGTCGTATTTATATATTTTTTTGACGAATCAACAAAGTGTGATTTAATACTTTGTGATTTAACTAAACTCCAATAAAGAGAACTGATAAACGGGGGTGTCTGGATACAGGGTTTTCCAATGAGAGCGGGTCGATGTTTACAGTATGAGGCGGCCATGTTGTTTTAGCGGCGTCTGTTGTTTATTATTCAGTAACTGATGCCAAATCACTATGGCAAGTTATACGATTGAGCAGCGCGTTAAAACTTTATTATCAAAATGAGTGTTCGTTAGAGCATGGTTATCACTCGAGGAGGTGACGTGTATTGACCACCAAGATCGTGCGATTTAACCCCGCTAGACTTTTTCTTGTAGCGTATTCTGAAGTCGGAGGTCTATGCGAATAAGCCGCAATCGACCGATGTCCTCAAAGTCAACATAACCCGGCTGAATTTGAGCGATGGGCTCAAAATTCAGCCGGATCTATGCAGCAGTCATGAAAATTGGACCTCTCGTATCCGTGCCACCGTGCGAAGCCGCGACGGACATTTGAACAATGTCATATTCTATACATAATGGCATACGTGGGTCTTTCAAATAAGAAAAAGATTTTCGTAATAGCTCTCTTATCGTAATAGCTAATTTTGTAATAACGATCTCACACAGAGCTTGTTTTATTGCACAGATTGTCAACATCAACTCGACCTTATTGGAATATCGCATAGAATGCGGGAGATTCCAATACGAGCGTGCAAGAAAAGAACGAAATATGCAAGCAAACTAGCTGCTCCAAGGCTTCAACGTCAAACAGCCGACACATTTCCAGCCAGCTCCGCCAAAGGAAGCATCAATTCTTTGAGCCGTCGCGCGTAGCACTGCAAATGGATCCCTCAATGAGCGACGAGGTGAAGTGAGGCAATGATTGCCTCAAGTGCCCATATTGAGATACTGGGTCCGACTTCGGATGACGACGGTTATCCAATAAATACTCAAGCCGCCCTAAGAGATGATTTGCGTTAACAGTTTAACGATTGCTAGGAATAGACGCGTCAGTTAAAGCCGACCGTGACAGATGACTTCCTTTTGGGAGCGCGATGTACATTTTTGCATTGTAGTTTTTTTTGTTTTACATAATGCGTTATTTCAATTGTGAGTGCAGAATTTTCAATACTATCGAGGTAGATGGACTGGATATTTTTGGATATTTTCGTAATTTTATTTATTTCATGTGAAATTACAGTATATTAAATTAATTCTGTATATGTAGAAATTATAAAGTCTTATAACTAATTTGGTTAGATTATGATGATGACGACTGAGTTTGAGTTTGAGCCTTTATGACACCATGTATACTTTAATATCTACAGATGCTTAGTGGATTATGCTTATTTCTAGCATATCTACCGAGCAATTTCCTAAAATTCTCTTTCTTTTTGCGAATAATGCTGTGCACGAATAATCATCCAGACCACAACCCCGACAAATGGCCTGATCCCCGATGCCCAGAAAGTGTTCATTCTATCGTATCAGGTATGTCGATCATAGCAATACCTAGAAACTAAATTGTAGTTACCTAATGCAAAATAATTATAGTAAACTATATTTTGAGGACGTACATTTGAACTTCAAATATTATAATATAAGCACATATTTATGTGAAAAAGGGGGTCAAGCTTTCCTTAAAAAAATAACTTCATATAAAATCAGTCACTTGTCTGTGTCGAGTATGATCATGGATTTTCATGATTAGATAGTTTTGAGGAACCACTTTTTTTACAAATAATAAATAAGTAGGGTAGACCAGGGCTAAACGGATCACTTTACCTTTACTTGGTTATTTTCAAAATAATTGTAAAGACTAGACTTGTTAAAATATTTTTAAATTACATAATATATATTTGTTTAAAGAATGCCTTGAGGAAATTCTGGAAAAATAAAAAAAAATACACAGAAAAAAAAATAAATCGACACACATTCCAATATCCATTTAGCCCCCAATATAGGGGCTAAACGGATCAAGCTATGTATGGAACAAAAATATATGTTTATAAGTACGATTTATTTAAGACCACATATAATTTACAAATCTAATCAGGGAGACAAACCACACAAACAAAATGGCTATCAAAAGCCTTCTTATCACTACAATTCTCGTGACACCATTCTTCACACCTGAAGCACTGTATCCAATCTTCCTTTGGAGGATGGGTGAATAATTCGCTGCAGTAGATGCAGTTCCAGTTACGGGAAGCTCCTGCCGAGCTCGAACCTCCAGCCGCGCTTGAACCTCCTGCCGTGCTTGAAGCTCCTGCCGTGCTTGAAGCTCCTGCCGAGCTTGAATCTCCTGCCGAGCTTGAAACTCCTGCCGAGCTTAAACTTCCTGCAGTGTTTTGTTCCGCTTTTTTTCTACCCTTTTTAATGGGAAGACCAGCAGTACATTTTCCTTTTTTCGATGAGCGAACATTGATTTTTTTAAATTCTGCCTTTTCTTTGAGATTTGTAATGTTCTCCGGTGAAGTAAGATGGAAAACCGGCGTTTTAGGTAGACGTGGTTTTTGCATTGTAGTTTTCTGCCTCTTTTCAGGTGTAGGCAGAATTTCTTTTAGGATGTCATTAGACACAGCACTAGTGGAAGCTGTAGGGGGTTCTAATTCTTCCGATGGATGACCAGACACGAATTTGTAGCTGGGTATTGCATTTGGATTTAAAGGATATAGTCCTGTGGCCTCGAAACCTTTCACAGCATTCCCGACAGTTGCCGCTAAATTCCATGCACTCTTAAAAATCCCACCGAATACAACCTTAGATATGCCGACGTTGGGGTGACTATGTTGCCAAGTAGTGGCTTGCTGGTTATAAAATGTCTTCAGTGGTTTGAATACACACACGTCCAGTGGCTGAAGAGCTTGTGTGGTATGAGGAGGCAGCATAACCAGCTCTATGTCAAAGTTTTCGCACAGGTCAGCACTGGCCAAGGATGTGTGGCTACGATGTCCGTCTAAAATCAGGATGACCTTTCCTGGCGTTCGGTGTTTATTAAAATGGTGTACCCATGATATAAACGCTTCTTCAGTAACCCATCCCTTCTCTGTCATCGCTACTTCTGTTCCTGGAGGCATACCGACCATGAAATCGTCCCTCTTTCGCACTCCCTTAAAAAGCACAAACGGTGGAATGTAGGAGCCAGTAGCATTCATGCATGCGATTACAGTTACATTTTCACCCCGTTCTACACTGGTCATGCTTACCACCTCTCGGCTCCCCTTTTCAGCAATGATATTCGGTGGACGATTATTCATAGGGAGGCCAGTTTCATCTTGGTTATAAATGCATTCAGGCCTCCCCTGCATATTAAAGCTTTTAATAACCTCTCCCAACACTTTGTAAAATTCGGCAACTTTTTCTGGTTGCATTCCATTAATTCTTGCCCTCGATAGCCCCTCCGGTTTTCTAATGGATAAATTGGTATTACGCACAAGGAATCTGTGGAACCAATCTTCGCCGGCCATTTTCTCTTCTTTGTTAAAGTTGTGAGCTATCCCCAGACGTTCACAATATTTGTATGCATATTTTCTAACATTTTTCGGCGTCAGTCCAAATCCACGCTTTGACAAATATATTAGTCTATCTGCAAACGTCTTTTCAGTTCCAAGATCCATCGTAGTTTTAGCACCCATGTTCTTGATTACGCCTGTCACTGAAGAAATTCTCCTTTGAAGAGAGGTGTATGGCACTGAGTAGCAATCGGCAGCTTCCCGCAGAGTCATGGACTTAGATCTCACTTTTTGAACTGCTTCCGCCATTGCCACTTCTGACCATGAATGCCGAGAAGTCTTGCGAACATATGTTCGAACCATCTGAAACAAGAAAACCATAAACAACCGTAACAAACATCTTTCACGACCTCGCGGGGCTAGACGGATCATGATCCGTTTAGCCCCATCCTCCGCGATCCATTTAGCCTCACATATCAACATTGAAATAAAATCAACAAAAAAAATAACCTCAAAAGGTAATGGCATCTAACTTTGTGATATCATTAATCAACAGCTGCTACAACTATTAGCCAACGTAAACAATGATAATATAACGTACCTTGAACAGAAAAGTGCACTGGCATCGATGGTAAAACTATATCGTCGATGAAATATTACTCATACGGCGCAGCGGAGTTCAGACGTATGCCTGCCAGTAGGACCGCGGTGAACCTAGCCGCTTGGTTTAGTTGTTCATGCAAGCGCGGATAGATGGCGCTCTCAGTATTAATTCTGCTAGAGCGCCAAAACTAACGTATACGATCGTAGCAGCGAAAAACTTTAGCATGATCCGTTTAACCCCGTGATCCGTTTAGCCTCGGTCTACCCTAAATAACTTATCCGTTGGCATCACTGACAATAATATTAGGAATATGATATCCAGCATTTAAGACGGACATCTCGAGGCAGCTATGACAGACGCACATACGTTCTGCCGCAGTTCGTAGTTTTGTGTGCCAAAGATATTATAAAAACTACGTTATGAGTGAGCGGAGGCGAGTTAGTCTCACTGAGCTAGTATTCATGTTATCATGTTTGTTTTACCCGTTACAGGCGGAACTACGAGTATCTGCCTCTAGTACAGGATATACTCGTATAGTTCTCTGCACCGATAGGTTGAATCGAGGCGAAATTAACGTATTCCTCGGTGATTTCTGGTCGCGCCGGCCTGTCAGACGATCGGACGGACAGATATTCGGCGAACGGATCGTGATTAAATTTCAATTTGAAGCGGAGCGGTGTCGCAGGCGGGGGCGGCGCGGCGGAGGGGCGCAAAGCCAGTTCTCGCCGAGCTTTTGAAAGCGGCCGGGGCTTTTTCATTGGCATCGCAAATTGGAAATGTAGCAATTTGGTTTGTAGCGCGCGAGCCTCCTCGCTCTCTCTCTGCCAGATCGTCCACCGGCTCGGCTCGCGTTCCTCTTTTTTGTACGCCGCGCAGCGCGTTTATTTGTATTTCCAGGGGCGGTCGCTGCCTGTGACGTACGCAGAAATACGCTCGCTGCATTGAAATTGCAGCGAGAGAGGTCGAGCGGCAGAATTGAATGATTAAAGGGGCTGAGTGCTGATTGATTGCGAGCTGCGGACTGCATAACACACCATAAACAATATTATTATGATCGGATACATTTTTACAATAAGATAATTGTTTATTAGCCCACTTAAAGTACTTACCATTTTACCTAACCAAAGCTTGGGTAAGTACGATTTTTGGCAGGTTTATATAGCAACAAATAGGATATCGAACACGGTGACTTTTATTTGCTATACGATCTTGCTTCTCATTTTGATTGGAGCATCTTCTGTCAGATTAGTGATATCAAAGATTGTGTTGCTTTATTTCTTAATCTGAATGAGTCTTTAACAATGTCCATTTCTATTATATTATTATTGATGCTGTAGGGTTTATATTTATGGGTGTAATTATTATTAATTGTTATTTTATAAGATATATCTTAACAACTTGGTATATCTACTATGGTAAAGAACATATATACCATATTTAATTAAATAAAATAAATCATAATGAAATAAGTATTACTACTACTAAGAAGCAGGTTATTGCCAGTCGCCTTTATAAAAGAAGGGATTGGCATCATTATTGTTTTAGATGTGGCAATTGGGCGTAAGAAGAGAATACATAGCTCCATGCAAAATTTTGCTAAGATGAGCAATAAAGGCACAGCTCCACTAAATTTTAAATAAATCTTTAGCCTTAATTATCTACTGTATATTTTCCATGGCAACTAATACTGTTAAGTCATGTATGTATCTTCGTTCATCGACAAAGAATAAAAAACGATAACAGTTACGTGTTTACTCAAATTCAGTTTTCCATTCTTTTCCATTCCATGTGAATTATACCTAGTTTTGTATTTTTTCTTGGTGAACAGAATTTAGGTGACTCGGACCGTACCATTAAAGTAATTTAATCTCATTGCTCCGAAAAACGGTGTAAATTTAGCTTTACATTTTCGTGCGAGCCGTTAATTTTCCCGCCTTAAAAAACTGCTAGCGTTTACAAAAACGGAATATCTCCAAAGCACAGTGTTCAGAACCTACACGTCGTTTCACAATATTCACAGAATGTTTAAATATACCTTTGTAACACCGTAGTTATATAATTTACCTGTCAAGCGTCAATCGTTTCAATTCTGACACTAAACTGACAGCAGCCAATTATTTTGATTATCCCACTGTAGGAAATTATGCCAAGCGCTTGTTTTCTGTTTATGTATTTTAACAATGTTGTAAATACATGATGGTCATTGTTAGGTGTTTACCTATGCAGAAATATGGAATCTAATGCTGATGGGATTGACTAGGCCATTTAGTCGCTAATTCGTGTGATTAATCGGATACATTCTGGCCTCTGACGGGCAAGTGGCGTAACTAAACAGTGGACTGTTTTCGTCCCAAGTCTTCCACGCTCACCTCACGGGAGACAGAACGATCTAGTATCGTTAAAACTTTTTGAGGTGACGGGTTCGCCCGTTGTAGCTGACAGCTCTAGTTTTTTTTATGATGTAGTAGCCAATTGGAGCGATGTCAGCAGTGAGCTAGGGTTGGCAGCACTGTACGCCCAGCCAGCTCGTCTCTATGGTAATAAATTCCATTTTTTCAGGGCGGGCGGACGTATGGCTGACGAAGGGGAGCGCCGCGACAGACGGAGCAAGAGAGAAAGAGACAGCGAGAGAGAAGAGTATATACCGAGGGCGGAGAGGCGCCCCGCAGTCCTCGTATGAATAATTCATTCGGGTGCCGTAATTTATAGGCGAATTTGTATTAGCGTTCTCTTTGTATCGGACCTCTCCTATATCCTGGTGCGGATCAGCGGCGCGGTCGGCCGTGGCGCTCGCCGCATCCGAGCGTAACTCCCGACGACTGAGAGAGCGAACGTTCAGCGGCCGATTGTGAATTTTTAATAGCGTCCGCTTCGTTTCCCTCTTTAATTCTGACCGCACGTTCGCCGCCCTGATTGAGGTAGTGTTTACGCTTGCAAAGCGCCGGTAGCTTAATCGTTATTAATTGAGACAGAGATTGGTGGAGGAAAACGTCTGTGAAATCGAGTGAAGCAGTCGAGATACAATCAGTGGCAAAGAGTGGTATTTTAGCCAGTAGTTTGTTTTTTTTATTATTCCAAAATCCCAATTACAGAAATCAATTTATTTTTATGCTAGAAATGAGGGAAAACTATTTACTTTGCATCTAAAGAAAAGTAAAAGCAAAACGAAATCAATTTAATTTAGTTTTTACCCATCAGTTGCATGCATTTAACGTTATCTGTCATTTGCTCAGTATAAATAACATCGCTGTTCTGATACATTGCTGTATATGAGAAGTAAATTCGAGTTCGTACCATTAGATAGCTTTATCAGAAATAAGTAATTACTGATGGGGGAATGTTACCAGCAGGTGGGCACAATACCACCCCTTTCTCTAGAATGTACAAATAAAATCATCCAAGTTTGCTGATGATATTAACTAACACTGGTAAGCGTACTGAAAATGTACCTACATGAAAGTGGTTTTTACGGAATTCGCCGAAAAAAACAGATTTTCTTAAAAATGATTCAATGTTATCAAGTTATCGATTCGCATAAAGTTAGCGATTAATCAGACAGAAAAATGGATAAATATACAAAATTAAAACGAGCTACATAACCTCTATCGTTGTTTGATATAATAATATAAATGAGAAACGACCTTACCTCCACCATTCTCCAAGTGAAGACGACAAATGTAAAACTTAAATTATTGTAAAAGTTAAGGATTTTGTTATTTCCTGCGGTAAGATCGGATTCTTATAAATATAGTCGCTAAATATTTTTATTACTTATATACCTACATGGCAAGATAATGAATGAAAAACTACAAACACTAAAAAGATAACACTATTAAAAATTTATAGATAGTTAAAAGAGTAATCAGTGCTGAAATGCGCGGTGAATCTAATAATATGGCAAGGGACTGTAATTCCAATTTTAATCATCGACTGTTGTTTCGATTATTTCTGTAAAACTTTGGAAATGGTTCTGGATTCGATCGTTTCATACTCAGAGGCATGTATTTATCCGGCTTCTATTCTAGCTCATGAACGTTTTCCGCAAAGAGTGTTACGCTTAAAATACAAGAGCGGCTGTCACAAATAAGCCGGCAAATCGGCTGAATGGCGGAGCGGGCGGGCGAAGAAGCCGAGTGGATAACATTGAGTCAACACGGGTGGAGCGTGTCGAAAGCGTTTCTCACGGCATGCCGCGGCCGTGTCGCCGGATTTAAATCAATTTCCCCGGCGCGTGCGGCACAAAACGGACGACGCGGACCGTGACTGACGATACTTAAAAAAGACGCAGTAAATTCAATTGTCAAGATTGTTTAATGTGGTGGGGGAACTGGGAACAAACGGAAAATCTGGAGGACTTTATTAACCATCTTTTAGCGACGTCTCTGAAAATAACTCCTCTCAACACTGAGAAACACAATCCAAAGGAGTGGCAATGCGTAGACACAAAGATAGCTATCTGCGTAGATGCAAGAGTCTAGAGCAAAGATTTGTACACGCAAGAGTCTAGCTAATATTATTACCCAACTACGATGCAAATAAAGATAAAAGTTTGCTCTACATTACTGTGTCAAAACATAATTGATTAATTGATTGAATTATGGCAATTAAACATAAAAAATAAACGATAAAAAAGGTATTTTTTCATTCTTCTTACTATAACTTCTAAAGTAGGGCAACAATAGTATTTTTTAAATACTTTATTACATTATACGACAGTTTCTCGGCACTTATGGTGTCATTCTCTTTGGAATTTTGAGTTCGAAGTATTCGTGCCCGATTTTTAGAGACGTAGTCTCTAAAAATCGCCTTTTTAGAGACGTATCGCGAAATTTTAAGAACATTGGGATATTTTGAAACTCTCCAAATTCACAGCCTCGTATCTTAATGAGTTTTCGAGATACACACTAGCGTTAATTAGTCTCTGAGATATGATCCCGGTTGTGGACACGTTTCGAATTAGGAAAGTTTAAAATCGTGGGTTTCCTTTGCGCTTGCACAATTCTTGAGGTTTGACCGCCACGAACGTCGGAGCGGCAAACTTTCATCCTTTCTCTTCAAAAAGATCAAAATATTGATGTTCGAAATTACTTAAAAACGAAACCGTCGCTCATTTGGACGCGATTGTCTCCTCCAAAAGTCACAAGGTCACTTTTAAAACGGATGCTCTGCATTGTTCAACATTTTTGTTCGAGCAAATAAAGCTTGTCGACACGTCGACGACCCGCGCGCGACACTGATCGTATATGTTCAGTAATTTAAAATCACCTAAAAATATACATCCGCACAAATCATAAGACGGGACGCTTTGATGCTACGAAACACAAGACATTAAACGGACGAGATCGTTAGAATGTAGCCGCTCGGTTTTAACGTCTTGTCATGTTGTCACTAGAAAAATCAACACACGCGGCTGCGACGCGCGCACATTCCTACCTCTCTTCTTCTGTGTGAGTTATTTTCGTTGGCCGTCGTTGTCAACGCATATATTCGTATTCCAATTACGCGGTTGCTCCTTGGCCGTTTGCCATGTAGTCATTTACCAAGATGTGTAAATTTTGTATTCTTTTCGAAACATTCGGTTGTAAGTTGTGATATAATGCGTGTTTGCCGACGTCTTCGTTAAAAATAGGCGGTAGGCGATTTATAATACTTTTAAATAAAGACGGCCATAGCCTCTTTGCTGTTTGAATTCTGACGGGATCTGAACAATGAGTTAGGCCGACCAACAAACACAATTAATCACGACCAACAAACACAATTAACAACGACAACAAACACGATCAACCAACACAATTAATGTTGCGAAAGAACAAATAAATAAATATATCCTAAAACCGACATGACGAATAAACGCCCCTGTTTGTACAAACTATGCAGTAGATCAGTCAGCGATCGGATAGCCGCGTCTACTGTTCTTTCGGTATACTGTGCTGTGTAGGGCACAATTATTAGGCCAGCGAAACATTGTACATACTAAGATAATTTGTCATAATTAATGTTCCGAAAGAACAAATAAATAAATATATCCTGAAACCGAGATAACGATAAACGTCCATGTCTGTACAACCTATGCAGTAAATCAGTCAGCGATCAGATAGCCTCGTTACAGATATTGTCACAGCCACGGGGCTGATTTTACGGCAGCTACAGCTACGCTGATGGTGGTCGACGGGATTACAGGGCGTAATCCATCGGGCCTTTGTCGCAGCAGCTTGGCGCGTTTAAGTGGCATTGTTATAATAGTGTGTAATGGCGTCGCTCGTTTAAATTGATCGCGGCGCAGCGTCGGCTCGGCGCGGCGGGCGGCGGCTTGGCCCGGCTCCAGCCGTCAGTCAAACGGCTGAGCTGACTCGATTATCTTAATAAAGCTTCTGCGCCGTCGGAGCCGAGTGATTTGTTAAATATTTCCCCCGCTCGCGAGCGGTGCCAGCGCGATTTCATTAGACCCGCTCCCTTTCAAGATTAATGACGCGGTCGATTCCCTCGGCGCGGTGGTTCGGCTCGCTACTATCTCCCACTGACAATCGCCCGCGGCCCCGCTTGTCTTCCACACCCCCTTATCTCTTCACTAATAGCTTACACTACTCTAATCTTAACATGCGGTGGGCGTAATTCGTCGTTAATTGAGGAACTTCTTCCACTTAGAATTCGACGTTGTGTATAGCGAAGACGAATTATTTAGTGTGATCCAATGAAACGCGGACACGCCTGATGTATCCTGAAATATTATCCTTTCTTAACCCTTAGAAAGCTAGTCATGGGAATGAAACTCGCGAACACGACATGTTTTCAACCCTCGAAATTTTCCTTGTAAGGGGTGTTAGAACACGCATACTAATGTATAATGGTGGCTTATTTCGCATACAATTACATAATTGCATAAATACGGAGATCGGTCGCCCGCGAAATATCGCAACGGAAAAACCACCGATCGGTAGTATTAGTATTCCAGCGGTTAATTCCACTAGTTCTACTTTGTTATATCCCTTATATTTATATGTGCGAGCGAAAAGTTAATACTATTGCGGCCGTGTTTGCTATGTACAAAACGCGATTCTTGCTCTGTCCGTGACAAAGAAAATTATAACAAAATTCGTTCTCGAAGTGCTGTGCATTCCGCGAATTCCTCATCGGAGCTACACCAGCGTCTGAGGTAACTACGCATCAGGACAACATTTGCCCAGAGACATATATTCTACATAGCCCCAAAATTATATAATTCCCTTAGTGAAGACATGAAAAATTATCCTAACATAAAAATATTTAAAGCAAACCTTAATAGTTGGCTACTTAACAAGGGATATGTAAAATCTGATCAACTTCTTTGCAACGCACAACAATTTATTTAGTATCACTTATCTATTTTTCTTAATTAAATATATTAAATTACAACTATAAATGTATATATTTATTACATAGCTATATTTTTTATAAAATTGGTATATTTATGTGTATATACAGGTGGTGGGTCCAAATAATTTATTTTTAAAAAAACACTTCATTTCTTAAAATTGCATAAAAATATGCACATCTAGAGACGGGCCAAATTATCGCCTAGTTAGATGTGCTATTGGCAGTAAAGGTCATGTAAGATGTGTTAAACCTCCCTATATTAATTATTAAATAATTTATATAATTATTATAAGATTACATGACCTATGAATGAACTGTATACCTAATCCTATGTACCTATTTAAAAAAATTAATAAAGTAGCCAAAAAAGATCGGGAAGAAGCGGTTTTTCAAGGTACTCTTTTTGTCATTCCTGGCTTAATCGGCTCTTACCACACATTTCTAAATTACTCAGGGTGAGTGTGTCGCTGATTTACCCACTACAAGGATGTCACTAATTAAAATCTCACTTTGAATAGTCCGCTGCCTGACGTTCAGGATATCAACCGAAACGTAATGCGGCACTTACGTACCTCATCGCCTTTATGACGTGAATGCGTCTATAAAATTGCCTTTGTATCATAACAGATCATAACAAAAAATACTGGGATCGTAACAGAAATTCCGATTCTTAACAACTATAGATTATATGAAAAATCAATAGCTGAAAATCAAAGAATGTATTTCACTTAGCGGGGATTGTGATGTTACGCGCGGGTAGGGCTGGGGCGCATGGCCATTTTGTGATCGTTTCGCCGTATCTGGAAACTTTCAGGCAATATTAATATTGACCCAGTGAAGGCTACGGCGGTCGGTATTATATTAATCAATTGTTCTGATTGTATCTAAATGATTTACTGGGCTCGATTGCGTTTCTTCGTGAACTATAATCGGAAATTAGTCCGTGTGAACGAGACAGGGCAATACGTTAGAGCGGAGTGTGAGATGACCGGTTGTCACTTTTTCGCATTAAAACTGCCCGCCAAGGTCAAATCTTACACCCTACGAAATATGCTCGAATTTATTCGGACGAGTATAAGTTTGGCAGGTAGTATTTCTCGACGATCGTTCGTTTCATATTCCGCTCTAACTTATTGCTCTGTCTCGTTCGCTTGGACTAATTTTAGTTTAGTTCACAAAGAAACGCAATCGGGCCCACTGTATCTAATTTTTTTATTAGTGTAGTTTTATAATAGCGATACCCCAAGCAAAACACATGTCAGATATTATCATTAGTCCACTCCTTTTGTACTAGTCCACTACGCTATCGGCAGAAATTCGGAGGAATTTTTAAAACACGTGCACTAGTCAAGGATTAATGGTGTTTAAAAGAGTGAACTAATGGTTTTATAATTTGAGTAAAACTGTAATCACAACTTAATATGGCCAAAAAATTATTAAGTGGGATTTTTAAAATACCCGATTGTTTTGCTGTGGTTGCTATTTTCGTATTGGGCGTCCCTTAGCCTATAAGTCCAAAAAATCTAAAGTGAATATGTACCCTTTCCAATGACCGCTCCGTTACGTCTTTGAAGTAAGGGGGATTGTTTATATATCAAGACGTTAAGCTACACTTTAGGGGTCGATTAACATATGAAGTAGCGAAGCAATAAAAAGCTTTACGGTAATCGTCAAACTTGAAAGTCAACATGATAAAACTTTAAGCATAATACAAAATCCCATCAAATTGCCTGTAAATTCACAAAAGAACGCTGGGTAAATACGCCGTGTCGCGTCGTTTCTAACGTATTAATTGGTGCTAATGTTCAGAGCAAACAATCGTAAGCGAAAACCCAGTGTGTCGCAAACGCCAACACGGCAGTAATGAAGTGTAAGGATAAAATTAAATTAACTTCAACAGTCACACTTCGCTCGCACTCGTGCAAAGTCGTGTGTATTTATTTACGTTCACGACTGCGGCGTGTGGATGTGCAAACGGAGCTAAAACGAAGTTTTATAGAACTACTATTACTACTATTTGAACTACCGGGCGGGATGTCTGATATCGTCGACCCGGAGCCGAATCGGGTCGCAGCTTGGGCCTTATGGCCAGTTTGCTTGTTGGCCGGGCCAACTCGTGGCTCAAATCCTGCAACCTCCTAGAAGAAGAATCCTCGGGCGGTTGTGCAGTCTGTGCAACCGGCGAATTGCTGGAGGTGTCTGGAAACGTACGTTTCCTAAGAAGCGGTGTGGGATGTTAACCTGTCCTATCCTTAAAGACGGCCCGTTGGCCACTCGATCCGGAGTGACAGTAGGGCAAAGGGCGCTATGGGCAGGTGAAACTGAGCAGAAGTAAATACGCTTTTACAACAGTGACCCCGGACTGTAACCAGACTAGAAAGCAGAAGCATTAGTCCAAATCTCGTAGGCAGGACGTGAGGGCCCCCCTAAGTCACCTTTCCAATGCTTTGTGGCCTGGTGTCGCATTCTGCCGGGCCATGGGGGAAGGGACTAAACGGCAGATTGTCGTTTTGTCAATCTACCAAGTCTGTTCGATACATTCCAGGGTTACAAAATGCCAAGAGCTTTATAATATTCCTGGGACGGCGGATAAGATCCGCACCAATGGACACATATTTTGAAACGTATTTTTTTAACAATATTTTCTCAACCAGGGTGGATTCGTGACATATTTCTATTTGTTAAATACCTGGATGTTCTAATAGCTACTTATAATATGTCTTCGCGAGAAGAGAAGTGTGGGTCTGTTCGAATAAAATAAAATCTCTTACAACCCGGTACGCAATTTGTTCCACAACCATTATTATTTTTTATTTTTTTAAGAAATAATAAATTGTGAAACACGAAAATTAAACAGTTGTAAAACAGCGTTACACCACCTGGTTCCAGACCACCATTAGCCTGTTTCATGAAATACTTTCAATGACATAATTAATACAAATGAAGGGTTACGGGGAAGAACGATCAATGTCGTTTTTTTTTATTGGTAATTCTATTTTAAAAATAACTTAAAATGTGACCGTTCAGCCAGGGTGGGTTTGAGTGGGAAAAAATACAATTTGTCTGTAAACCAAATATATATAGCTTAGTTTCGATTTAAATTTATATATACCTCATTAAAAAGTATCCAAAAAATAATACTGACATCCCAAGTAACATTTTTTCAAGACCGATGTTTTGATATATGCTTCTAGGTCCTAGAATAGTAATTTTCTGGTTTTAAATTTTACCTAAGGTTAAACTTAAGTTTTTTATTATGCAAATAGCTCCTAGGGCTAAACAGTTACTCAAAAAGTTAAATGGGCTTCCAAAGAAGTATAATATAACGCTATGCTTGCTTAGAAATCCGACTTAAAAGTTCTGAGAGCTTCTGTTTTAAAAAAGGTTCTTCTTTGGTTATATTTTGGCACTTCACATTGTAAAGCATGGCTAGTTGGTCTTACACGCAACCTAAGAATGACCTTTTCAGAACCACATTTCGCTAAGACCCTTAAGCATGATTTAAAACCTTCGTAGGGCTTTTAGATTTTCTCGCTAACCTTTCTTAGTCTTTTTTGCTTGAACTAAGACCAATTGTAATTTTCATATACGTTTTGACATTCAATAAGATAAGTTCTAGTCTAAACGCGCATTGTGGGTTTTATTTATGCTTTTTGTATTTCTGTAACACCACTTTGCAACCTTGTGGGCTTCGCGTGTGCATAATCAAAACTAACATTATGATCAACTAAAATATACAGGATGTCCTGTCCTGGCACAGGACGGTCAGCAGTGGCAATTTCAAACGGAAAGTAAATAACAATACTAAGAGAATCAACAAAGAAATGGTATCTCATATTCCATCGTAACTATTAACACCCCTCTTAGGGTTCCGTACCTCAAAAGACAAAAAAAAATCGGTGAGCCATTAAAGGTAGCTTTCTTTAGCCGACAGCTATTTTGAAACAAGACAGCGAATCGAAGCAATGATGTCGATCTGTTCATAGAAAGCATTTTATGGTCATTCAACCGCG
Source organism: Micropterix aruncella (assembly GCA_944548615.1). Lineage (NCBI taxonomy): Eukaryota > Metazoa > Arthropoda > Insecta > Lepidoptera > Micropterigidae > Micropterix > Micropterix aruncella. The sequence continues at coordinate 12,667,313 of OX155958.1, forward strand.
TTAGCGATATAGCGCACGGTCAAAGCACATATTAGAGCGAGAAATATATATTTACCGATGCACTGCGGGGTGCTTCGTCGAGGGAAGAGATACATGTATTATTTGATACATATATATATGTTACAAAAATACATAAAGCATAAATACTCAGGCATTTTACGTATATGTATTAGTCATAAACAATGGCTCTCATACCTAAACGCGAAAATTTTACCGGCGTTAGAAAGGCCGCCATTTTGAAAGGAGAGAGCAGATTGAAAAATAGTTTGAAATCAAATGTAGGTGTTAACAAGAGCTTTCCTTGGATGAATGGTTCGTTTGGATCTTAACATATGTTATTTTTTTAAAGTTTGAGCGGCCGCCATTTTGGAACAAGATGGCGGACCTCGTTCTTCTACGAACTCATCCAAAGTATTGGGCCAATACATTTTTGTGTTGTTCCATTTTGATCGGTTTAGAAATTCGACCTCTATCTTGTTCCATAGGAAGTGTTCTATCCCATATAGGAACGAAGGGTGGTTTTAGGGTCTGGCGGTCTTAATCGACGAAGATATGGTGAAATATGCGACAAATGGAATAGGTATATTTTAAAGAAATCTACCTAAAAAGCAGGTAGGTTGTGTTGGTGACTTTTTGTCTCTCTCGTGTATCTCTGTATGTCCGTTTATCACAGCTTATTTTCTCCGCATCTACTAAAAACAACATCTCCTACATAACCGAATTTAGATTTTCGATTGGGTCAATTTTAGAGGACAAATCAGAAAATTTAAAAATAATAAGTGCAACGTGTAACATATCAATGGGAAGGGCTCGTTATAAGGAATACGCATATAATATTTTATTATTTTAAATTACATAGTTAAAAAGATATCAATCAAGAGAATACAAAAATTGAACACCCCCCCCCCCCCCCTTCTTTTTATATTATATTATATATAATTAATATAGGGCCTTTCTTTACATGAAATAGTTATACCTTTAGTCATAGGCCATAGTTTACATGAAAACCTAAACAAAAGTCCTGAAGTTCTCATGGAAAATGGAATGATACGGAACCCTCTCCATACAGTTCGACTTCCACTTGACCAGTTTTGTTTACTTCCACTTGACTATTTTATGTCACAATAAATTTTACGGTAGGTACGTAATTTTTGAGTAAACATCCTGTAGGTACCAAATCACTATTTCTCAATGTTATCCGCACGGTTTAGCAAGCACGCTTTGGACAATGGCTGAATGCTGGGCCGCAAAATGTTGTTTATTTGACCAATCTGGCTTATCACAGACTAATAAGCCCTTAAACAAAGCCAATTTGAATATACAAAAACTAATTAAACCTTGGTTTTACCAGAAAGCCCTGATTTAGCCCTTAAATATACCAGTTGTTCTTAGTTTAGCATATTGAAATTCCTTTTGCGCATTTTGAAGTCCAAAAGGACTTGGGCCAGGGCTTGTTTGTCATAAATTTGTTAAATCCCAAACTATCAGGTTCTCGAACAAAGTCCGCCATTTTTCGGTATTCGGAATGTTAATTTATTATAACTATAATTACATTTCCTTATTAAAGTAAGGCTTGAATTTCATTTCGGTGTTACACTTTTGTATTTGGAAAATAGTTCAAAGCGTTTGACCATTTTTCATTTATAATTTTAAAATAACATTAATGGTTTATAATATCTAAAGCATATTAAATCATGTTATTGAGAGGGCCCGTGAATTTTACAGAGGTATTATGGCACATTTCATCAATAAACTAACCGTCGCAATAAAATTGACAAACACAACAGGCATTAACAGCATTATCTGTAACAATTTGTCTACGAAATAGTAAATCGCCATGTTATATTCATTAGTCATCTTCCATTTTATTATTCCAATGTCAGGATAAAGTGCAAACTATATTCAGAACCAAAGCAAACCTAAACTAACTTTAACAAGCCCAAGGAGACGTACTTTGTATTTTCGTAATCTTTTATGAAATTTTTCAAAGCTTGAATCTAGCTAACAAGATTATTTCAATGCCAAATCCGGGCTAATTCAAGGCTTGTACATTAGTCCTGAGAAGTCTTTGCAAGGCCTTACAGGTTCTGAGAAGGTTATAATTAGTTTTTGGGATTTGCTAATTGCTCCTGAAATCTTAAGGCCAAAACGTTATGCGGAAGTTCTGTAGGTCGGGCCCTTTTAGGCTACAGAACGGTTTAAAAATGTTATTTTAACGTTGTCATGACGAGTCATCCAGAATCTCGCGTTGTCCTCGAAAGGTTCTAGAACCTGCTCAAAACCTTTTTAGAACCTCAAATGTTACTTGGGATTGATCGTTCTTTCCCGTAACCCTTCAAATATATCGAGGGCTTCAGGCTGGAAGGTCCTATCTACTCGTACACCAAAGCATTTTACAGGATAGAGACTTTTGTAGTAATAACGACGCAGTTTTCTAAATAAGTAGAAATTTAATTTATTAAACGGCACTGTTACGACCTTTCCGTGTGTAAGAGAATAGTCAAAATAGGGTGATTTGCCCCAAGAGGTCAATTTAGCAAATTTTGTAGATAGAATCGTTCAAGGCCATCGAAATTATTGTAGATGATGCCTTGCATGGTTTATTAATTGCTATCGCAATAATCAATCTTCATAGCAACCGTTATTTGTTTAGTTGTTAGAAGTTAATTGTTGTTTTGATGCCCTTCATATCTAAACAAATAACGTGTACAATCGAAATCGAAGTAGGTATGTGTACAATCGAAATCGCCACTGCAGGAGAAATCCATTGTCAAAAATGCAGTCATACCGTCATTGATATCCTGAGTACCGCTGCCCGCTGTCGAGTGGCGCGCGCGTGTCGCTATGCAGACACGGCGCCGCCTCTCGCATACTAATTCCGATATTGCTTCATTATAATGGCGTTGATAAGTTATTTGGCGCACGTTTTCGCGGCTCTCGCATACGTTATAAGGCACAGCGGAGAGCCAGCCCGGACGTTTTTGTCCGAGCGGATGAATATGCAACGACCTCTCTTCCACGTATTTCGCGCTCGGCCGAGCCACGAATCGCAATCAACTCGCCTACCCGCTTTTTGCCGCTGCGTCGCGTCGTCGGCGGGGGCGACCGCCGCCCGCCCCGCGGCGCCCGCGCGACACGCCGGCTTTCTAGCATTCCGCGCGCGCGAACGCGTCCCGTCGCCCGCCGCCACGGCAAACTTGTCCCACATTAACCGTGATTATTATCGCGCATTCCCGCCGCGATTATTCAGGTTTCATTCCGTAAAAAAAGCATCAAAAGATGTAATGATTAGACAAATGTTTTAAGATAATGTATGTGAATAGGTCTCGTATTCGTCTTCCTAGTAGCAACTAAACGTGAGAAACCTTTAAAAGTTAGTAAGAAATGCCGTATCCAAAAGATTTGGTAACAACTATATATTTCGCATTGGCCCGTAATTTACTAGCATATGGAATCATAGCTTGGGGTGGAGCTTCGCGGCAAGCACTTGATCCTCTTATTAAGGCCCAAAAGTTGCTATTGAGAGTAATTCACAAAAAGCGCTTCAGGTATCCTTCTGAAAGCTCGTATAAGAAACGATTCAAAGATAATAATTTACATTTGTCATGCAGGTTTCAGTGCTAAAAAGAATATTGAGAAGTCACACGTAGTCAAGTCAGACCAGGCTTATCACATATCCAAGTAGGCAAATGTAGCCTGTATCTAGATATTCAACTTTATATTATTTGAACCGACGTACTAATTTGTTAAGCGAGTGATTCTGCGGTATTCTATAACTCGTGTATGTGTAGTGTATAGTGGATGTATTTTATATAAATATCTCATCTTCAAGCAAATACTTAGCGAATTTTTAATGTTTGAGGTATTTATCTTTCTCTGTATTGGAAAGAGTCGCTCTCATTTCAACGAAGGTCTATTTTATGAAGAATAAATATTAATGCGCCAAACAGCCTACTTTTATTTCCCTCCCATAAACCCTACAATACAAAATATCTTTTTGTGGGCACATGGGTGAATACTGTGAGCTACTCTCAATTTTGCGGCCCTTATCTTATCCCAACGCTGCCACCATTGTGTTTCATGTGTACAATTTATTCGTGTCACACTCCTTCCCTGTTATAATGCGGCTACTCAAAATCTTTAACGCTTCAAGTATCCGCTCTTCCTTTGCATATATTGCTTTACATACGTAAACACGCCACATAAATGTATGACGTGTTCCTTAATAGCCGCTAATTCTGGCACTCTGCGTCTCACAAATAAAGAGAAAAAAATATGTATCCGTAACGACCGGTGATGGACTGGTTTGTCGGCCGTCGCGCGAAGTGTGTATGCAAATACGGCGCGGCGCGGCGCCGAGGAGTAAAGGCGGCTCGGAGGAGCGTCGCGCCTTTGTGAGCGCGACACAAAGGCAGATTGTTAACGCTCTCTGTCCGGCAGCAGCGGCTTCGTGCCAAGTGCGCCCACTTTACCCACTACCGATTCAATTACCCGGCAAGCCGGCTTGGCTACCCGCTACACCACCCCGAGCCCAGCACCGGGGGCACATGCGGTGCACACTTTCAAACGGGGGCGAAAAGCGTCAGTCGACTGTGAACCGTTGATCGCATCTGACTCGCAACATAAAAAAATCCAGATTTATGTACCTATCCATTGCGTAAAATATGTATGCATAGAGTTATTTTCGCGCTTGTCGCCTTTCGTGTCCTATCGTGCCCCTGTGCCATAAATAAGATAGTCGTGCCACAGGTGGATCTGCGGAATTGAAACTTAACCCCATGTTATTTATAAAATTATGTATTTTATATATTTGATATTTTATATATTATTCAAACATATAATAAATAAATAAAATGAAAATATAAATGAATATTCACATCAACTATGGCAGCCGTAAAAACTACGGCAGAAAGTTAATACAATAAAAAGTCATTTAATTATTACGAGAGCCAATGAGATTCTCAAACAAATATGGGATAAAGCCAAAAGGACAAGAAATATTGGTTCAGAAGAAAGCACACTGCACAGCTAAGTATCAACTGATAATAAAATATAATCTATTCTTACAACAAAAGTCAAGACGATAGTAGAAAATGTGGCTGCTACTTACTGAAGGATATATAGATGCGATTTCTCTCATTGTTACTGAATTTACCCATTGAAGGAAATCAGTAACAAATTAATTTGACGAAAAAAGACAATCAGCAGCAGCCAGAATCAGGTACTACAAAGAAAATGACATTTTGGACCTAGAGAAGACGAGACGAAGTGGATGGACAGACGAAGTGGATGCACAAAAAGTGTAACAGAAACTAAAGAAAGGACGACCATTACTCTGCTGTAACTCACCTTGATTCCCAACTCATACACAATTCCAGAATAATAACTGCTTTCTGCCTAATCTGATTTAATGCGATTGCGAGAGGTCCTTAACAGCTTAGGAATAAAAATGCTTTGCTTTGAAATCGCTGCTGCTGCAGTCAGATCATGAGGAAATGTGGCTGGTGTAATAAGCAGTTTCCCCGGCTCCAATAAAAGAAGTGTGTTCACGGCTTTGTCCGCAGCCGTTGCGAGACGTTTATTGGGAAGCATTTTTTCCACGTCGCGCGCCGCGCCGTGGCCAGATCGTCTCGATGCTCTTTTTTGCCTGTTGGCACAGTTGTGGTCGTCCAAGCAGAGCGAGTCAGACGTCTGCCTGAGTCTTCTCTGGGAGATTTATTGCCCCTCTTTAACGTTAATAGTACCACTATTTCAGGTATAAAAACGGTAATCGCCGGAAGATGATTTACGAGGAAATTGATATCTTCTCTTTGGCTGATCATCCCGGAAAAACGATAACAAAGGAATAGAACGGATGGAAGACTGAATAGAATCTTTATGGCATTACGCAATAAAGAAACATATACATATAACATATTATATGGCATTACGTATAACACATTTGTCAGGCTAATTATTAGGCAACGATATCATACAGCCAAATATTGCAGATACACGTGAATGTTTTATAAGGTGCGGTAGCAAAAACGATAAAAAAACAATATGTCTATGCATGAAAACGAATAAAGTATAGGATAGGGAGTATAAAAATCTAGGTTTGATGAGAGAGATAATGTTTTTCTAATTTCCTTAAAAGTGGATTGGGACGAAGCGCTACCGACGTGTAAAGGTTCCGTAATCGGGCCTCAAAAATAGTACGCGAATGCCTATAATGCAGACGACTGATGTAATGGAATTGAGAAAGTATTACCATGATTGGATTTGAGTGAAAGACTATGGCTCAATAAGGAAGTAAAGCTTTGCTTATGATGGTGGTGAAGTGGCTTTGCTTATACTTGCTGGTGAAGTGGGATTATAAACGATGTTATGAATGAGATATAATATATGTACATTTCTGCGTTCACGAATCATCCACCAATGCAGTTTGTTACGGTATTCTGTAATCTGGTCGTACTTGTGTCGAAGATGTATCAGATGCAGAGATTTATTAAGCGTTCGAGTTTATCTAGAATACATTCCAGAACAGAAGTTGCCATAATCAAAAATTGACAATAACAGGGATGTCCCAAAAGATTGGTTTACTCCAACTGGCAGAAAGTTCTGTCACCGTGAACGCCGTGGAAGAGACCTAGAGTTTACTAGTTATAGTGGTATGTGTTTACCAGGAAAGGAGTTCTTCGATGCATTTACCTATTTTTTTGACATGTATAAAATACTCTAAAAAGTTGTCACCGATTTGTAAGGGTGTTCAAGTCGATGGGTTTATCGATGATAATAGTTTATGTCCGGCAATAATGGACTAGGATTTTATGGATTCATATATATAATTATATCATGCATCTTGAATCATTCGGAACTGTGCTAATGGCCAATTTGGGCACCGCCCCAATAAAAATGATGTATGTATCAATGAAAAAATGTTTTATTACGTTATTAATACCGCTTCTCTCGATTCGCTGACGATTTAGATATAGCGTCCTGGCTGTAATTCTTTAATAACATCTTGATCGCCTTTAATTTTCAATGCAGGTAGGTCCCACAAACACCATATAAATAAAAAAACTAATATTTTTATGAAAACGACCTATACTCGTACAACAAATATCTTTTCATTGACATATAAATCATTTCTATTAGGGGTCTAGGTCCCATACATTTATGGTTATACTCCTTTGCAGTGATAAGCTAAATAGATCTAGAATGAATGTATGTGAAGGTCATCAGCGTGTTGCATATAGTTGGTAGGGTGTTGTTATCCCCTTATAAGAGGGATTGGTGAACATCGAGAACAAAACGGAAAGATATCACCTGAGGGAGGGAGGGACGGAGGGAGGGAGGGAGGGAGGGAGGGAGGGAGTGTCTTACGTAAGTAATTAAAATAAAATCTTTTTAAAAGATACAATCCGGATATCACTTTTTAAAGACTGTCCTGTCCTTGCCATATTTCCGCTCCTTAGCCACCGCTCTTACCATGTTTCAAAATTATCCCAATACAGGAGCACCATCAAATACGACAGTTTTCCTGGTCTTGTCACAGGGAAATATGATCTTATTGTGCTGTTTGTTCAATTTATAACTGTGCTAATGGCCAATTTGGGCACCGCCCTAATAAAAATGATGTATGTATCAATGAAAAAATGTTTTATTACGTTATTACTACCGCTTCTCTCGATTCGCTGACGATTTAGATATAGCGTCCTGACTGTAATTCTTTAATAACATCTTGATCGTCTTTAATTTTCAATGCAGGTAGGTCCCACAAACACCATATAAATAAAAAAACTAATATTTTTATGAAAACGACCTATACTCGTACAACAAATATCTTTTCATTGACATATAAATCATTTCTATTAGGGGTCTAGGTCCCATACATTTATGGTTATACTCCTTTGCAGTGATAAGCTAACTAGATCTAGAATGAATGTATGTGAAGGTCATCAGCGTGTTGCATATGGTTGGTAGGGTGTTGTTATCCCCTTATAAGAGGGATTGGTGAACATCGAGAACAAAACGGAAAGATATCACCTGAGGGAGGGAGGGACGGAGGGAGGGAGGGAGGGAGGCAGGGAGGGAGGGAGGGAGTGTCTTACGTAAGTAATTAAAATAAAATCTTTTTAAAAGATACAATCCGGATATCACTTTTTAAAGACTGTCCTGTCCTTGCCATATTTCCGCTCCTTAGCCACCGCTCTTACCATGTTTCAAAATTATCCCAATACAGGAGCACCATCAAATACGACAGTTTTCCTGGTCTTGTCACAGGGAAATATGATCTTATTGTGCTGTTTGTTCAATTTATACACTGTAAACAGCAGACCAGGCGAATAAAATGCCACGCCGTCGTCGACAGTCGGCACTATTATACTGTGCTATCGGCGAGCGAGTACTAAGAAGATCGTTCGTTGAACTCGCGGCGAAATGGACACTTCACGACAATCGTGACTTTGATACGAAACGAACTCCCGAGATATTCGCGAGAAAGGCCAACTCGCCGCAAGCCAAGAAAGCCATATGAGGCTCGTTTCGAAATGGACGATTACGTCGCATGAGTGGTGTCAGGTGGTTTTGAACGCTCACCTCAACAATATGAGCATCTGAGTAACTAACTCAATGAATGGCCAAATCTAGTTTTATCTGGATTTAACGATATTAAAGAGGTACCTAGCATAAAAGACGTAATAAATTCAGTCGACTCGTCATGTCCGCCAGACATATTGTTATTAAAACAGACTGTAAATAATGCAAGTAAAAACACTTGTTGAAGTACCTACGTTGCGGTTAGTCTACGCTTATATTAGAGGCGTCCTCTTGTTTGCCGACGCCATTAATACATGGTCAATATTTGCAGTGGCAACAATAAATATTTAGACTCGAGGCGTTGCGCGACTGGCGCTGTAAAAATATACGTACTCGTTCAAATATAAAAGAAGCAAACGGAATTCTAAACCAGCGATCGTTGATTAGCGAATGGATGTTGATAGCGAATACGCAATATTAAAAAAATAGCATTGCTTGCAATAAAACTAGCACTCGAAAGCCTCACGGCGATGTGTCCATCCATAGCTGTATAGAAAATACGAACCATCGGCTGTAATAGCTCACGAGTTACAATAGGAAAGCGCATTAGTAAGGCAAAACAATGATTGATGAGCTGTCTCGTTAAATTGGCAGGCAACTCAAGTGCAGGGATAACGACAGAAGGATAATGAAAAAGAGAGACAGAGAGAGAAAAGTATTACGTTTTCTCCCGCTCCTGAAGATTTTTCTCTACATTAAAGTCTAAGGTCCTCATCTAAAGAGTTCGTACCTATCAGCGAATTTAGAAATTGGAAATGTTCGGTCAAGAAAACTGAAAATTACTCGAACATATTATTTACATGGATGTTCCTAAATAGTAATTTATTTTAGCATCACCAGCCATTCATCTCTCGATGTCATAACTTTCTAGAATTCACTGGAAAATTAGAGCAGACGTCTTCAACGAGCGTAGGCGGTGGAATAAACAAACCGTCACATACGGACAGTCATCGCTTTGATCCCTAGTTTTCCTGCATTTACTACAATGATGAATGGTGGTGTATATTCTCCAAATAGTCAGGAGAAACTATCGCGTTAATTACTTGCAGCCATTATTCAATTTAAAAGTTGTATATATTTATGTATAGGTATCTATTAAATTGTACTGAACTCGAGTTTGCAGCGTAAAGCGTCAAAGGCACCCCCAAATGGTAACAGCAGACCTCTCCGTGAGTACGTAAACAATTGCGTTATCTAACGATATTTCCAAAAACGACCTACGATTATCTTCATCACATCTCAGAAAGCCAAAAAAAAAGAGCCAGGCTGAATGAATTTGAAATCAACCTAGGTATAATATCTATTTTAGTATGCCAATCGGTACTATTCTTAAAATATTTAGCATGCCTAGCATAAATTGTGCATAAATGTGGCTATGGCCCATGTAAATCAAATGGGTCATAGACAAATTTAGCATGCTATTTTTTTAAAGAATCACTTCTGATTCCAAATACTCAGGCATATTTTTGTAATATGCCTAATCCAATTACTTTTTCAACCAGGCATAGTACCTATTGGCATACTTTTTACCGGACTTTCTGGTGAATTGTCTATTTACTTCCAAATCAAACTTGCAGTAGTTGCAGAGATTATTATTATTATTATTTCTACGATTAAAATAATCATAATGGCCAGGAGCAGTGGTGTATGCCCAATGCCGGTATGTTTAAAATATTAACGTTATTAAGAAGCAGCCTATACTTTTTATAGTGTTTCCGTTTTTCAATTGGGGCTAAACGTGATCCTTTTTTTCCTCGTCCTTTCGCACTACAGAGGCCATTATATCCCATTGTTGTTTACATCACCCTCGGGGCCGCTTTTTTTTTGCTCGAGATCCCTTCACAGTTTTTGTTGCCAGAAAAAACAGACACGAATTATATTCTTCATTGACTGTTTAGATACAGGGGGTATAGAATTATCCTGCTTTCAAGTTTGCTGAAGAAAGAGACCGATTTTTTTTTACATTTGTAGGCCGCTTTTGAGTTTTTGTTAGTGTGCAAGTACTTAGGTGCCACGAGTTTTGTGAAACTGGATAAATAAACGATCGTTCACTCCAGGATATTATTGCCGTGTGTAAATTATTCGGTTTCGTATTTTTTAAATTTTAACTTAGGTAGTAGGAAATCCATATTCGCAGTTATTATAGTGTCAGTTGTGATATGCCCAGAGATATGCAGGCGAATAGAAAGACCCATATAGACTGGTGTTGGTTGAGGGAGATTAGATTGATTCACAATAAAGAGTAACATAATATGAGTTCGAGTCTACTGACACATATAATTCGAGGGCTGATTTATAAGTACCCGAAACGAGGAATATTGGTAATACATAGTTTCAAATACATTTTGTCCTGAACAAGTTCCACAAATATTGACACATTGCGTGCTTATCTGGCAGCTTGTGGAAGTGACCAAATCCAATTAATATGTCTGTGAAAAAAATATGTTTTAAAAGGAAAATCGGCAACTCACGTAGAATGCCGTTTCGAAATATTAGGATTTTCCAATAAGGTCGGGTCCCTGCACAAAACCGTTTTGGTTGACCACCGTCTAAAGTTAAGCGAGATAGCGAATACGTGGATCCACTACTACCACAGTATAATAACACCCAGTAAGTTCACTCAGGAGCTACAAGGTAATGCGGGAAGAGCACGGAGCAGCTGCTCCGTGGGGAAGAGGATGCGACGGAATTAGGGCCAGGGGTAAGTCATGTCGGGTCCTTAGGCCCGTAGTTACGGCGCTGTGGGCTGTGACGCGCTGTGGGCGCAGTTTGTGTCCGCTCTTACTATTACTTTTTGTGGAGATTTACGAGTCGACGCCATATTGTATTCTCAGAACAAATCGGTAGCATAATAGCATCTGCGTCGCCGGGGCACCGTAAATGTTGTTGCACCGATGCTTCAAGAAGAAAACGAGTAATCATATTACGATTTGTGGTAGCCCTAAAGATTCCTGACGTCACTTGCTTCGATTTCAATTTTGTTCTAAGAGAAGCTACTGTCTGGTATACTGTGCTACTACACACCAGAGACCAAGTAGCAATCAAAACAGTGGACAGCAACTGGTAAACTTGACACCAAAAAAAGCATGGCGAAGGCGAAAAGTTTTCTGTGAAGCCCGGGGATAATCGTAGATTATCTGACAAAAGAAACACTATCAACCACAAGTAGGTATTATGCAAGCTTCTTGCAGCGTTTGAGCAACAAAGTAAAAAAAAAAGCGTCATTTAGTAAAGAAAAAGTCTTGTTTCATCACGTCAGCTAGGTGGTTTTTTGAACAAGGCTTTTTTGCAGCAGCCAAAATTCGCGAATTTAGCTATGTGGAAAGACATTCCAGGACAATACAGAAGTGTGAAATCTTAGGTTATCGCGGTTGTTTGATAAGATTAAAAACGAATTTACCGCGTGTAACACCCGACGTTTCGTCGACGCTGCAGCCGCCGTTGTTCAGGGTAGTCTACCCTAGACAACGGCGGCTGCAACGTCGCCGAAACGTCGGGTGTTACAAACTTCACGCGGTAAATTCGTTTTTTATCTTATTTATGATACAGATGTTATTGATGCTGCGAATGGCTACTATTTTGAGGAACTTTAAAAATTCTTTCTACTAAAACAGTATGATGGCCGACGAAAGCGTTGGACTAAATGCGTCGAAGTGGAAGGAGACTATGTAAAAAATAATTAATTTCATTTCTAAAAGTTGTAGTTGATACCTTTCTGTTTCGGAAACTATCAATCGATCAATAATTATTATAACAGACATCAGCGTCATTTGAAGAAAAGTGTTTTGGAAATCTAAAAGCGTAGAGATTCAGAGATACTTTCCAAAGATCAACCCGAAATATAAAAATGAAAACAGCCGCGAGGTGTTGAGTATTTTTTGCCCTGCTGCCCTGCGGGGCGGCGGTTTTGGGTTCCGTTTTTGTGTAGTCCATTTTTTTGTCGTGTTTAAGTTGTCTCGCTAATCGCTGCATCTGTCTCGCGCCACGCCTGTCTGTTCTGTTCCCTCCCTGAGAAATATTTTGTCATTTCGGCTGAGCTGAGCGCTCGAGATTCGGGATTTCCGCTCGTTTGCCCATTACCTCTCGTATTTCGCTTTCCAGACGCGCCAGGCGCTGCTACGTTTATTTTAGAAGATCCGTATAACGGAACATGTGTTTCATCTTCGGCCGCGTTTACTTTCATGAATGTCTAGCTCGTCCGTCCTCTTTTATTTTCTAGTTATTGTGTAGTTTTGTGCTTACCCGTAACGTGCGGTGAGTTAAGTGATCTTCGTGAAGGCTAGTTATTCGGGAAGGCTAGGCTACCATATGACGTAATATACTAAATATACTAAAAAAATTAAAATAGCTTTAAAATAAGTGAAAGTGAAACATACGTGTAAAAGATACGAATAAGATATATACACATATACATGTTATATTATCATTAAGTACGTCTCATATTTTTATGTAAACATTATCAAGAGGGTGGCTTTCTGTACCGACTAATGCAACTGCAGTATACACAATATAATAGGTCAAGATCATGTTAAGCCACAAAAGTAGCATCTCTAGCAGGTAAACCTAGGGCTTGGCTGCATTTTGTTCAAAAAGCTGTATTAGAAAAATGGGTAAATAAATTAATTAATTTAAAAAAAACTCAATGTAAATCTATACTGACTTTACCTACTTTCTTTATTTTTTTCTACTATCGTGCCAAAAGAATACGATTAATTCCAAAATAATATCCTCGTTTTTTGCTTGTGTACTTACGCCTGCATCAGTCAAAGTACCTATTACTTGTATGGCTTATAATCCACGGTAAATAAAACGCTAGTTTTTGTGGTCGTCCGTGCCGTGGCCTGCACTGTCGCGCGGCCGCGTCTGCTTTTATTGTAGTCGTCACAACCGCTGTTGGCTGCGCCGCTCTTTGATCCGATCGTGTTCACACTATTATCGTGTTCCAGTAAACGGCTGTGCGGTTTTCAATTGACAAGCTTTTTGTATTGTTCGCGCCGTGGCGTGCTTGGCATTTTTGCTTAGTTGAGTTATCGCCACCTATTTTTTTTCCAGCGGCATGTTCACGCTTCGCGGAATAGCGGCATACGGTTTAGGCATCCGTTGTTAATGAGAATCATATGATGTGAACAGCGAGCTTGTTTTTTTGTAGACGAATACGCAGAAAAATATGCATACAATGAAAAATAGTTATTTATACTTTTAGTCTCTGAAATTTATTTAACGAAAACCTCTTTCCGTTGTATTTCAATTACAAAACAAACACAGCGCGAAAACTGAATTTACGGTGTTAGAAACTATTCAATAAATTCCTTGGCATGATATCACCGCAGGAAAAAACTATATTCTTAACTGGCACAGCACATTGTGTTAATTGTGTTAAAGGAATTCCAGTGTATTAAAATCTAGCTATTTTTACTAACTTCTTTTGTTCGGGGTCTCCACCCAAACCGATTATGATTTTTCCTTACTACTCGTGTCGCTAATTCTATGTGATTGTAAAGCTGTGATTTTGTCCTTGGATTTTTATTCAAAAACACTGTTTTATTGAATGGATGTTAGGTTAATGTTTTTGATAGATCTAGCTCTGTTAACTCTATATTATGTAGATTTATCTCCATGTAAGTATCGCTTAACTCAACATTCACTATACAGAGTTAAAATAAAAAAATTTAAAACTAAATTTTTGACAGACCTTGCCTTAGTTGTTTTATAGCTTTTTTTATGAGGACTAATTTTCCCACTATATCAAATATTAAAATTTGATTTACCTATTCAAAACTATCAATAACTGTAGGTGTCTGACTTTCAACGTGTAACTGTATCTTATAAGTGTGGGGTTCGTAAAAAAAACATTGTGGATTCCCCTCTAGCACAGCCGTGCCGATCGCCCGGCAGAAAAAGGCATATTAGAGGTATTTTGGCGATTGAAGCTCCTCACGACGATAACGGATCCATTGTTGGCCCGTAATCCTTTGGGTGAATTAAATTACCGGAGCGTAGGCAAGCAATCCTATAAATTATCTCTACCCTCGAGCAACAGAGTAAACAAATCCCGGAAAGTGCGCCGAGAGAGAGAGGGGGGGGGGGGGGGGGGGAGAGGGGATGAAAAAGACGGGCGCCGTAAGTGAAGCAGGCAGTGAAAATAAATTGAATACCGAAAAACGGATCTCTTCTTCCGTTCGGGCGCCGCCACCTTTGTGTATCGATACCCGCGTCGCAGCGAGTTGTACATTACCTGTCATAAAAATATATTTCAGAATTCAGTGGCGTAGGTGATCAATATACCAAATATTGCCTAGATGAGCCCTTAAGAAGAAGAAGAAGAAGAAAAAGAAGAAGATGCCAAACCAATCGGAGAATTATAATCTATAGATTTATACTCTATAGAATGCATTGCAGATTTCGAAAACATCAACATAACCTAAAATGCTGTTTGACATTTAATTTTACTAGGAAGTGCCCTGCGTTCGCCAGGGGATCATCGTTCTCGCATTGAAATAGAACAAATGAAATTTTGACGGAACGGAGCCGTTTTATGTTTGACAAGGTTTTTTTTAAGTCAGATCACATCCGGTATTTGACTCTTAAAGTCGATAATTATTTTAGTAATATAAAATCGAAGAAGTCTACCCTGGACAACGGCGGCTGCAACGTCACCGAAACGTCGGGTGCTACAAATTTCACGCGGTAAATTCGTTTTCTATCCTATTTATAATTATTTTAGTAGTTATAAAATATACAAAATTATTCTGCATGCTTTGAACAGTATTTCAAAATACTTCAATAAGTTAAATCTGTTGAGATAATGACGTGAAGACATATTAAAACATTTCTAAAGCAGATTGTGAATATTGTGCATAGAGTATTTTTTTTTACTGTAATAAATGAATAGAAGATATTCCGCTTAGTTTTTAACAGATATATCTACTAATTGTATTGTCAGGCCCCTAACACTTCATTATAAGCTGCGCGACAGCCGAAGTGGTTATATACTAGGAGGTCGTGATACAGTCCACCCACTGACTATAAGACTAAATCAATATTTTTTTAATAAAAAGAAATTTGGTGACACTGGTAGCACAATCTCAATAAAATAACAGACTGAAACGATCAAGCGATCATTAAAACCGGTTATAGATGTTAGGTTTTTATTATATTAAGTACTAAGCAAGGGATGTATTTCTAAGCTTACAAAAGGAATAGATTTGTCAATTTATGTCCATTAAATTGAAACTACATGTTTTTTTTTAAATCACTTTTATTGCAAAATTTACGTTGTTGGACTAATAAGTTCGCTACAGAAATGGCGCAGCCGCTTGACAGCCATGGCCACACACCTCTTTGCTCAGCCGCGTATTTTTTTTTACGATTGAAGAATAAGGGCTCATGGAGGAATGCGTTGGTTAATATGAAATTACCTATTTAATATTCAAAATAAATCAACAGGTACAAATAATATTATAAAATGGGCTATTTTGGCGCTTTATGTGCTGCTACAGCCGAACACAAGGACATTATGAACTTTTGGTATCAAAAATTCATCAGAAAACTTAATTTATACAATACAGAAAACAATATCAGATTAAAATAGTACAATTCGAGTATTTCGGTATTTCGTGAAACTTTTCTGAAATTATTTTAGTGATTAAAATGCAATAATTCACTACACCACTATGCGTCAGTGCTAGCATATATCAAAAATAGTTTGTAACATATTTCGAAAGTAATATTGTTACAAATTTAAAATTTAAACTTTAAACTAACGGAGATAATTTTTTTAATTTGAAGTTTTGAAACTTCAAATTAAAAAGTTAGTTTGAAAAAAACTTTTTTGCACACATAATAGAGTACACCATGGTGACCCTATTGCGAAGTGGCAAAATCTTACCAACCATACCGTTAGGGTTATAGCGAATAAATGTTTATGAAGGCAAATTAATATTATACCATGTGTGATTTTTGTAAAGTAGTGGTTAGTTGCATAAATGGTTACAGTTACATAACATAATAATGAAAGTAAGACAGAAATTAATTATATCAATCAACTCAATATCGAGGGGGACAAGTTACGAGGGGGTGGAGGGGGGGGGGGGGGGGAAGAATTTATACATCAAGTAAAAGTCTCGTAATATATTTTAGATGTCCGAGAGGCTCATAAGCAGTTTTGTTAAGCGGCTCCTCATTTAATGGTTGGTGTGATTATTAATTGCTCACAGACTGTGAAATAGTTTTTTGTTCGTGTAATGCGTGTTTTATAATTAGGTACAATGTGTATGTAGTATGATAGGAGTGTAGCGTAATCAGCTGCTACTCGTCGCGTCGGGACTCGGGACAAAGGCGCGAAGTGTTTCGACGCGTGACGAGAGGCTCGGCGAACGTTTCGACACGAAGCAGCGCTACCGAATGAGGGCCGCAATAATAAATTGAGCGGCGGCTCGCGTGTGTGTACAAAATACGTCAAACAGAAAAACATGTGAGCGGAATATTATTATCAGGTAACGAATAAAAGTGACACGCAACATTTACAGAATAGCTACTAAATTGCTGAATAAATAATTTAAGCCTGTCCCCGCGCGGCATGAATAATTCATCGCGCGCGGCGCGCATACATAAGCGTAAAAGAGCTCTCTGCGGTTCCATAACAACAAATTCGAGACCGTTTTCCGAGTGCCTTGCGATGGAAGGCGCGGAGACGGCCGACAGGGAGGGGAAGACTCCGGTCACGCGAGCCATTACGAAACGAGGGCCGCCATAAACAAAGCCGACGCCGCACTGCCTCTACACGCCGATTCGCTTACACCCTTCCAAACAAATTCATTTAGTATTCAGCGCGGTTGGGATTTTTCATCTCTCTACACATTCGCCTCTCAATTGGAAACGACAATAATAAGTAAGTACTTATGATAGCAGACTCAGTGAACGAGTAGCATATAATAATATGTATACTACACTTCAAGTCACTTCAAGTGGCTCTATCAGTAAAACAACTCGTGGGTAAGTAAATTCTGTTTTGCTTTGTATAATTTACCTCTTGAAGAAATATAGAGGGCGCATCGTACAATATCGCCCCTGGCAAACATACGACACGTCACTATACTCCAGTCAGTAGGGCAAAAGTCCTTTCTAAATGTGGAGAAAATTTGATTTCATGAAAAATACAATTTTTCGACCTCGAGATACGCGCATGCGCGAGTATCTTTAAAATTGTTGGCGTAATTCAGGTTTTTCGACAATTCTTTTGAACTATGTCAGAGCCTTCGTGTGCGTTTGGTAAGGCAAGGCAAAAATACTCTCCGTATAAAAAGCAATATTGTGTATTAACAATATTTTATTGTAGTGACAAATAAAGAAATTATGTCTGATGTGTGTATTCCTCCACGATAGCGCCTAAACGCTTCATCCGATTGAACTAAAATCTGGCATGCAGGCATCATTCGGTCATGGCAAGAGGTGAAAAGATTGTAGTTGAAATCGGTAAACCGAAGGGCACTAGTAATACTTCAATCTTTAAAAATATTTCAGTTATAGAATGCAAGCAGAAATACCGCATCCCATCAAGGCACGCCCAAAACCAATGGACTCAGAGATTTAAAACTTGGAATTACATTACTCTTGTAGCACTTTCCACCTTCAGAATTTAAGAAATTCAAGGGGGGGGGGGGTAGGAGGATTAAAAAATTACTACATTGCATCTGAAATAGGTCAAGTTGCAATTCCAAGAGGGCTAAACGGGACGTCGGTTACATAATGCAATGAGATAGCCGGGGTATATAATAATAATAATAGCCGGAGTAGAATCCTCTTCACACCGCGGCCTAAGGCCAAGGGACATGTAATGAGATGTCGAATGTATGAAATGCACGACAAATAAAGTTTAGCCGTGTCATTAATTTTATGACCGACTGTTGCGGCGTCGACAGAGAGTCGGCACCCCTTCTGAATTAAAATATTCCTCGCTCCTGCCTACCCTCGCTGCGAGCGTGTCCGCCTCGCCGTCGATACTTATCGAATAATTGTTGTGCGTGAGCGTGACATTAATTCGGTCTCCATTGTCGGTTGGGACCCCATCTGCCGCGCGCGAGCGATTGTACACTTTTTTGTTTACGCTTTTTTGTCCCGTACAGTGGTAATCCTGCCGCTGCCATCAGTTGTCAGCCGTCGCCGGCAGCGACCGACCTATTCGACCCCTTTTTGGGAAGGGCGCGGGACATTAATCGGTAGTGACGCGATCGCGACGCCGCGCGCTCGATTTAACACTCGACAACATGGATGCATGAGATACTTGCTATGGGGTCCATGTCTATGCGATAACTTGAATTCTCGGTGTACTTCAAACGAATGAAAAAATGGGATACACAGGCGTTTTGG
Organism: Micropterix aruncella; assembly: GCA_944548615.1. Classification (NCBI taxonomy): domain Eukaryota; kingdom Metazoa; phylum Arthropoda; class Insecta; order Lepidoptera; family Micropterigidae; genus Micropterix; species Micropterix aruncella. The sequence continues at coordinate 12,686,261 of OX155958.1, forward strand.
GCGAAATCCCAGAGTTCTTAAACTGTTCGCGCGTATTTTGGCGACGATTATATTGCGACGACGATTTGCCTTATATTTTTTCATCTTCGATTCAATAATTAATCGATTGGAAATAGAAACTTTGACGAATATTGCAAGAACCATCACTATTAAGAAATATAGTGTCACACTTACGAATGTTACGTTTTTGGAATAAAAAATCCTATTTTTAACTTTAACCCCTCAAATGAATGGCGATTAGCTCGGGTTGCCTACGGCAAAATGTATATAAATTTATATTTACATTTACATTTACATAGAGCGGGGTTTACTATAGAGCTATAGCATTACTATAGAGCGGATTACTATAAAGCGGCGCACATTTACATTTATATTTACATTTATATAAATTTATATACATTTTGTATACATTTTGCCAAGGCATCCCTTAAGGGGCGCCTCACATTTGAGGGGTTAACTACATGTCAATTGTAAGAAACAAGTACCTAATAAAATTTGAATAATCAAAACAGTTTTTAAAAAAAAATGTAATACGGAGTTTAGTAACATATATTCACACACATATATTTATATTATTTATTATTTTATTTATTTATTACTATACATTCGGGTTATCAGTTATCAGTGTGATCATTCAGATATAAATTGTAACTATAATTATTATATTACATTATTATATTACAGATATAGGTAAATTACTATATTACTTATAGTAATGTAAGTAATAAGGAAATGAACACAACCCATACGATCATTCGCGACGAATGCCCAACTAGACCGAACAGCCTGTATCTGGGCGTACGAAATATACTGCTCTTGTTTTTTTAGTTATACTGACGTTATTTAACAGCTAAGCTACTTTCAATAATAATACTAAAACAATGGTGTAAAATATTACACAGAATAATATAATATACAACGTATAAAAGGTTTGTTATATAAGCAATCGGTATAAGTATAACTTATACATACACATACACATATGAATACATATGATTAGATTCCTCATGTAGGTATACATGAATATTACGGCACGGAAGCTCTAGTGCTCAACAATCAAATTTTGCAACGTTTTATGCATGATAAATTAATCTATTCAGAACTGTGACAACGATCGGAATCGTAACCGGCGATATTTTTTAAAGAAATAATCGGAATCAGAATCGTAATCGGTAAATCAATAATCGTTGCATCCCTAAAAATTCTATTGAAAGGTTTAAAGAAAAACACGAAAACCCTCGTCGACAATAAAAAGCGGCGAAACGAGCAGCCCGCCCGTTCGCGTTCGCAGCGGAGCGTTTTGCCCGGCCCGCGGCGACCGTGTTATTTCACCACACATTCTCAGAAGTTGTAAAATGAAGCCGTTAAAATGCACACATGAAATAGACGTAAAATCTTTTCTCGTGTTTTACTGCAAATTTGTTACGCTGTAAAACCGCTCGCCGCGCGAGCAGTAAATATTTCAACCCGTTAATGCTCGGCCCGGTCTCACACAAACACATACTATTTTAAAAATAAGCGATTGTCGAGAATTTTACACCAGTCATTGAGACACGCAGGAAACCCGCGTTTCTAATAATACATTACGTAACTAATATTATCAGCCGTTTATAATACGCACATTGGAATGATAAGCTGAAGTATTCTAGCGACGACGGCCATGTCTGTGTTGTCAAACCCCGCGCACTAACGGGTTAACAAATCGCGCGAGTGCGCGCAGGCGGAATGAATTAAAAGACGCTTTTGATGGCGAATAAATAAAATGAGGATGTAATGGCCTATTATGAGAACGCGCCGCGAGCGCACATAAAACGACTGAACCCTTGCTTGCATACGTATAAAACCGTTTGACTGCGGGCGTAGCAATACTTATTTATTCTTATTTTTATACATATCGTAATCCTCCTGAATGTGTTTTTAATCGGGGGTATTAAAGGCGCCTGAGAAAATACTGGCCACGCCTTGTGCGAAGAAATAAACAAGTGTTAAGAAATAAACACCGATATCTTCGATAGAAATGATATAGCCTGCGATACCAAATTATGCGTTATTTTTCGGATAATTTACGGAGGTATGCTGATATTGCGAGCTGTTGTCAATTAGGAGATTTATTAACAACTCTGTTAATAAATCCCTGCTAATATTTATCAATGACATTTATGCATTGATATTTATTATTAAGGTTATTTTGGTTATTCACAAGCCGTTTCGTTACTGTGCATGTTTCGTTGTTTTGCGAGAATAACTCAAATGATTGCATAGTCTACCTACACGTGAATCCACAGCTATCAAAAAGTATCTGTCAATCTCTTTTCTTTTTTTTTATTAATAATAATAATTTATCAGCATTCTACAGGTTTTTTGCTCCGTCAAGTGGATTATATTACTGACTTCACTGGCTTAAGAGCCGTACCTGGGTTGTTTGAATTCGTAGCGCCACTGTTCGAAAGTTGCGACAGTGGATCTGCGTCGTTATACTATATGTCCAGCCTATATACTGGGCATCCCGCGATTTAGTCAGGATCCCGCTTCTAGCCAGTGTCGAGAAGCCAGCTGAGTTTTAACAAGACGGGTTTTAGTGAGATTAGCCAGGTCCCCCGCCCTAAATCGTTGGCTACACGGAAGATGCCATGTTATTAGCCGACTTAAGTTAGGCGTTGCGTAGCGGCGGTATGATATACTATATAATTTCTCATATGCACGATATTTATCGTTACGATATCAACATTGGATATTTATCCAATGTTGATATCGGATCGGATCAGATTCATTGACATTTATATAAATATCAGACATTCTCGAACCCTGAATTCAATGTATTCATGCAAAGATTCTCTATTCAACAAACGACGCGAAACACGCGATCGAAATCAATTCACGAATGTTATTAAAATCGAGTGAGTGAACGAGCACTCGTGCGTTCGTCAAGTGGCACATAATAAGTTCTCAAAAAGCACTTGCGCCCGCCGATAGCGACCGAGGGCAGTTGCCACCGATCGCGGATGAATCATGCGGCATCGCGATGAAATGAAATATTGTACCCCCGATAATCCTCTCTCGTCGGGCTCCCCCGCGAATTGCATAGCAACCCCTCGCTGTTTGAAATACCGGCGAGACTGCTTATAAGGCACCTATAAGCTTTGTGTTGGGAAGTTTTGTTTAATGAACTCGCGGGGGAGAGCGAGCGCACGCCCGAAATGGATGAATCGCTACATTTTATTGGGGTGAGGGTAGTTATTGGGCTTGCCAACATAAGAAAACTCTTAATTTAGTGCCACATTTTTATTTGAAAAAGGTTTGTTTGAATGTTTTATTGTCCATACAATAGGTCAGGCCTATTTATTGGCTGGCAGAAAAAATATATTTTTTCATAATACAAGGCCCGTAGCTAGGGTTGTTATTCTTTAACAAAATTGTAGTTTAGTTCCACATTTACACAAAATAAAATTTTGCTGTGAAAAAAGTGTCTCAGTAAATACCAATTATTTCCCAAATATAAAATGAAATGAAGATATCAAAACACCGAGCCCTAGTAAGGATTTTGACTATCATTTGACTTGAGAAATTTGGATTGCAGAAACGACACCAGCTAATAGACGATTTGGGATTATACTTTTATCGCGAGCCGCGCGCGTCTAGTCCACCTACTTAAAGTGCAGGTAACTAAAGTGGTAGCTCTTCATACAAAACCCTAGTATTAATTATAAAATTACTCTCGACTAAAAACAAAGTGGCAGGGTCATGTAACTTAGCTATCTTATTTTTTAAAATGCTTAATACGAAAGTTATTATGATTTTAATATTTTCACACATATCTTAATATTATAAAAGCTTTCAATAATTATCGTTTACCTATGTTATCGAGAAAATGCCTTTTTCGTGTTCAACTTTCAGAAGTTCTGTATTTTTTTAACAGTAATAGAGGTCAAAATAAATAAAGTTTGAAACGATTTTACATCACTTTTTTCGTGTATAGAATCTCCTGTAAAATCTAAAAGAAAAACAGCTAAATTTAAACAAAAAGAATATGACAGTAAAGATAAACAAATGTATAGTTTCATTAAATTGAGGATACGTAGTAAACGTTCGCGAATGGCTCATCTTTACACATTTACACAGTATGTAACAGTACTTGCCAGATATTATTATTTATTTTTTAACATATAAGATAAGAAGCGAGACAACTCAATAAGACATTTGGGTTCTCAATCTGCAGCCCTGTTAGGAACGCTCTCGCTTTTCTATCGCCGCGATTTTAGGTGGTTCGGTTACTGGCAGCCATGAGCGACTCAAAACAAGAGTTAGAGTAATAAGTAACGAAATTTGCAATTGCGAGAGCAAATGAAAAGCGTGAGCCTTAGTAAATGCCGCTGCAACGGCCGCTCTCGCTTTTCAATCGCTCTCGCCATTGCAAATTTTAGTATTTAGGAAACTATGGTTTTTAGTCGCCCCTAGCATCAAGTAGCCGAACCACCTCCAATTGCAGCCATGGAAAGGCGAGAGCGTTCATAATAGGGCTTCTGGTTCACACCCGATTTTTTTAACAACAACCAATTTCAACAACGTGTTTTATAGTAGTTACATGCATAATACGCACTCCCCCATTCAGCATAGGATATCCCCCACAAAAAAGTGTCGGCGATACAGGCGCAGGAGGTTCAACGGCCGGCCCGTGAGAGGGGGGAGGGGGGTTCTCGGCAGTGAGTTAATGGTCTGTACTTAAAGCGATGATTTGTTGTTATTACATAAAATACGAGTTTACTCGACGAGTGAGGTTCCCGGATTGCCGCATGCGTAAATTCAAGTACTTGCTCAGCATGAGTACCCTACACCACTGTAATTACCTACCTCGGCCGACTGTTGTACGTGCGAGGAATACACATCAGTATCGCTATATTTCCAACAGAGATTTCTGTAGGTTGTAGCCCAAAAATTTTCCGATGGTTAATTATAATAAGAATAGACCTTATTTTATAAATTCCATTTATTGTAGGCTTTATCTATTAGGGAAAAACATACTAAATCACGTGCATTGACAAAATTCCACATCGCGGTAGTTGCGAAAACCGCCTAAATATTCGTTTAAATCAGTACCACTACAGGCGTGCCAACCTTTCAGTTGGTCGCGCGCGACTATTTTGAAGCAAACATGAAATAAGAAACATTTTCAAATTTCGTGTTATTTGTTATGCGTTAGCAAGTATTTCAGTGAGTGAACGCTTGTTAGGTAGCGCGATTTTTTCTGGAAATTATATGATTCTTATAGAAAATTGGGTATTATGGACAAAACGAGATATCATACAGATGACACAGATATGTCATGACAAGAAATCATCAGAAAACAAGAGAAAGATAGCAAAGGTACTTAATGTGAGTTATCTTGAGGTACCTGAATCATGAATCCACCGGACAACAATGAAATGCAGACTGGGGATGCATTCATTGTAACGACCTATGGACCCTGGATCTTCATAATTAGGTGGCAGCTATTGTCGCATATAGTTATTTATTAGATTCAATAATTATATTAAATAGTTAACGAAGTACGATGGATTTGACTAGGTATTTCTTTTAAAGGAATCTTTCAGAATTCAATTACGGTGCTATCGTAAAAGTTCCGTAAAAACGTTAAGCAATTTAACCGTCTTCAAAAATCCACGAAAAGTTGTAAAAATATTCGCCAGATGGAATTTTTCTGTAGCTGTCGTCAAAACTAGCGACAAACTTGGCAACACTGGTGCGTTTAACGTTTCCGCTGCGCCGGCCGGTTTTCCACTACTCGACATCAATTATTGAGGTCGTTGGATTAAGGAGTGTCTTGATCGGTTTCGAATGAGAATTTTAAAAGAAAACGCAAAACGCGGTTTCACGTTTACTTGGAACATACTTCTTTTGTTGCTTGTATAAAAAACGAATGTTTGAGAACGCATTTGACTTCACATATTCTGTAATTATTATGTATGCTGTGTACATAGTGAATACACTGAGACCACAGTTTACAGACAATAAGATAAGATAAAGTATTTATTTCCAATACAACCATAACAATTGTGTAGGAATGACATTAAATTAATCCTTAAACTAGTTACTCAATTTAGACAAGAGATGATATACAATATATAACTAAAAACGTTCCAATTTATAAAAACAGAGACTATATCTTAACAGTTTACAATAAAAAAATGTGTCTAGATTAAATGGGTAGATACGATGCTATGTATTTTCACAATATTTTAAAAAGACGTTATACATGTTAATTTTAAGCAGATAAACTCGGATGGATCTCTTGAAAATGTCAATGTTTTTAATCGCTTTGAATCTTTCAGGCAATTTATTAAAAAGTCTAGTCGATACATTTATTAAAATGTATCGACTAGTCGCCTGGAACTTGGCAGTACGTGCTACGAACGGTTGGAGATACTGGGTTTTATTCCTGGTGTCATGCCGATGTACTTCTTCGTGGGATATTGCCGAGCTCGTATTGCAAATAAATTCGCAAAGAGTTTCTTGAGCAAAGATCGCACATACGGTCAATATCCCTAGTTTATGGAAATGTTCACACGACATGAATGTCGCGGACCAATAGCCACTATCGCACGTATAGCTGGTTTCTAAAGAGTGAATACACTGTTGATGTTCGCTACAGTACCCCATAAAATAATACCATAGCACAGGTGTGACTCAACTAGCGCGTAATAGGCCGATATTACCTCAGTTCTCTCCATACAACTTAAATTCTGATGCGTAATAGAGCATAGCAGGCTGACGACAGTTTCGACTTAACATGATCTATATGTAGATTCCATGACATCTTTCCATCCAGATGTCCGAGGAATTTAACTGATTCCGCAAGTTCAACAGGGTAGTTAACTTTTATAGATGATGTCTTGCTATTAAAATTTAAAATAACAGTTTTAGACATATTTAGAGACATCTTGTTCGCATTGAACCAATCATGAAGTTCACCAAGAGATGTATTGATATTGGCAATAGCTTCTCTTAGAACAAAACTGAAATGGGAGCGAGCGATGTCATGAGTCCTAAGGGCTACTACAAATCGTGCTGCCGCTGAGCGAAATTCGCATATGGCCGTCAGTCCACCCAAGCAGACGTTCGAGAAATTTTACAAACCCCACCCACACGTAACCCTAACTAAAGGCGTTTGCCGTAACGTATCCCTCTGCTTACTTCCCGGGAACCATATCTTCGCATCGCTTTGCTAATCGAGAAATTTAGACGAGAACTTTGTAAACTGTGCTACAGCGAAGCCCTAAGCGAATCCACCTCGGATGTCAACGAAAATGTCATTCTTTGATATGCTATAGATAGAGCCTGAAGCACTCAACAGGGAGATAAAGCTCACAATTTAGATTGTGCATTATTGCGTGTCTTAATTTACAACGTTCGACAAACGAGCGATGCATTCCGACCGCGTAACCGGCCAACTGAGGTTGCTGATTTATGGTCGGGATATTTATTATTTTACGAGGCGACGGCAGCGGCTGCGCGCCTGCCGATGGCTGCAGGCCAATAATCACCACCATTATGCGGCGAAGGGAAGTGGAATATACGTACCATCCATGCACTATTGGAAGAAAGAGACGCGGCTATGGCGATGAATCAATCATCCGGCGATGTAACGAATCGCAAACTACTCGCATCTTAAATAAAAAACAGGAAACCACAGCGGTTGGACGACACCACTAGGTGCAATTCATCGTCAATCTCTGACGTCACTAATGCGATATAATAATTGAATTTAATCGGGAGCGCAAAACAGAAGATGTCCTAATCAACATATGATGCTGTCAATGACACGGTTGACATGCTGTCCGCTGTCCTGGCCTCGGATGTAAACCACCAAGAAAATGACATAAGTAACAACAGAACGTTTGGTAGCCGACATTCTGCGTATTGAACGTGATGGCTCAAGAACGAATTTGATGCCAAATTAACTTCTTGGCACTTCGAGCCGAATCCAACTATTATAAATTGCTCAAATATAGCTTACTCGGGAGTGTCAAAACAAAAGATGTCGCCCTAATCAACAGATGACATAATACTTTCGTTGCCTTTGACCTCGGTTGTAAACCACCAACAAACGGCATAAGTAACAACAGTACGGCATGGTAGCCGTCATTCAGTAATGAACGATGGCTCAAGAACGAATTTGATGCTAACTTAACTTTTTGGTCCTTTACCCGGATCCAAACTGAATTACCCAATAGAAAGCTTACATCCTCGAAACGTCATCTATGTATGTTCTATAAACGGATAATGAAATATATTTTCTGAAATTAAACGTAGAAGGAAAGATTTTGTATAGAGGCTACGGAGGCGTTTTTGATATATTTTTTTGTCTATGGCTTCATGTTACAGCGTTACTCTATACTTGGAGGTGTCGACAACAACGGGCAAACCCGTCACCCCAGGAATTTTTAACGATAATGATTGTTCTGTCTTCCGTGAAGTGAGCGTAGATGACTCGGGGACGATACAAATTTACCGTCCAACAAAGCCACAAACTCGTCAAAGACCAACGCCTTACGATCAGACACCGGGTAGGTGACAAGCTGACAACCTCGCCCCTGACTACCAGTTTTGGCAGGATATCTCCGTTAAGAATGAACCGTTATTCTATACTATAAAAATATAATAAGCGACCTGTTCGGTTTTGTCGGGGGAGTTGTTCGAATTGTATTCAACCGCGGTTCCATTCTTTTCGGCGGGCGGCTCCTTGGGTTCCGGGGTGGCGGCTGGAGGCGAGTGCCGCGTTTGCGAAGCGGCCGCGGCTGCCGCAGCAGCAGCCGCGTTTGCAGCCGCAATTACCGCCGCCTCCTGCCGCTGCCTCGCGCTCTTCTTCTTGCTTTCTTTCTTTTCGTTGCTATCGACATTGCCCTTAGGCGTATCCTTAAGCCTCACTATGATAGCAATTTTCGCACCTCTTTCAAAGTAAGGCGATCCGGCGCTAGACGCCGGAGAGCCTCGCTTACAACTTTCACTGCACCGCACCAACTTCACACTTTATCACATAGCGCGGTGGCACTTCCTCCGGGACAGCGATAAGCACTTCCGTTCTGCGGATTCACTGCACTCACACATCCATCCAGCGCGGCGAAGTTCACAATCGCAGGCACCGTGTGACAGGAGACAAAGAACGCGATGTAGCGACGCGCGTGCGAGCGACACGCGTCCTGCTCGCGCGGCGGCCAGACTCCGAGTGGGGGACTGCAGCCGCGCGGCGCCCCGCTCCTCGCCGCCGCGCCGGCTGAGCCGACGGCTCATGCGCGGGGCGGCCCACTCTACTACCGCAGCTACTACTACAAGCCGGCCTTGCAAATGCGTCGCGTCGCGCCCGTCCGCTTTTCTCCTTTTTGCATCCTCTCTCTCCAGTCCAGGAGATTTACGGCTCGAGGTTGCAATATTATCAAAATACATGTTGAAAATCGTACTTTTATTTTATTGACGCCCGAATTGGAAATTAATTAAATAATTCAAAAATCAGACATCTTTCTCACTACTAGTCAAAAACCAACCAGTGCCAGGGTAGACTAATCTGCGTTATGTAGGTATTGCGTGTAATGTTTAAACGTGTAGGTCTAAGATTATAACATACAAAGATATGAACGAATGCACATTAAATAATCTAAACTGTTATTACAACATGCATAATAACGTTATAATAATAATTTATGATACAAATATCATTTATTTATGTATGTATATCTAAGCGAAAAACTACAAATAAACACATTGCATACATCGGCGAATGTCGTTACTTAAACCGAGAAAAAAATTATAGAATATTTCAAAGTTGAACTAAAAATGTTTTTTTTTCGTTAACTACCACCTATGCCCAAAAAAAATATATCTGACGAAGTGTAACATTATATTAAAAAATAAAAACCTCTGGCATTTTATCCATCGCAATGGTTAACGACTTTATATTGGTTATAAGTTTAACAAATCTAACTTGTTCTAACGAAAATATTTAGGTTCTATATTGGCGTCGGTATGTATTTTACATAGTTAGAATTGAAGTCCCGTTTCTTTGATTTGGTATGTCATATTGGCAAATGAAGAACATCACTTTCTCACGAGGGTAGAATATTGTTTAATGTCATTGTTGATATTACAGTATTTAATTTAAACCTTATATAAGCAAAATGGCAAATGTTTGAGAATCAGGTGCACTAAATCTGTCAATTTTCAATTTAATTCAATTATTTATTTAAGATTATTTTATAGAAATTGAAGTACCTACATATACGCACAGCTAAATACGGCCACCGATAAACAAACTTCATGACGGTGGAAACATAAAACAATAAAAAAACGTTAGCAGAGACTGGATTACTTCAACTATTTCAATTAACCACTATGGTATAGGACTTAATCGTTTAGAAAAGTCGAATTAGACTTATTGCGAGGTGTAGTGCGCCCTTTTATGCCTAATTCAACTGGGATACTCTTCACGATTTGAGCGAGCAGCGCGTTTCAGCTCCCCCGTTAACGTGTTCATTTTCTAACAGCAGACATTTAATACCGCCACTGCGAGCCGAAACAATGCTAAAGATATGTATTTATCACAGAAAGGAATATGTTTATGGGTTACTTTTTATTTCTTCATATATTGCAAACCTAAAGTATTAGCAGCTAGTATCAAGTGCATTGAAAAGTTCGTTTAATAAATAATTAAATATATCACAAATTTGTCTATGCTCTACAATTTAATTATAGTTTCAAAAGATAGAAATGTGAAACACCAGCTCTTAAAGCAGAACAAAATCGACCACAAAATAAGATCGGAGAGCTGATCTCGAAAATAAGTGGACTTTTAGGTAAAACCAAAACACTTTTTTGTGTGTTTCCTAGTCGAATACAACTTCTGTTCCCAGTTAAATGAAGACAAAAATAGCATATTTTACAAAAATCCAGAATTTAACTTTTTCCTAAAATTATTTTAGCACCGTCCCCACAGACGCTCCAATGAATACTCTGTTTGGCTAAAAGTGTAAACTGTCGACGTTTGCGATATCGGAAATTATTTTTAAAATATGCTAATGATCTGCCCCGATCCGACGCACACTGGTTGTCACTAAAAAATGAGCCGAATACCGAAGAGTATTCGGCGAAACCACATATCTGGCATTATTTTACGTATTCGATATCCGGTGGATATCCGGTTTACGAAAGGAATATACGGTTGAGTAAAAATCATATGCTCAGTACACACTTTGAGATCTATTTGATAAATCTACACACCATTTTCAACGCCATATCCACAGCCACGACTTCTACACGTGTATTCACTTCAAAATGACCAAAGCGCGAAAACGACAAATGCCCGCCCTTTGATCGTTGCATGTCGCGGCAAACTGTAGATAGGTAAAGCAAAGTAGCCCAAATCCGAAATAATATGTTCTTATTACTCATTTCCAAACAATTTTTTTCTTTCCGAGTGCCCTCTTTCTGCAATTTCGTTAAAAATTTTTGCAAATAAACGAATTGTTCGGATTAACCCGATATTCGGTTTAATATTAACCGGATATCCGGTATAATTACTATTCGGCAATTACTAGTTTCACTCGCGGCCAATTGCGTATGGAATGGAGAATAGGGTAGTGGGTGCTTTCTAACCACCATGCCTTGTTAACGTTAACTTGTTATCATGTTGACCATAACTTATCACTTATTAACGTTCATTATATTCGTGGTAATTACTACTAAACTTGTCTACAAAAGGTCTTTGTAGACCTTGTGTATAGATACAAAAATATATGGATATATTTATTGTGAAATAGGTCTATAAACACCTATTTTATAATATATTTAAGTCTATACATATTCGATGAATATCTTTTCATTATTTTTTTTCTTTACTAAAACTGACTTCCGGTGAGTTTTTAACACTATACTTATATCTATTTCCTATAATAATATATCCGTATACTTTTCAGTATATCCGATTAATATTTCTAAATCACGTTTAGTCATAAAAATAGTTTTGCTCTCCTAATTGGTGATTGGAACCACTGTGCGTCGTGCAGCCGTCATAAACGTCGTGAATATCCGAAAGCGAGTTATAACTGTTAATAAGATATTCCATTTGTCGGAGCCGCCCAGCCTCGCACCGCTCCACCGACTCGCCTGCAATTACCCGCGGGAATGCATAATTAAAACCGGCACCTAATTACAGGCCATTTATTTCAAGGTAGGTCGTACTTTAACTGAATAAATTTACATGTTATCGGCCCGCGGCGCCGCGCCGCAGGATCGTGTGCCGCCTTTTATCCCGCGCTCCGTATTTGTTTCGCGCCCCCCCCCCACCCCCCGCCTCTTTAACGGCGAACCAACCACCACTACAGCACTATACTGTGCTGTTGAAAGTTCAACGCTTGCGGCCGCTTCGTTGTTTTCTTTCGCCAAATTCTGTGGTATTCAATGCACGTAAAATAAAGAAAAGCAATTTCCCAGCGTCTTGGTCCATTTTCAATATAGTATGGAGTTTTTGGTATCCAACAAATGCCGGTTTAAGATATTTGAGCATGCTGTCGCTCGGGTTGGCGAGGGTGAACTGGAATGTATTGGCAAAGTATATCAGACAGTAGTTCTCTAGAACAAAATTGAAATCGATGCGAATGCGTCACGAGTCGTAAGAGCTCGGATATGGCCGCCAGATGTCGGCTACTCGGCCCCAAACGTTAAAAAAAGTCGCCTTTATCTACCTGTGCGTAACGCTAACCAACGGCGTTCGTCGAGACGTACCCCTCTGTCCAAATTCCTGTCCAAAGTCTTCTACGTTCACTGCAGGGCGATAGAACGAGAAAATCGTTAAAACGTCCTGTGGTGACGGGCTCGCCCGTTGTAGTTGACACCACAAGTTGTCCAAATTCCTTGCACCCTCTTCCCGCAATGCCCTGTAGCTCGAGAGTTAAGTTACTGTTTGGTATACTGTGGCATTGGTGTGACACGATTTAATTGTGACGACGGATGTCTAATTGTGACTGTGGATGTGCTTAGATTAATATTATAAACTAGCTGAACCCGGCCGCGCTTCGCTGTGGCTCAGTCTGATATGAAATAAATGGGCAACGCACCGATGACGAAGCGCAACGAAGACTTCACCGGTGCGGGAAGACTTTTGTCGCGCGTATACGAATGCAATGTTGTGCAATATTTCAAGTCAATCGACCGACTACTTTTCGAGTTTTTTTGAGCACAAACATACTCAGGCTGACTTTTTTATATATAGAAAAATAGCGGCCCAATAGAATTGTCATGCTTGGCACGCTCGGGCTAAAGGACCATATTATACGCTAATGTGGTAGTGACTCTTCCACATGCAGCGTTTACTCGAAATAAAAAAAAAGTTGTAAGGTGCCGGGTTCGATTCCCGGCTGGCTCACCATTTTCCGTGGGATCAAATTAACGGAATTGCATTTTCAATTCTGTCGATCGAATGCAATAACAAGACACACACTTACACACATGTTACACGCACACATTAACACGTCATAGTAGGGTTGGTTGTAAGAAATTGTCATATGACAATAAACCCGCCCATTGTGACATTTCACAATAAAGAGTATAAACAAACAAACAAGCATCACCACAAAGCTACAAAATATGCGAGTTTAACAAACCGACGTTATCATATCTCTGTTATCATGTGCCACCCGAAGGAAGAAAACTTCTCAAAAGCGGCGTGCATGTCATCGCTAATTTTAAACGACCACCATACACAGTTCAAGAGCTACTCAGTTTCACTACCATGACGTAAATGACTATCATCTCAGCATCCCGAATCACTACAGCAAATTATTACAAAGGAATAATGTCAGTATTCTGATTTTTTCAATTTAGCAATTATCTACATACATCTACCTGCTCCTTTCTCCTGAAATCACTGGAGAGACCAGTTGACGGCTACTTGAAAAACAACCACCTAGCTCTTCAACCGCTTGCGGATGCTCAGTATGCCTACAGGGAGGGCAGATCTACGGACACTGCCCTACATCACCTGGTGAGCACAATAGAGACACAGTTAGCGGCGAAAGGTTACGCTCTGGGAGTATTCCTGGACATCGAAGGAGCATTTGACACCACATCATATGCAACTATAAAAAACGCTATGCACAGACGAGGAATACCAGAGACCATTATTGACTGGACATTGAGTATGCTATCAAATAGGAATCTGACCGTCTATCAAGGCGACACCTCCATCACGGGAATCCCTGCTAAGGGCTGTCCACAGGGTGGAGTCATCTCCCCCCTCTTGTGGAGCATCGTTGTAGACGAACTCCTAATAGATCTACAAAACCTAAGCCTCTCTGTCTACGGCTACGCTGATGACGTGGCCATAGTAGTCAGAGGAAACTTCCTATCAATACTTAAGGAGCTCATGGACAAAGCACTTAAGACCACCCAAGACTGGTGCCAGGCCAGAGGTCTATCCGCTAATCCAAGCAAGACTAAGGCCATGATTTTCACCAGAAAATACAAACCCGAACCCGTTGAGTGTCTCAAGCTCTGGGATAAGGAGATAGAATACGCTACAGTAGTTAAATACCTTGGAGTCTATCTAGAACCAAAGCTCAATTGGAAGCACCACCTCGAGCGCAAGAGAACAACCTTCTATGCCTCGTTGTGGACGTGCAAAAGTCATGGGAAAAACCTGGGGGTTCAAACCCAGGGTCGCCTTATGGCTCTACAGGGCAGTACTGCTGCCTAGACTAACCTATGCTGCAATAGTCTGGTGGTCCAGGGTGAAAAAGCTTGAGACAGTAAAAATGCTTAAAAGCCTTCAAGGTAACTACCTGAGGGCTGCAACTGGCGTCATGAAGACCACCCCAACAGCGGGATTAGAGGTGGCACTCTGCTGCCCGCCTCTGGACAAGCTCATCATCCACTCCGCCAGACTTACAGCATACAGACTGAAGTGTTTGGGCGAGTGGAAGCGTGGAGGGCACAATCATCCTGAGCTAAACCTCCTCCACAAAAGCCCATTCACTCTGACCCAGGATCGACTACGGAAAAAAATTTCGGTAGAGAAATCCTATAAAATCCTAATCCCCACCAGGGAAGAATGGAAAAATCCGCAGTGGCTTCAAAGCCACAACGCAGACGCCTGGTTCACCGACGGCTCAGGAACAAATGGACGTTTTGGGGCAGGCGTGTACGGACCCAAAACCAACCACAGAATCAGCATCCCCCTTGGACAATACGCTACGGTTTTCCAAGCCGAGGTACTTGCCATATTGGAATGCATAAAACTACAAAGTCGACTTGAGGTAAAAAACAGACAAATCCTCATCTGCTCTGACAGCAGAGCAGCACTGGACGCTCTGGCTAAAGCCACCACAGAATCTTCTGTGGTCTGGGACTGCATGCAGGAGCTCAACAAATTGGGAAAATCCAACAAAATCACCCTAATATGGATACCGGGTCACCAAGGCATACCCGGAAACGAAGAGGCCGATAGACTGGCAAAACTGGGCACACTGGATTGCCCAGTGGAGCCAGCTGTAGGGGTCCCCTTCGCTACAGGTAAGAAAATCATCAGGGACTGCTTGGAGCAGGAACATCGGGCTTCCTGGAAACAGAGTCAGGGATGTCGCCAGGCAAAAGCCATGATGGAGCAACCACTACAGAAGAAAACCAAGGCCCTACTTGACATGAGCAAGAAGAACCTTAGAACCACTATCGGCCTCCTCACCGGACACACGACCCTTAGAGCTCATCTATTCAACCTTGGCTTGACTGAGAGCAAGGATTGCCGAATATGTGGCGAGGAACCTGAAGACAGCATACACATTGTTGGCCGCTGTCCAGGGCTCGCCGCCAAAAGACACAGTTTACTGGGACGAGCCTTCCTCGAACCCTGCGATCTGCCCAACTTGAAGGTCAGTGACCTACTTAGTCTGGTAAGAAGTACCGGGCTACTAGCTGACAATTGACCTAACCACACAGTGGGTAGTTACAAAAGACCTTACAGATCTAGGTGACATCAAGGGCTGGAAACAAGCCCCCCATTCCATCTACTACTACTACTACTACTACATACATCTACAAATCATAAATGAAGAGTTTGGCTACATTATACGAGAAGAAACACAAATAGGTTCTTCATAGGACGCCGAGTCATTGGCGATCAACGGTTTAGATAGATTAATATAAGCCGTCGCTTTTTGCCTTTATTAGTTTTCTTTTGTGGCAATCATCATACTCGTTTGAATTTATTACGGAGTGGTTACGGATTGCCGGTTAGCCGTTAGCGAGCGCGATAAAAAAAACATACATTGACGTGTTTTGCCGCAGCCCCTGTCATTATGACTTTTTTGTTGCTGCTCCGGTCGTTTTATTCGTGAGGGCCATTGAAAGGTAGCCGGTCAGCTGTGCTGTGAAGGCCCATTACCGAGCGCTAATGCCACAGCGATATTTAATTATAGCTGGCGCTGGCGCTCTTTATTAGTGTATCTCGCCTCCAATTATATTATTAAGTGCATCCACTGCCGGAGGGTTCGGCCGGGCGGGCGGCGGGGGCAGCCAAGGGGGCAGCTGAAGTGTGTTTTACGTAACGAGTTGTTGCTCTCAGAGATTGACTGTTTAAATTGAAGTTAACATTGCCTATCTGCCGCCTTGCCCCTTTACCCGAGCTGTCGGCTTTCGTTGATGTGACTACGGCCGATTAAGTAATTAAAGCCGTATCCGGTAGCTGTGTTTATTTGCTTAGGCGCCGTTTTGAACAGCGCGCAGTTTCCCCTTTCGATTAAGATGCTCAATTAATTCCTTAAGCACTACGGCATCTTATCGTTTTAAAAATAAATATCGAAACCTGTCGCCGACGGCTTTAGTCGGAGGTAAAACAAAGTTGTATGAGTTTGATAGCTGCAAAACTGACGGACAATATAAAAGATTTGGCGAGCATGCAAAACAAACTACCTAGCTAGAAACTTATCTCCAAAAAAGGTGGTGGGAATAGTTTAAATAACTCTGCCAATAAAATACAGCTTAGTAGCGGAAAATATTTTTATGCGTCAATACAAACCATGTCATATTAAAGGCTCCCTTACGTAGGTAGGTACTTATTTTTTTACACGACTGCCCAACAAAAAAAGGAGTGTTATGTGTTCAGGGAGTCATATGGTACCTTAACTGTCTAAATATTAAGTAAGTAGTTGTCTAAATGTTCAAATATCGAAATGTCAATAAATTAAAATAAATATATCGTGTTTAGTGTCAAATGAAAGGTCTGATTGAGTACATTCCGGAAATATATATAGATATGTATCTATATAAATAAATACATAAACCATAAACTTCATAAAAAAAACCATAATAAAAATAATTATAAATACAATAGTTCACTTTCTGTATGTCGCGTTTTTGACGCGTTTTTTATTCTTTTTAATTATTTATCTACTTTTACTTAATTATTACATACTATATAATACTAGTTCAATTCCATTGCATAACTGAGAAACTAACGACGGCGATTTCCCATTATTTAGAACTACACAATTATATAAGGTAATATGCAAAGTATAACCTTGTTTATAAGCGAGCTGTCGTTACTGGCTGGGGGCAGCTCGACTTTGCTGAAGATACATCTGACGACTTACTGAAGGTGGTGGTGGATTTGATTGACCAGCCGACCTGTCGAAGACTATATGCAAAGACTCTCAGAAAGAGGTTACCACAAGGTATAACGGACGATCAATTGTGCGCTGGAAGCTTAGAAGGAGGACGAGACTCTTGTGGAGGCGATAGTGGTGGACCTCTGCAAGTGACGATAGCTGACAACCAATGCCGCTTCAACATAATCGCCGTTACCAGTATTGGAAAGAGCCCTTGCTGAAGTACCAAGGGACCTGGCTTATACACTGCCGTGAAGAGTCATGTGAAATAAATGGCGTTTTAGGAGTATGTCTACCGCCGGAAAATTGTCCAAAAACTGACGGGGATTTAAAAAGGGAAACTATCACAATTTTGTATTATTGCGGAACAAGAGACTGTATGCTGTATTCAACACAGCCCCATGAGCAACAACACGAGATCATCAGAAAACCAGGATAAATCCAATAATGCATCTTCTACATCACCGCCTACTATAACAACTACCAATAAGTCACCGGACATCTCTACAATAGCTCCAGAAAAACCTTAAACATCGCCACAAGCCATAACTACCAATTTCATAAATGACAGTGTGGAAAAACGAACTAAATCCGAAAAAATAGCTCTGCAATTTAACAATGACAGCCATTGCTGCGTTGGCGATTAATTAATTTATTTTATTGTATCTGCATCCAAACTTTTCTCTGGTCGTAACGGTCTCCGTTCCATCGGGTTCAGAAGAGGGAGGAAGAGAGAGTGCACCCGTGGTCGCGCGCCCACCTGTGCACTAATAGCCTGCGCACTTGACTGCTTCCGAACAGTGGACTCTGAGAAGACTAAAGAAGTCACTAGAATCTACAATGCAGTCGCTATGGCCGAACACGGCTAGAAGGATATATATATAACCTTGTTTAGAATACAAACGCCACAATGTAAGAATACTGAAGCCGCATTTAACAAGTTAGTGAAACAAAGTTCTAAATTACACACTACAGTCACTATAAATTGGTTAGCTGACATCGCTGTTAAAAGGGGCAATTAGATGGTTAAATTGTAGCAGTTAAAATACCCGTGACCGAAGCGAGCTGAATTTACGGTTCGCTTTATGGGCGCAAAAAAGCAGTGAAGACGAGCAGGTGTAGTGCGTGAAATGCCAAATGGCAGACAAGCGCAATGTGCTCGCAGGCGATGCATCATTTCGAGGCAAAAAAGAACCGGGCGATGCAATCGAAACGGAAAATTAATTATTCGTATGGATTACAGAGTTGCGATAATTATCGGATGCATTTATTAATGTAAGTGAGTTACTGTGCAAGCATGAAAGTACTTACTGACACGCCATCGTTATTTCTGTGTCGGCTGCATGTTTTCGCGCTTACCTGAAAGGAAGAAAAAACAAGCATGTATTATCTCGACGCAGCATTGAATTCATCGCCTACATTTAAAAAATGCACTCAGGCATAAGATTTGATTGAATATGGATCGCTAGTCTTTCGTTATGTGGACAGTTCTGGAAGGGTAGATTAGTCAACTTCCCAATAACTATCAGAGCAGGTTTTCTATATATTTGAGAGTATCATCTACGAACAGCTAAATAATAACATAATTATTAACAGCACGCTAGACCCTTTGCAGTCAGGCTTTGTTAGACCAGGACATAAGGGCTGGGTCACCGTTTTCCGTAGAGATAAAATTAACGGAATTGTATTTCAATTCTGTCAGCCGAATGTATAAAAAGACATGACACACTTACACACCCTACACGTGCACATACATATACACACTTCATATTAGGGTTGTTTGTAAGAGATTGTCGTATGAGTAAAAACCCGCCCATTGTGAAATTTCACAATAAAAAGAAACAAACAATTACTGTTCTGAACAAAATCAACGACGAAATTAGATACGCTATGGATGAAAGGAAAGTCACTTTTTTTCACTGCTCGATTTCAGTATATCTGGAAACATAACGGTTAATGTTTCAGATCAAGCAAATAAGTGGTTCGATTCATAATTGCGAGGTCGCTGCTAGTCTGTTAAATCTGGAGATAACACGTCCGATTTGTTAGATTTCGGCTGGCGTACCGCAAGGATGTCTTGTCTCCTCTTATTTTTTCTTTATTCATAAATCCGTTAACGAATACAAAATTCCTGCCTCAGGTAGGTACATCTTTGATCTGAGCAAGTTTGAGCACGTATCGAAGTTTTGTAAAAACGGTTAAATAAGTTCTTCCCATCCCTCTCCTTCCCGGGACATAGTGCATTTTTGTTTTCATTTTATATTCTACCCATTCATTTTTGTTTTCTTTAATGCCTCCACCAGAACTGTATCTCACAAAATTGTCGGTAGTCTGTAAGAAATTGCTATGCAATAAGTCCCACCGCGCTGTTGTGAACGAATGTTAGTGATCAATAAAGACTTTTTGTATTGTAATGTATTGCATTGTAAAACTGTAACATAAGAATTGCTTTGGCTGCATTTGCTGTATTTTTATAATTGGCTGTTGTCAGTTTTAATTATTTTCTCTAATGGTATAATGATATTGTTTCGAGTTCGCGAAAATCATGACATGACGTTTTAAAAACAAACTGACATTTTTCTTAGTGCAAAACAGTCACAAGTTTAAAAACAAGTGCATGTGATATACACGCATCAGCCTTAAGCTGCTCGTTTATAATATTATAATAATAATAATAATGTGGAAAAAGATGCTCAATAAACGGTGGCAATAGATATTGGCGTTTTCTTATAAACTAGAGAAACACCCTATTTTATGGCAGTCGGATAGAAATGTGCGGATGTCACACCGCACATTTCTATCTGACAGGACACAGGATGTCACACCCTGGAACTCTTAGGAACTTTAGAGTTTTTTAACCGTTAGAATAATTTATATTCAATAAGTTTCCTACTTAATCTCAAAACTGAGTGGCCCTCTAATCAGCGCCAATCTTAGCTAGCGCTTTTTAGAAAACTTAAGAGTCTATTTTTATACAGGGTAAAAATTGACGATACATAATAAGTACCTATTATATGTATTGTTGTGTTGTCGTTGCCCTTACGCAATCTTCGTGACACTTTTCTATTTTAGTGGTTCTTTCCGAATATCAGAGAAATATTCATCTCGTGTTCTTGAGATGAACGAGCCACTACTGTTCACCACAGATGTGAGTTATCCATTCATAACTAATCATTTTACCAGCAGACATCATCGGATAGGATGCCCCAGCCCTAATTATGACCCCCCGCAAATGGCACGGCCCAGGAGATAAAGAGTTGAACAGAGAGACAGATCTCAGACTTACGAGCTCGCAGTGTAACCATTCTAGTTCCGTCGGACGTATGAATGCGAGGCACGTTTTACCAAAGCAGGCGGTTCCGAAGCAGTGCCTCGCGCTCTTGCGCTGTCACGCAGATATTTATGGCTGCATTATTATTTAAATATTCCTCAGTCGCAGCGGCCACAATGTGAACTTAGGTGTAGAATAAATACGATTCGGACGCGCCCGTATCTAAAATACGACTACCTGAAAGTCGCAAATCGAGGAGAATAAGCTATAAATCGTAATAGAGTGATGTAGGCGCTCGTCTAAAAGAGTGTCGTGGCATAGTTTGAGCATAAAAATAAACGTATGACGATCCATGTAAAGCTGAGAAATAGGAATGCGGACGCAAAAGCAACCGACATAGGACAGGAAATTTCAGACAACCCATACGCGACCAAAGGGCCCCGAACCAGTGGCGTGCCCGGGGTTGGGGAATGGGGCAAGCCCGACATACCTTTTTGTGTTTTTTTATGTTTTTTTATAGCAAAAAAAAGTGGTACCTCTTTCCTCTTCAATCTTCAATTTGAAATTTACTGCTTTTTATCGCGCCGGCTAAATTATTTAGATCATCATAACCGGACGAATTCCAAACATTTAAGTCGTTTGAAAAAAAATACAGCAAAAACAAAACAATTTATTGAAATGGGAGCATCTAACCCAGTGACTTTTGTACACTGATCTATTAAATTCTCTTTTATGCGATTTACTTGTCTGAGAAATACACAGATCGGGTGTAGGTTTAGGTCCAGAAATTAGTAACTTCTTTAGCTCAAAACTCAAAGATTTTACTTTGTCTTCGCCGATTAAAAGTCGTACACATAACTCACCACAAGGGACAATTTCCTCCATTGTTTAGGAATTATTGCAGTATAGGAACCTTTCTCAGAAATCGAAAAAATAAAGAAATACTACTAGATTCGTTCATTGTAATGCTAAATGTGAAAGAAAAAATCTTCGGACGCGTAAAATTTCAAGAGCAAATTTACATTTTTTTTAAAGTTTTTTTTTAACTCAGTTTTTAAGGTTGTTTTTAAAAAAACTAATCTAACCTACCGCCAAATAGGTGTTTATGTATTATTTAAAATTAAAAAAAACCTAACCTACCAAATGTATGGGTTTGGCGTTTTTGTGAATGCCTATAGGTATCTCGCTTATTTATTGAGACCGAATAAATATTATTGCAGATTCGGAATCAGCGTGGTCAATATAGTCTGGTGACGTTAAAAAATCAACAATCTAGAAGAGGTTCCTATACTGCAATAATACCAACCAACGAACTACAATGAAGTGAAGTTGCGCTTGCGTTGCGATATTTTGACACGTTCGCTTTCAAAGTCATGGGCAAGCATGGCTTTGGCTTGCATAGTAAAGTCCTCTATATACTTATAATTGTTTTGCGTAATTTGCCACTGGTTAGAGTGAGAGGTACACTGCTATTGAAAGACGTATTGAAAGCCCATATGTGAGAGCGAGCGAAATGACACGTCGGTACATAGCAGGAATCGCACGCTGTCTTTATCGACGGCGCGGCGTGCAGCGAGCTGTCGCAGCGAGCGAGCTGCGTCCGCTAGATAGCAGTCGTAGGCGCTAGTAAATTAATTTATTTAATTGTTTTTTTTACAAATATTCATTTATTTAATTGTTAATTACGAAGAACAGGCAAGCCGGGCTTTTCGGCTTATATAAAGAGACCGCCACTGCCCCGAACAAACGAACGGATGTTTCAGTAGCAGGGCTCAGACGACACTGGCCCGAGACCTCTTCCGCGCATGACTTGTGGTAAGAGTTCCAACCTTCCTTTGGCGGTGAGGCCAGATTACGAAGGGATCGGGCCGTGGCAACCTCGCACAGGCGGCAGCTCAGGTACAGTTGTGTGTGGCGGCTCGCGGCTGCACGCCGAACCTGTGATAACAGCCACGATTTCCTCCAATTCCATAGACAGTAGCTTATGGGGGGGGGGGGGGGGGAATCAAACCGCGGCGCGACACAGCGTCTCGCAGAATCGGTAATCGCACTGCTGGTCGACGAGGATGTCTGTATTTCCGGCGAGGCGGTAGCTAAGAGGTTCCACAGACTTGTCCTGTCCACAACTGGTACTTCCGTGCGTCCCGCGGCGCCGGGACCGCCCCATGCAACCGCTCGGGTCGATCCCCCAGTAAAACTAGACAAATGTGAATGCCACAACACCACTGCGACGCGTGTTTCGCAGATAGATTTCTATGATTAATCTAATATTTTCCATCCAACCCACTCTTGCTAACATCGCTCGGAGTTCATAATAAAATGCTAGGACTTTTGGCGCGAGCATTATCATTTTGTTATACCGCATTAAGGTTTATCAGGCTAAAGAAATAGTAGCCATCGCCTTCAAATGTATTCTTGAAATTCAGTAACGGACATGTCAAGAGAAGAAGAGACTGTTGTATCCCACAATCATTCATCGGATTTTTTTTTTCATTTCGTGCCTGTCGCTTATACAATAAACATTTTCATTCAATGCGTATTGTGATAAACGACGCTATTGAAGGTTTCGTGTCGATAAAAAGCTCTCTAACCGCTCGTTCCGGTTTGATCCGGACGCAGACGTCGCGTCGGGCAAAAAAGCCGCGCAGGCAGCAATTGAATAGCCCGCCAGGTTGGTTGCGAACAATGCCAAAGGGTTTCGGTTCGTGACAGGCGGGTATCAATGGTGGCGAGGTGCCTAATTTAAGTAATGGGCGAAAGGTGACCGCCACTTGAAGCCGCGATGGCTGCGGGACCTTACGGCGTCGCCTCCCTGCCGCGATGCCGTTCGCTCGCACCTGTCACAGAGCTAAACATCGCAGCACGCTTCATTTGTAACCGCCACGGCCCGCCCGCTCCTTTCAACCATTAGTCAATGCGGGTTCGGCTGCCAACACACGTTACCTTCGGACGTGACGGACAAAAAGTCAAGTACATTCTGCACAATTCCATAATCTGTTTGCACAAGCACATGCTGAGCAGGAATGGATGAGGAATGTAACTCGCGTATGGTCGGCATTTGAACTCCTCGCTGCGTTATGTAATACAGGTGTTAAGATATGCACTACCTGATTCTAATGACGATTAATTGGGACACGCGTGCACGGAGATGTAAACAGTCACACATTCGCGCACGCCGTTTAGCGCAAAAAGGTGTTCGCTTGTGTCGGACAACTTGATGACTGCTACTTTGATTTTCTTCTTCTTATTCAATCAATTATTATTTATTGCCTTAAAAACTTTTACAACTGTAAGAGTTTTTAAGGTTTGACAGTGACATGAAATTGACAATGACACCGAAAAAATATATTCCACTATATGTTAATAATTTAAAATTAATCAAAAAAACAGCGATGGGTAACCGGGAGTAGGATAGAAAGGGAGAAACCAGGGAGGGAATGAAAGGTATCATACAAGATGAATTTTTAATTAGGTAGTGACATCCTTGAAGTGGGTAAATCAACACGACCAAATAAGCAACTTTTGATTAAAAAAACAAGAAAAATTTTTTTTTTCTTTTTTTTGAAAATTAGTAATTGAGCGCGTTGCGCCATCTAGCGGTAGGTAAAATATCTCGAAAATTGTTTATTTGCGATATTTTACCTATTTTTAGATGGCGCAGCGCGCTCAACGCTTGTCAACATTTTATTTAAATATTTTTTTTTAATTTACCAAAAATACATTTTTGTTTTTGTTTTTATATATTTATTTAAATGTAAAAGTTGTTTATTTGTTCGTACTGATTCACTCACTTCAAGGATGTCACGAATTACAAACTCACCCTGTATAGAAAACAAAATGTGTTAAAATACATTTACTTTGTATATCGCCCTCTTCAAAACAAGTTTTTGAATCCGTTGTTCGACTCAGCGAATCGAATATATCGCTTGATGCATACCGATCGTCGTACACCACTCTGCAAATGCGGTTTATGAATAAGATCTGTCCGTAATTTTGTTGCAACGACTCAGATAAAATAATGGGGAGTGTCTTATTGATTGATATGAATGGGGCCCGGAATCATATTACCTGGACTAGATTCATGACGTTTAATTCATATTTAATGATATTGTGAAAGATGACTAAATCGTGGTACGTCCTTCGATCTTCCAGTGAGGTAATATTACGAAAATTTGCGCTGTCTGTATGGCTGTCAAATTTGACGTAGGACCCGTAAATCAAATATTTGGTGAATTTATTATGAATGCGTTTTATTTTGTTTACATGGATGCCATATAGGTAAGGGGGTTAACACTATATTGTATTTTAGTGAGATACCCACTTACTTGATTCCTAAAATAGTATCCATTAGATAGGAATACAATGGAAATATAATTATGATTAACAACTTAATTTTAAAACTCAAGGAAAATCATTCCACACCCTTGTTTGTGGTAATGAATAAAGTTTATTTTATTCTCTTTAACGCTGGTGGCGTGCATTACAAGCTTACTTGCAATAGTGGTTGCAGAAAAAATGTTTTTGTCCTATTGGAACAGGTTCAGGTGACATATTACAGTCAAGCGCGTCTACCTACCGTGTACGATAAGAATATTCTCGATATTGATAACCTATAATATCCCAGAAATCAAGCGAGAACCTTCTAGATTTTTTAACTATTTTCCACCTATTAAACGACAAAATTACAATAGTCTTATACATAAAACATCTAATAACAAACAAGAAAACAACTTCTGAAAGTGCAATGAAAGTGCGATCCCGGTAAAATGTATCCCTGTTAAGCAAATTATTGATTGCACATCAACTTTCATGACCAGGTCTTTCGCAGTGCAGGCGGCCCGACTCTGGAATGTCGTGCCTTTGCTCATAAGACAACTTGAAAACCTGAGCGGGTTTGAAAATCTCTAAAGAGACATTTACTCAACTCGTGAATCGTGAATCGTGAATCGTGAATCGTGAGTTGGCATTCGTTACTAATCAATGTTTTATATTTTATACTATGATGACTATTTTTTTTCTTTATTTGAAAAAACAACAGATTTACAATAGTCTTACGTACTAGAGATAATATTGCATTGAGCTATTTGATGTAAATCTAAAAACGTCTTCTACTTATTATTAATTTACCTACGTTGTTATAACTTAATACCTTAATTTTTTATTTTAATTCCATATTGGTTTTTTTTAGTCCGTTATTTTTGCAGAGGCGTTATTATGTAAGTGTATTCATTTATGTCTTGTAAACTAATTTGCCCACATAAACCTTTAGTCACAATAACCCTGGCGGTATGGCCGGAAAATATTACCACTTAGCAATAGGCCCACCTCATTTTACTCTATTGGGTGTGCAATAAAGCTTTTCAAATAAACAAATATATAATGTGGCTAATCTCCGCGAAGCAAAATAACAATGTCATATTTCTAAAAGTGCGAAGGTTGAATTACGTAAGCCATGGCGCTGGAATAATGATTTTTAAATATTAATGATAAATTTTAAATTCGTGCAATTCATGCACAGGTTCTTGTGACTCCAGTAATGAATTATGCCGCCATTCGTGAATCGTTTTATGCTGGTCCTTCGAGCCGAATGAACACTTTCCATTCTGCTACTGCACTTCAGAACTTGAAAAGCTTATTTATTCGCTTGCCTCTGCCGTAAAGCACTTCCCAGCGATCGCATCGGCAAAACGATGCTAATAAAATGTATTGTACATCTCGGTCGCGAAGGGGCCATTTATCTGAAGAGTGGAGTGTGTCTCCGACCGGTCTCGCGGGCCGACGGCAAAAATAATATATTTTGATCGCGGGCGCCGAACGTCTATTAGTCGCCTTAATGGTATTCCGCCGAGGCACTGAATGTTATCTGGCATCGGGTCGATATTGAAATGCACGATGCGACTGAGCCCCTTTTTATTGCCCGTCGGGATGACGTCTGATACGGCAGTTTCACTCAGTAAGCCGCCAATGCTTCGTCGAGCAAATACACCGTTATAGCAGCAGCATCGAAAATCCTTAGCTCTCGAGAACCTGCACTGAGAAATATATAACGATGTAAGACACGGAAATACGTATGTTTCAACAAGGATTACGTATATATCGTAGACTGTGGTTCTTACGGATGAATTAACATGACGCGTAACGTTGTTGGCGTGATGGTAGTCACCGTGTCGTAAAGTTAAAACATGTTATTTCATTCGCGACCTTGGGATCTCGCTTCTAAGATGACAGCATGTAGTAGTATACGTACGGATAGTCGGACACATGAATCATGTTGAAACTACAGTATAGGAGAGAGCAGGTAGGCTTCGTACACGGGGAGCATTCGTACATTGGAGAAATCTACGCTATCCAATACAATACGCGTTTGTGTGCGTGACTCGCCCGTATGAGCGCGAGTCACGCATACAAACGCGAACACGTCAATGTATTGGAAAGCGTAGATTTATCCACTGTACGAATGCTCCCCGTGTATGAAGCCTACCTGCTCTCCCCTACTGTTATTTCCGTATTAGCCGTACGGAAAATGTTGATACATATAATCTTGTAATAGAGTTTCAACAAAATTTCTTGTAATTCAATAAAATTACGATTGATCGTTATTTTGTATGAAACCGCAATAACAAAATGGTAATGTAAAGAATCAATCCAATATTTTTCTGAGTGTGGATAAAGTGCAACTCATTCGATTTAAACAACCGTTCTACTTATATGATTACATTTTCTTACACGGAATGGTTTTTTTAAAAACGTGTCCGATTAGCAGCGAAACATTAAAAACAACCGGCAAAAACGCAATCGCGGCTGTTCCGTAAAACAAGCCGACGAGATCGCAATTAAGATTAGATGTGAAACGATTCAATCCGCGCTTTATTACTGTTAGCGTTTTAAAATAGCACCAAAGCGAACCAATTATCTGAATGCGATGGCGATAAAGAAATCTCTCGCGATGGTTAATCTTCCAGTTGAGTGATAACTCTAAATAACTAAGCGTTAGCTAATCCGGAATCTATTCTATTTATTCGATTTACGGTAACTACGGAATTCAGCGAAGAATTTGATGGTTTCCAAGAACAGTTAATATACACACGAACGCGGTCAGTCGGTCAATTTGTCGAATCTAGACGTTACTGGTGATGATGACATTGTCGTTACTGTATAAGTGGTCTGTAATCCCTAAACAAAATTGCCAAGAACTATAGGTAATTCTGGTTTACCACGAGCTCGTTTGGTTCACGAGCATATCACGCAGCGAAACAGCGAGAATGATAACAAGAGACGGGATAAAAATGGTAATGATTATCTCACATTAGGATTAGAATGGTAAGAAACTCTTCAACTAGCGAATATATTGATACGTGAGCGATAGCAACCAGAGGGATATGAAAAAACGGCAAATCACAGATTGTCTCAAATTAGGTGTAAATTTAATGATTTACATTAAATATATGAAATAATAATAATATTGAAATAAAAAGAATAAAAATTATATTATGATATTTTAAAAATACACACTTTTCAATTATACACTGACTTATATTCCAGTGACGGCTAATTCTCCGAAAATAAATGGACAGAATTTGATGGGTTTTCTACCTAAATATTAGTGTTGCTATATTTTAGGCTAAATTACATAAAAATCGGTCCAGTAGCCAGTGTTATGGACGAAAAACTGAACTAAATACATACTAGCTGTAGGAAGATAGCTACAGGGTTTTTCAATAACAGCGGGTCCATGTTGACAGTCTGTGCAATAAAACAAGTTGTGTGTGAGGTATTAACGAAATTATTTTTTGTGTGAAAGGCCCATGTATACCATTATGTATGGAATAGGACATCTTTCAAATGTCCGCCGCGGCTTCGCACGGTGGGACGGATCCGAGAGGTCCAATTTTCAATAACTCTGCCGCAAAGGTCCGGCTGAATTTAAGCGATGGCCTGGGTTATGTTGACTTTGAGGGCATCGGTTGATTGCGGGTTATTGGCATAGAACTGCAACTTCAAAAAACCCCACAAGAGAAAGTCTAGCAGGGTCAAATCGCACGATATTGGTGGCCATTTCACGTCACCTCCGCGAGAGATAACCATGCACCAACGAACACTCATTTCGATAATAAAGTTTTAACGTACTGCTCAATCGCTTAACATGCCATGGTGATTTGGCAACAGATTTGAAAGACGCCGCTAAAACCACATGGCCACAACAGACTGTGTTGGTACTTCGCCCAACATATCGAGTCAACAAAAGAATTAGATTCTAGAAATCCATAACTGCAAACACACACAATTCTACACGCGCCAACTGACATTGAATTCCACCTAATTTCGGCAATTAATGCAGTCGCAAGCTGATGATTCATATCATTTCTCCTAATTAATTCTATCGGACACACTCACTGCCCCCACGCCTACGGCATTGCATCATTTAACTATATAAGCCCATACATTCAGCCAATTATTCATCATCCTCTGGCGATCCTCCGCCACGCATAGTACTTCGCGATCATCCTCTGGCCAGTCAGCCACACGCATCATCTTCGAGTCGACAACCACCGCGCTTATACCTCGCATCATCATCATCGAACAGTCACTTCATTATCCGCGATATCAATCTTCAACTACACCATCCGCGATCATCATCTTCACTCACACGCTACACTCACCGCGACTTATCATTCGAAGCGTTACAACTGGCAAGTATCAAATACCTTCTGCAATAAACTACTTCAACTTCAGCAAGACGACTTTTACTACGGAGAAAACCCATGATGACACCACTCCCTCACTCACGAGCAATTGGAGTCTAGTGAGGGGTGGTCCCTCACAACTGTCAACATCGACCCGCCCTTATTGGATAACCCTATTGTATAAAGAAAAGATGACCTGGAGCAAGTCTTCACGTAATGCTCAAGAGAGCCACCAGGTGGTAAGAAAACGACTAGGATTGTCACACGTTAGGATTAGAGGCGCAGCTGTCGCCGATTAACAAATTCGTCTATTAGTGGCTCCCTATAGTATCTATATTAAAAAAGCAATAGGAGCGCGTGGAGATTAGCGATGTGAGTATGTTAAGGGCAAAACGTTATCGGCATTCCGACACGAACGACCCGACAGCACGTATTACACGCCGAGAGCGCGTCGCATTTCGCGGCTTACGGAAACCTCACAAAGGCCGGCAACAATCCGGAGGGTTTAAGAGGTTAGGGCGGCCGAGTGAAGTCTCAGCGGGCGCCACGGGGAGCGAGTGCGGAAAATACACCTCGCCGCCGCCGAGCAAAAAGAACACTTACATTGTGTTCAGCGCGCGAACGATCGCTCTTTACACACCCGTTCAATAGAGAAGTTAGAGTTGGCGGGACACCGCATCGGTGCTACTGCCATCTGCACGTGATGTTTCTTAATACTTTCGATCCTTTTTTGAACACTTACATTTTGTAAGGGGGAAAAAAGAAAAGGAGCAGTGTTGCTTGCCAGAGGGGTAAATATTTGCCAGCGCGGTGAAACGGTATGTCAAGCAAAAGTAAATCGATTGACTGGCGGGCTACACTGAGAGAAATATAACGATGTAATACACAGAAATACGCATTTTTCAAGAAGGATTACGTATATAACTCGGATTATGGTCCGTACGTAGAAATTGTTGGCGTGACGGTAGTTACCGTTTTAAACATAATGTCATTTCATTACGTCGCAACCTTGGGATCTCGCTTCTAACATGGCAGCATGTAGTAGTATACGTACGGGTATAGTCGGACATATGAATCATGTTGAAACTTCAGTATACTATTATTTCCGTATTAACAGTAAGAAAATGTTGATACATATAATTGAGTAAAGAAGTTTCAACAAAATCCATTGTAATTCAACAATATTGCGATGAAAACATCGTTACTGTGTATAAAACCGTAGTAACAAAATGGTAATGTAATTAATCCAATATTTTTCTCAGTGTACCATTGCCTTGTGGCATGGAGAATAGTTGAATCAAGGCATGACAAGCAGTAAACCGGGGGAATAATTACGCCAGCGTTTGTGAATGTTTCAAGAGGATTAAATTTGTTTGAGTGTAAAACACCAAACTAAGCCGACTTAGTTTGAAATGACTTGGCGGGGTACTAATTCCTATAGTTGGGACGAAAAAGGATGACGCATTTTTCAGGTAATTTGATTGGCCAGAAGTGGAAACTGAGACATAGCACTAGCAAAATTGACCGGAATAAGAGCGAAAGTACGAACTATGCAGTTAGTAAATATTATTATATCTTATTCTTGACGATGTATTCAACTGATAAAACAAAACTCTTTTAGAGTTTTTCATCAGAAATATGATAATTTCGTATCTATCGAAAAAAAATAGACAATGGCAAATAATCAGTACAAACATGGCATTTCAAAACCTACCACGGCTATTTTGGTACATGTATAGGAGTATTATGGTCTAATATGAAAGTCGTAATTATACTGCTTTTACAAAAGTGTTTGCGTCGCACAGTGGTTCCAACCGTAGGTCAAAAATAAAAATAATAAAAAACCTTTATGTAAGCCCTTTTTCAGTAATAACATAGTTTCCAAATAGATCACTTTACATTTTGGTATTTAAATATCACTTCGTTATCAATTCTTTCACTTTAATCCAAGCGCTTAAAGTTGCAATCCTTTCCGGTTGCGTTAATTAAACAAAGGGAGTGCTTTTAATTAGTATAGAATTTCCTTTTTGGTATAACAAATTTGTCGAGCTGTGAAATTTGTTATGTAGATTATTTACATGTTTACATGTTTCGATTAGTACAAAGTAACAATTTGCATTCTATACAAGAGCTAAGTTTTGCACTACGGTTGTTCTGTGAAATATTTTTAAGATCGTACTCCTTGCTGAATGCGTAAATGTGCGAAACTTTAAAGGAAAAAATATAAAAATGTTTCTAAAGTGAATTTGATTTTGTTTCACGATCCAGTCCAGTAGTAAGACTATTATAATAAATACTTTTTTCAGTTTTAATGAACATGAGATTTTTTATACTGACGAACATGGTGGTTTTTATTTGTCATTTCATAAAATTCATCAAATTAAAATCGAAAAAAACCATGTAGAAGACTAACAGATGAGTCCAAGTATAGTCAATATGATCATAAACTGACAAAACATAATTTATATCTTACCTATATAATTTCATTTAATTGTAAATAATTAAACAAGGCTTTAAAAATACACCGTAAATTGTATTTCATTGGAACTGCTTTAAACGACTAAAGAAAAATTAAAAAGGTTAAAAAATCTATTATTCGCTAAAATACATATCGAAATAAAAGAATAACTAGCTGAAACCCGTCGAGATCGACAGTTAGTTTATTGACAGTAATGTTACATTAATAAACGGAATCATACTTCTTATTTATGTACAAATAACCCCCTCCTCTCCCCCCCCCCCCCCCAACCACCCCTCTCGCTCACTCCTTCCCCCTTCTCTCCCAACCCTCCCTCTCTCTCCCTTTCTCCCCAACCCCCCACTTCTACCACCCAGCCCAACTCACCCTCTCATCCCCCCAACTACCCCCTCCACCGCCCACCCTTCACCCACACTTTCCACCCCTCGCGCGAAGATCCAGCAGATGGCACTATAATTTTTTATATTTCTCTATTGATGACTTTTTTATTTTCTCTTTTGATTACATATCTACAAACCGAGAGCTTTTTTTGGACACCTCAACCAAATTTTTACACGTAGTGGTTCTCTTAATTTGGCGGTTACAAGAAAAACAAGTTTATTGTTTTATATTTTTCTCTTTTGATGACACATCTACCGACCGAAAGCTTTATTTATACACTTCAACGAAATGTTTAAACATAGCCGTTCTCTCAATATGGCCGTTACAGGAAAAAACACGTTTCAAATTAATATATAGATAAAACAAAGCTGGAAATAAACCAATAAATCAACATTACAACGAAATAAAAGACATTACATGTTGTGCAGCATGATCGCAATAAATAGCATTACTTTTTGATACCTCAAAACAGAATGACAAAAAATACATTTTTAATGGATTTAGTTTAGTAAAAAAATTTTTTTTTCTAAAATCTTTTATTCGTGTAAATGGTAGTATGTTAAAATATCTAAGCTCCACTATAATAATAATCCACGTCCAAGCCAATGCCGTTAATTTAATTGCAGTAATATGATTACATTTATGAGGCAAAGTTTTGTGTTTAATTTAAAGAAATGGAATATTAAAAAAAAAATGTAGCGTTTTTATATTTGGCCACCTATTTCATACTAGTGGACCACTGTGCGCGGTCGTGAGGCGTGCGGTGTTTCGTTTCATACAAGCTAGACGGTAATAATTATGTAAGTACTTTTAACCTCTTTTAAGGGTACAATTAATTTCATTACGGTGAAAATTCATGTCAAGAATGATAATTTCACTCATGGATACTTATAGAAATTTGAGGAGCAAACGGGTGAAGTGGTTAGATAATTTATATTATATGAAAATTAGATTATTATTTATGTTTTTTTTTGTATTCTTTAAATTTATTTAACATACGGCTATATATTGTTCGGGCATTCCAGACTCCGTAAAATTACGAAATTTCAAAACTATTGCCTTGTAATCTCGTACATTGTAAGTGTGAAATAAAAAATGGGGTGTCGTGCGGGAAACAACTAGAAAAAATCAATAATCAATCAATCAAAACAATCAATTTTTTATAGCACTGTTATGAGTTAAGAATTTGCTTTACAATAAGAATTTGCTTAACCGTTAAGAATGTCCCGCCAAAGAGGGTGTTTTTTACAACACAGGATCGCCATAAGTCTGACAAATGTGTGGCGCAACGGTCCGTTCGGGAATACCGTGCGGGTTAATATTACATTGCGAATTATTTAGCTACAAAGATATACCCTGTAAAATAAACTTCTGAGAAATTTAGCAGTATATTTCATAGCATAGCAGTATATATTCAATGAAATTTGACAGTTTCATTGAACCATTTAGTACAATTTATATATGTTTGAAAAGGTACCTGAAATAATTTAATATGAAGATATAAAAATGTAAAAACCTTTGGAGAAACCTCATATTCTTTCTGTCACAAAATGAGCACTGAATGCGATTTAAACACGACCGTGGTGCTAGGATCACGGACCGTATATGTATGCCGCTCTCGAGCGGTATTCTAGGATCACGACCGTGATCCTAAGCTCACAGTCGTGAATGCGTGATCTAGACCGGCTTATTTAATGCAATTGTTAGTTTTAAAATTTTCTAATAATTCGTGAAGGTGCGTTAGACGCATAATTAGCACTTTGTTTGTCCTGATAATTATCCAGAAATGGTGTCGTTACGTCATCGTTCCGGAATTGCCGAACACTGTGCGGCGCGGCGGGTGCAGCGCGGCGCCGAGCGCCACCCTCATTTCTGGCCCTCTTCACTTGGCTGGCTTTGTTTAACATTTTAACAGTGCGCTTATCGCGGTATCAGCACGCGCTCCACTCCACTCGGCGCTTCGCCCGCCCCGCCGTAATTGGCCCCGATACATTAATTAACCCCAGCTTTTTACGCGTGTTTGTTGGTTTTACTTGGGCCGTTGCGAGCGCGTTTGCGCCCTGTCAGCCCCGGCGAATTAAAAGCGACCTTTTTTCGTTAATTTCAACACTCACTCGAGCCCCGCGCTTACATAGTTGCTCAAGCGAGGTGCGAGCCATCAGATATGTGATTTAATTAAGGACGATTATTGGGGTTCATTGAAAGTTAGTGTGGGCATTTAATATATTAGTAGGTACGACTTCTTAATACACATGAATTACTAATGCGGCTACAACGAGTTAGCATCCTAAATCACGCCGGGATCATAAATATAACCGTTGTGGTGGATATTACATAAAAAATATGAGTAAGTAAATACACGTTAAGTCACGACTGAGATTCATAGAATTTATCATATTTATTGCACATGTAACATGTATTTATTGTAACATGTATTTTTAAAATCTCTACTTAATATTACTTTATAACCAATCTCTAGTAGGTATTTTTAATTTTACGACATAATATTTTGTACTTGGATTTATTTTATAATTATTTTCTACTACTTTTATTATTTAATGATCATTTTGGATTTATTATTATTATTATTATTATTTAATGATTTTTTGTTTATTTTATTTTATTTCATTTAATTTACTATAACAATTTCTCAACATCTTTTAAATAAAACTAAATTTTAAAATTTAAATTGATATCATGTAAAATTCATTGGAATATGCACTGCCTAGTTAGGAGTGACGTAAAATCATTTTGTAAAAACAATTACCAACTGTATATTTTTTTAAATAAATAAAATAATAAAAGTTAGTTAGATGTGGGTGTATGTGTAGTGTGACGTGTCTCGGGTTGCATGGGATTGGGATGAATCAATTTGTCGCTTTATTTTAATTAGAAAGCATTTTTTGTTTGTTTGTGGTATCTTAAATAGGATAGGAAAATTTGAAATAAATAAATAAATTAAAAAAAATAAGCATGCAGTACATTTTAGTTAATCATTGTCTATGCGCCAGCTGTGTGTGCCTAATCGGTAGAGATGCGAACAAACTGTCGGATGCCCGCCCGCGTGTAATGTTTATAAAAGTTGGGCGGAGACCTAAGAAGACGGGGTAGCGAGGGGAGAGCGGTCTCTGCATGTCCCTAACTTCTAGGAACGTGAAGCATTGTGTAATTGTGAGGATCGGTAGAGTCGTAACACATCAATAGGATGTACACAACTGAAAACTACGTTTACACAAATAATAGTACACAATAATAAGTATAATAATAGTACACAATAAAATAAAGTTTACACAATAATAAGTAAATGGAGTCGTCACGTGTACATGGGAATGGGTGGACAAACTAACAAAATTCGAGCCCGTGCTTAGGGGCAGCGGAGCACAATAAAGGACAAGAAGCTGGGTGAAACACAGATGGAAAATAGCAAAATGCATGAAGGCAAAGGAAGTGATTTTAAACGCAGCTTACGAATAACGACTAATTGACTAGGGGTCTTCAATGAATATCTACGACTTTGTAGTAGGCATCTGGGCGAGCTCAATGGACATTGCAGGTTAAACAGGCTCCTAAAGAGGCACTGGAAGAGGCAAATAACGACATATGGATTAGGGCTCCCCACTGAATATCTTCGAATACGAAAACGTCATGCTCACTGGACATTGTAGTTCATCAGGCTCTTTAAGAGGCATCAGAAAAGGCAACCCGTGTCGGGATTTCAGTTAAATTTACAAAGTTTCTAACCCCACGTGGCGCTGAGTATCCGTCTAAGGATACTTCAGTACTACTTGAAACCGTCAACACCTTTCTTTTGATTTGTTTTTTAGATTTAAGATTTAGGTTACAATT
This sequence comes from Micropterix aruncella, assembly GCA_944548615.1. Taxonomy (NCBI): domain Eukaryota; kingdom Metazoa; phylum Arthropoda; class Insecta; order Lepidoptera; family Micropterigidae; genus Micropterix; species Micropterix aruncella. The sequence goes on from OX155958.1 coordinate 12,722,564, forward strand.
TACATTTTTTAAAAAATGGCAAACTTCCTGTATAGATAGATTATAACGAAATTCAACAATAAGTAGCGTCAGCTGCGGCAATCTGCTGCAGCACAGCCCCAACAACAAAGCGTCGATGGCCGAGTTTGCCAAATATTGAATTTTCATACTATACTTTACATCAAATAACTATTATTAAAGTTCACGTAAAGACCAATATAGTTGCAGTAAAATATACTATATGAAAACAAAATCGGTAAATTATTAGATGTTAGAATGAACTGTTATCCAAAAATCAAAATCGCCGCTTCTGGTATCTCGGTAGCTTTTTAGCTCTTAAGACTACGATTTGTATGGACTGTAGATTTTTAATAAACTTATTTTTAATGGACTGTAGATTTTTAATAAACTTATTTTTAATGGACTATGGATTTTTATGGACTATGGATTCATATAAACATTTATTTATCATGTTTGTATAAAAGAAACTCTAAAATAGGATTACACATTTACAGAAAATTATTATTTGCTGTAAATGTTTGTCAAATTATTCTTGGCAGTTTCGCATAAACGAATAAATAAATTTGAATTGAATTATGGGCAAATCACCCGAGGAATACTTTCTCTAGTACTTGAATACATTATAATAGAATAACTATATCCACAAACAACAAATATTACACTGGTTTTATAAAAAAAAGACAATTTATGCACAAATGGCGGACTTATCGCAATAGCGATATCTTACAGACAACCATTAAGATATCGCTATAGCGATATAGCAACATAAGATATAGGTATAGCGATATCTTACTTGAGTCTATGAACTCAGCTGAGTCTATGAACGGTTTTCGACTATAGAACGTATTCGATACTTACCGCTTGAATAATACTCGGCAGAGTACAACTTAACTATACCTACTCGACTATAGATGCGGGCATCCGCGTCTTAGGCGCTTATTTCAGCGTAACGTTTTTTATCGGATTACCTTTCAATTACATCAATGTTTTGATGTTTCACGCCTGTTTGGTTGACTCCGTCCCGACCGGACATGTTTTGATTGTCGGCTTATCGGGTAATTGTACGCCGTTCGGGCGGCAATTATAATCAATCAAGCGTGTCTAGCGACGCAACGACGGGTCCCGTTTCTCTCGGCGACTCGCGCTATTCTCAACCCCCGCGCGGCAATTGACAAGACGGGCCGTGGATGCGCAACGAGGGCTAAACTACCGACTAAGATAACGAGCGACATTTGCATAAAACCCCAGTATCCCAGCTCGCTATCGCCTTCACGCAATATCGCCTAGGATAGTAATATCCACGTCTATCGTGCTACTATAAAATGGATAGCCTTTTACCTTACAACTGGATCATACTTACCTACTTGTAATATATGTACAGACCGAGTTTTTAATTATTGACATCGTTGTAGTGGGTGAATCAGAACGATGAACCATACAACTTTTGATAAGAATTTTTGTTTTTTTTTTCAAAATTTGTTTGTTTTTTGAAAAATAGTTTAAAAAATTATGAGCACGATGCGCTAAAATACCGCTAATATTGTTTATTAGCGATATTTTACCTACCGCTAGATGGCGCAACGCGCTCAACGCTTCTCACACTTTTCGTCAATAAATAAAAACAAAAATAAATGGTTTTGTTTTTCAAAACTTGCTTATTTTGTTGTAGGACCATTACGACCATACGACCCATTACAAGGATGTCGCTAATTAAAAACTCACCCTGTATAATAAACTAGTGGTGTAACCCGGCGTTGCCCGTGTTATATATCCGTGCTCAAATAACTGTGTATACCAATTTCAATAGCGATCGGTTGAACGGTATACAACATAATGTGCTGCAGCGCCATCTAGTGGTGTGTTACAATCAAGTGGATAGCGCAAAAGCATTATCCGTGCTCGGTATACCTATGCATACCAATTTTCATGGCGATCGGTTAAATGACAAAGAAGTTGATGTGCTGCAGCGCCATCTAGTGGCTAGTTAGAACAAAGTGGATAGCGCGGAAATATTATTTTTATTTATTTATTTATTTATTTTATTTTCGGGAAACATACAGCGCTTCATTAATTATTACTAATTATTCTAATACAGTGTTTCGTTGGCCGATTATTTGTTTCCTACATTATTTTCTTATACGGTAAATCGAAATTTGCATTGCACTAAATTAAATTAAATTAAAATACAATCGAACTATTGAAAGGATAGGAAAGGAGAGGGATGGAATATATGTAAGATAGGATATTAGGATATAGGATAAGATAAGTATTCAAATTATACTCTTTGCTATTCTCATTTTCGCTCTGAGTGTTTTGAAACAATTTGTATACTCACTATATAATCAATTCCTAGACGCCTAGTGAGCTAAGGACAGTCTCGCAGAATTTAGGTTAATTTAAGTAAAAAATGTGGATATCTTCGAATTGACTGTTATATGTGGTCATCAAGCGGTGCATAGCAGAGTTTTGGGCGTAACTAGTGTTCACACAAGGGATTTCGAAAGTACGAGGAGAGCGAACCCTTCGTGGCGGAACCAACAACGACAGTTTCTTTACCAAATGAGGGCTACCAATTTTGTTTTAAGAATTATTTTATGCAATAATATCATATCAGCCGCTGAACGGCGGTCTTCCAGTGAACACATACTGAAATAGTTCAGCCTGCTCTCGTAAGTTCCAAGTCCCAAGTGCTCACAATAGTCCAGGTATCTAATAAAACGTCTATTTTTATACACGCCATATTGCGGATTCCAAATCTGCGAACTCTAAGGTGCTACGAACATAAGAAAAGTAAAGCGTTTTTAAGATGTTAATGTTCGAGAATGGTTTACATATTTTTTATCTATATAATATTCTATATATTTATATATTTTATCCTGGATCAAATACCCATGTACCTATACCAATTTTCACGGCGATCGGTTAAACGGTATAGAAGTTGATGTGCTGTAGCGCCATCTAGTGGCGAGTTACAAGAAAAATGATTGCTCGACAATATTATCCGGCCTCAAATACCTATGTATACCAATTTTCATGACGATCGGTTTAACTATATAAAAGTTGATATGCTACAACGCGATCTATTGGCGAGTTACAACAAAGTGGATAGCGCGAAAATGTTATCCGTGATCCTATGTATACCGATATAAGTTGATATGCTGGAGCGCCATCTAGTGGTAAGTTACAACAAAGCGGATATCATAAAAACCTTCTCCATGAAAAAAATACATATATGTGCCAACTTTCACGGTGATCGGTCAAACGGTGTCGAAGTCTATTAAGCTCAGATATACCAGCATCTATTTATTTATATAAACAACTAGCTGACCCGGTGAACTTCGTACCGCCTAACAGTCAATGAATGTCGTGTTACAGATTAGATGAACTTAATTTATGATTTTATGAAAGTAATACAATGAATACAAAATAAATATTAAGTTCACTACTTTATTAAGATAATAACACAAAAAGAAATATAAAAGTACAAAAATTAAGTATATCAATCGCGTGTCCGCCCGGCATGATTGAATTAAAATATTTACATATTGTGCAGCATGGGATGCACTCGGTTTAATTCTCTTCATTGAAGCACCTTGTGATAGGTACACGACATTTTTTGTTTTTTTATCAGGAGCAAGAACAAATAAAGCGGATGATTTGCCGACACGTGAACATGCCACGTAGAACTGACCATGAGAAAAACACAGATTTACATTTTATATTGGAAAACGTTTATTCTTTTATTTTAATTTTTCGTCAATTTTCCAATTTTCGTTTTTAATAGTTATTCTGCTATTCGAGACGGAGACAAATACTACAAATCAAAAACCATGAAAATCAGTCCAGTCGTTCTCGTGTTATAAGTGTTCAAACAAACCCGACTTTGTTTTATATATATGGAAGATGAAGATATTGTTCCTCTATTCAAATAAAAACAAAGTAGCTATTCTCGGTATCTAATAAAGTCGATTCAATATCCACAAAAGGGATGGAGTAAAGCGGAATAAGTTTTATTCGTGAGCCAAAGGCGTCCACTTTACACGTCTATAGCAATTTAATACCAAATGAGGCGGGGGAAGAGCGGAAAAGAGACAAATTGGAATAAAATGGCCGCCGACAATACCCCGGCGAAGAGAAACGGAAAGCAATGTATTAGTGCGCGGGGGTCGCCGGCGAAAAATACTCCCGACGACAAAAATGAGAAAGAGAGATAGGGGATAAGAAGTCGCAGGGAAATTAAAGGGAGAGGATGCCCTTTGTGATTATTATGAAAGAAAACCGCCGCTCCGCTCTTGAAAGAGCGCATAAAAGAGAAAAGAGGAGGAAAAAAAACAATAACCACGCCTTTAAACATTCAGCGAAAAGACGTAATTAAAATCTTAAGGTGGAGAGCGATCGGGGAGAAAAAATCCGTGGATTGAGTCGAAGAAAACGTGTGTAACGGAATTTAAATAAGACCATTTGTGAGTGTGTGGCCACAATGGCAAACGGCGCGGTTTGCGAGCGTTGCGTTTAAATGTCTAGTTTTACTGTGTGATGGGATTCAGGCAATCACTATCAAACACGATGTTTACTACGCGATTTATAGAATAATACTCTTCAGTGCAATTATAGAAACAGTCACTTCAACATTATTATGTAAACCGTTACTGCTGTTCCAAGACCAGCACCAGAAAGTCAAGCAATGTTATGACACAAATGGTTAACATATTTGTGTTCTGGAATGTCCCTAGACGTATCCTTGTGTTGCTTAGATATATCGAATTTGATTAAACGAAAAATACAACTTGCCGTCTATGCCGGACAAAGGAGTCCAGCGAACTATGATAGGTCCAGAAACATTCTGGGGCATATCCAGTCACATCTAGAAACAAGAGTGATAACAGACTATGGCAGAATACTGGTAGAACACGCCAAACGTTAAAAAAAAATCACTCGTACAAGAAAACCATAAGGATATTACAAGTAAGTAAACTCTTCTGCCCTAATAAGCTGAATGAGCATCCACATTAGATGGGACTATCAGAGAACCGATTTCTATAGCTTTTGGCTTGAAGAGGCAGAGACATCGCTTTACTTCTGCTAAGAATGTGGACTAACAGGCAGACGACAACTTCTGAAGCCAAATCAGATTGAAGAAATCGTTTATTCAAAGATAACGAAGTTTTTAAGCACCACATGACTGGATAGCGATGGGAATACAAGATCTGTAATAATATCAACTAGAGCTGTCAACTACAACGGGCGAAACGGTCACCTCAGAAAGTTTTAACGATATTAGATCGTTCTATCTCCCGAGGTGAGCGTCGAGCGTCGAGAGCGTGAAGACTTGGGACGAAAACAGTCCATCTTCGTTACGCCACTCGCCCGTAAGAAGCCAACGCCTTACCGCGAGATAACCAGGTCAATCACCCAGCGGGCCGACACTCCAACCGACACGCTGACACGCTAACCAGGTCAATCATACTCCGGTCTCCCGACTGGTTACAGGTTCGAGGTCGCTTGCGCGCTCTTCTCCCTTACGTGGCGTGGCGGTGATACGGTGTCTACCGAATCTATCGCGGACCACGGCATCCTTTGCCCGGCTCCTCACCCGGTATCGGGTAGCCGATTGGACGTTTCAAGAGCAGTTGCCGTAAGGTGAACAACTAACACGGCTCTATAGGAGATAATACTGTTTCTAGACTCCCCCGGCTGTCAATCAGAATGCACAATCCATTGGCTGACGCCGCACGGTGCGCAAAGGTTGACACCTTGGGCAAACTGGTCGGTAATAATAGCAGTAGGGCGGTGTCGACTGCAACGAACCCGTCACCCCAGGCTGGTATAACGATATATAATCGTTCTTTGAGCCGTGGGATGAGCGTAGAAGACTCGAGGACAAGACAATCTATTGTCTAGTTCACCAGCAACCCGTTAGAGACCGACGCCTTACGGCGAGGCGCCGGGAAAGGTACCCAGCGGGCAGCCACACCCCGTAACTACCAGTTTTGGCAGGATATCTCCGTCTGGAATTAACCTTCAGGTTACCTCCGTGTTCTCGACTGGCTACGGGTCCGAAGTCGCTTACGCGACCTCTACCTGTTGTAATACAGCGGTAATTCAATTAGAATTTATCGCGGACCTGGACGTTGTTTGCCTGTAGAGCCACACGGAATCGAGTGGAATAAGGTCATTTCAAGAGTGGCATAACAACAGGCGGCGATTAATTCACAACATTAATCACGGCGATTAATTCACAGGTTACTAAAAGAACGACAGCTGATGACAACCGACAGTTCATCAGTCCGCCCTGGATAACGACGATTGTAACATCGGGTACCAACCATCAATTTCAAGAGGTTTATTAAAATTATTCATACTTGCCGGATTTTTTCAAACCCCGCTAAAGTTAAAATCGTTACTTTTACTTCAACGTTACATCTAACTTTCGAATTATGGCAAAGCTGCGTTTCATGCATATTTTTAGACCTTGCAATTCGTGGCAAAGAGGTCCGGTTTTTCAGAAGTTTTATAACTTCCCGCTTACTATCGACTACCGAGCGCGCCTACGCCGCCGCCGCACCGCCATTGACAGCGGTCAGTCATTGCTGTTATTACGATAGCGCGTTGCGTTCTTTTTGGGGTTATATTTTTTCGGTGTCCTGTCGTGTTGATTGTCGTATAATTTTATCGCCTTTCCCGAATTTTAAATCATGAAAATATAAATGGAAGCTCTAAAAGAAAACGCGTTTTTGGACCATGTTTTCGATAATCGAAAACGAATCTCAAAATCGGTGAAACTGGTCGCTCCACCTCCGAATATGTATTCTTCTCCTTTTGATTAACAAATACTCGAAAATGATCACATCTTCGTCGGATTCCGATGACTATGAATCGTAAACTGTTAGCACGATTATTATCAAAGTTTTTCTAAATTACAAGCCGAGAAGCAGGAGAATCGCGAATAAAACTCACGAAAGAAATATGACGAAATCTTAGATAAAACAGCTGATAATGGGCGGCCATGACCATCTCGTAGCAGTAGCAGTTACTGGTAAAGTAACTATTAAAATCACGTTGAGAAACAGTTTTTCGCCGATTTAGCTCTAACGTTTACTTTAGCTTTAACAGAGGTTAATGTCAAACAACCGCGATATTCATCGGGCGCTTATCTAATCTATTTTTTTTAAACTGACCCACCTAGATACAGGACAATACAGCCTAGTCAAACTAACACAAAAAATTGCTACATTTATGTGTTGATTTTTTCTGAGTTACTCGATAACATCGATAACAATGTGGTCAAATGTACAAAACAATACGAATAAATTTTTATTTTAACAGTATTTTAAATAGATAAAAACTCGAGAATTAGCGTATCGCACATAAATTCTCGTCTGTCTCGTGCGGTATTTCCAACGGAAGTCAGCAAGTATTGTCGCATCGCTCGTCGGCGTGGCTAGCACGAGTCGCTGGAAAGGCGCAAAGGCAGACGCTCGCAATTTTCATGGAGGCATCGAGGCGCGCGAGGTGAGGCGACAAAGTTTTAAATGAATAGCGCGCCGAGCGGACGAAGACTCAGAGAGCAGATGAACGAGCGGCGCGCCGGGTTCGGTCCCCGAGGAGCCGCAGGAAAGCAATCTGCATAATTAAAAAGTAAAACTGGCGACGGGCGAAAGCGTTTCGGTATATAATGGAGCGGGAGACACCCCGAGCGCGAGGGGTGGGGGGGGGGGGGGGGTCTGGCTGGGGACGAGACGGCGAAAAAATCACGAGGAGGTTGACAGCCGGAAAACGGGGGGAAAATAAGGCGAAAAGGGCCCAGCGTTGACGAGAGATACTTAATAAAGGAAATTGCCGAGGGAGAGAATAATCATCGTCGGCGGGGAGCGAGAATAGATTCGATCGCAGCCTCTAATAAAAGAGAAAGTCGGCATTAATGTCAAATCATTGAAAACGGCACTTTCGTTATGCTTATGCGAGTAAGCTGCCGATGGTCTCTTTTGATAAGCTATGAATGGAAATATTTACTGTGACCTTTCATACCGGTATGATGGCTCGATTGATCAAATTAAAACAATTCAAGCTTTCTATTGTGTGGCACTTTTGAGGTTGGCAAATAAAACAACATGACTAACAATCTAAAATCTTTCTTTTATTTAACCGTTGAAATTTTTCTATATAATAAGAGTTCGATCGATCGATCTGTAGATTACTACTTAGCCTTCCCAACTTCCGTCGCGCGCTAAATGGTTTATATAAATTAAATACTCTATTTGAAGGGCTCATTAAACTGCAAAATAAATTATACACCAAGCTTTTTAAAATTGCGTTATTGATACCATCTTGTAGTTGCTACTGACGTCAAACAGGAACTGCAACGATAAAGCTGAAAGCCCACTTTATCCCATCCAAAAAATAACATAAAAAACTTTGATAGTGGATATATTTTAGCATCAAAAGAAATTATCGACAAATTGTTAAAAAAATACTTTCCAGTTTTATAGTCTCTAACGTACACTTTCTGTCTAAAGCCTGGTCTCCTGCGCGTGTTTTTCCCAAACAATACACAGAAAACATTACTCAAAAACAATTGTTTTCATACACAAGCTGTCTCCTGCGTATAAAAATGTTTCATGTTTAAATAAACATTTTGTGTATATATCAAAATGAGTTTTGACGAGAAAGACCTACTTTCAGTTTTAGCAATTATGTACGTAATAATCAATTTCTTATCGCAAAGTGAACAAGACAATATAACCTAAACACCGTGTTGACTGACAGTTTTGCGCATGCGCGCAGCGCTTGACAATGAAACAAACCCTTCCCCTCTACCCGCGTGGGGAATGTATCCAAGTGACACGGGAAACAAAAACATTTCATACACAAATGTGTATGGTCACGCCCATTTGTTTCGATTTTTTTGTGTATCGTTTCGAAAAAACACGCAAAGGAGACCCGGCTAAATGTCTACATAATGGAAGGAAAAAAAACGTCAGGTACCTACGTACTATGTATTTACATGCTTTTGCGCAAAACCAATTTTATCAATATTAGAAATTTTAAAAAACTTGTATTCCACAGCAAAAACGATTTATAGGCTTATAATAGACTAACTTCTCTTTAAAACAGGGTTTTACTAACACTAAAGTTAAAGTTGTTGGAAGAAAACTTATCAAGAAAACAGTTTTTTGTGCTTTGAAAACCGATTTTTGAAAATCGCTCTATGACGATGTAGTTGATTTTGCATTTGAGATCTTGATATAATGTGCCGACACTGATATACTCATACTCATTACATATATCTAAACGATGTGGAAATTGCTGCGATAGTCGCGTACCGATTGAAATCTATTTTGGGGGGCACAACCGATGAACAAGTGAAACGATCCGATAACGTGATTTATGACAGGAAAGCCCCGGGCGCCCAATCGCATTAGCAAGACAACAAAATGATCAGCAGTGCGTGTTTTTTTGCAGCGGGGAAAGAATAGCGGTTATTGTTATAGATCCTTTGAATGTGTTATGATGATATGTATGTTATTTGTTGTATTCTGTAAGGCAAAACGGGTGAATTACGTTTTTTCGAATCTCGCTGCTGTGCAAAACAACGCACAAGCAAAACTACTTGAATGCTTGATGCATGTCTGAGATATTATATATACAATCGTACACAATACAATTATTACGTATATAATCAATTATATTACTACAGTACAATAAAATTTCATTTTACAATATGGAATGACTACAATATACAATTAAATCAATGGCCGCCATTATGAAGAAAAAAATCGCTCATGGAATAGAAATACTGACTTGACAGGTATTTTATTTAATTTCGCTTAGAATACATGGATAGATTTCGCCTCACTGATATTAGCAGTCTGTTCGTAGATAGCGCAAGATATAAAGCGCAATGATACATAAACTGACAGTTCCAGCTTTCCTAATGAAGAGTTTCTGACGAAGAGAAGCGTTCAGTTTTGTAAATCGCTGTATCTTGTATATACAGAGCCACTACCATTATATAAAGGAACGGAAGTGGCAAAACGTTGCGTGTGACAAGTCTCTTGCGGGGAGTATCAGGGGAATGTGAGATTAAAAACAGAAGTTTAAATAGAATAAAAAAACACGATCCACAGCATTAGCCCACTGTCTACTCCGTATATAAGGAGAGAGTGTACGTATGCGTAATCGTATTGTAGGCGGCGTTGATTTGAAGAAATACTCGGCTTCGGTGCTCTCTATTTTGCTACTGTTTACAATGAAGCCTCTAGTGCTAATGTATAACAATGCACTACAGTTAAAAGTATTGTGTTTTCCTCTAAATAAAATAATAAATAAACTAAATAAAGACTCGCCTACACTATTTTACCGTCATCTAGCTACGCGACGAAAGCAGTATTAAGAGAAATTTAAGTACAGGGTTCTCATTTCCGACCCACAAAATACAGCTAGAAATAAACCACTTTTTAGAGTGACGACAGTTCATTTTTACACGACTGCCCAACACAAAAGGAGTGTAATGAATTCAGCGTTCATCTATGTTTGTTTTCCGTTTCTTTATTCCACCATAATGTCTAAGCGCTCCAACGGATTTAGAAGTATGTGGTATTGTTAGAATCGTTATGTGATCCCGAGTGTCATAGGGTACATTAATTGTCGAAATATCAAGTAAATAGTTGTCCGATTGTCCAAATCTCCAAATGTTAATAAATTAACATAAATATATCGTCTTTAGTGTTAAATAAAAGGTCTGATTGAGTACATTCCGAAAAAATAAATGTATCTATATGAATAAATACATAAACCACAAACATTTAAAAAAAAAGACATAATAAAAATAATTATAAATACAGTACCTACTTCTTCCAAGCGAAATACAAGACCCATTTTAAATTCAACGCTGTCAACCTTCGATATCTCAATAATTAGGTAATGCCATGCAATTGAAGTGACTCACCAGTTCGTGCGTGATCACGGAACAGTCTTGCTAGCCACATTAAAGATTTAAATTTTAAAATTCCCCCTCATCAGCGAAGCAAGCAAATGACTGCCGGAGCGCTTCTCGACTTGGTGCTTATGCTGCTTGTTTAGCGGTATAAATTAATACCGGCGCGACGGGGGGACCGAGCGGCGGCGACCCGCGGGCTATTATTAAACATCCATTATATCAGCTCGTGTACTCTAATCTCCGCCGGGAACCGATGTAAATTACGCCAACTAATAAACGCCTCACCGGAGCAATCACAACAGATCATATCTTTGCGGGCAACATTCCGACTGGCAGCGGCTGAGATGAACGGGAAGTACTCATTATGAGGCACTGTGTAATCGATGAACAGTTTTATCAATGTTACATAAAATAAACAAACTGTTGTATGTTTGGGGAGCTAATAGGCCCTGTGGCAGTTTGGCCACTAAGACCCAGTTATATAGTGTAAAACGATAATTTATTATGTGATTTTTTACATGACTACAATTTCCGTTGCCAGTGTAGCCATACTGTGCAAAATACGAAGGACTCGTAGCTATTAAAATACCAGAAAATCAGGAGTCGCATGTCAAACGCTAATTAATGTACAAATTTATACACGATAAAAAAATGATGATTAAATTGGTGTGTAGGTGTGCAGTTAACGGTGTGTAACATTAGCCAGGTCGTTATGGCGAAGGGATAGCTCGGGGACATAATGCCGTTGCGGGTTTAACGAGGTGGCGAAGTAACAGCGGAGAGACCTCGCCGTAATTATTTTCCCCGATATAAAATCAGAACATGTCCGTAAAATTGCGGTCGGGACGCGGAAAGCGAGCGGGAAATGGGAAGCGAGAGAGACGAGCGAAGTAGTCTCTAATTAATCGCGATAATTCCCGGCAAGGAAACGACCGTCGGCGGCGAGGTGGGGGTCGGCGGTGGCTCGGGATGGAGGGGGGTGGGGGAAGGCGGCGGCAAGGCGGGCTAAGTGGAAGCCTGTTTTATTTCTGTAGCACCAATTAGCTGAAAGTGTCGGGCCGGAGCACGGACGGCGACGCGAACGGGACCGACTCGCCACTGTATCATTGTTGTGCCCCCGCGCCGCTGAACAAACACGAACCGGGCCGTCTGCACAATTAAATACCTCTCATTGTGTCACGACTTCGTGTATTTTACTTAATGAGCCAGTAGACTGCGCGTTTGAGATCACTTTTACAATGTTCAGTGCTACTTCTTCGACAGAGCCATGCTTAGAGCCGTATTTGGTATTCGCGCCGCCCTTGGCCGAAGATTTCGCTGCATCTTCTCTACTTACTTCTACTAATTGTTTTTAAAAAAAATTGTGCCAAGTTTTTTTTATATTTCCAGATTAGGCAATGTAAATCAACCACGATCTCTTAATTAAATTTCTCTTTTATACAATTGCGTTGCAGCGAACATACGTCTTTGATCCAAACTAGAATTTCTCCCAGGATAGCCTTACTCTCTACGTTTTATCCATTTTGTCGATTGAACACATCGACGGCGACCACAGTTTAAACGAGAATACAACGTTTGCATTTATGTAGTCGTGAAAGACGAGTGCGAAATTTTACGAGGTGGCGTCGAGAGCGAGATCATTATAAATTCGGAAGTACCTAATAATAATTACGCGAGAACACTATCGTAAATTTCTGAACAACACAGAACAGCCGTCCGGCCCCAAACGATGTACCTTAATAAAAATAGTTTACAAACGCGCGCCCGCGTCCAAATTGCGCGACATCATTCCGCGTGTATCAAAACATCGCACTATTTCGGATTACCTGAAAAATTGATTATTTTATTATACTTCTGAAATCTTTACGGCTTAATAATGATATTCAAAATGGTTTTGAAAATTTCATGTTATGTTTGGGAAATGCCTTTTGACATATTTATATTGCCTCCAATAAACTAGAAATTAATAGGTCAAACAAACAAAGAGATTAAAAATATACATGTATTATAAAAAAATTATTAAAAAAAACGGAAGAATATTCATATCCGTTCTCTTTTAATTACCCGTTTATTTTTAAAAAATATATACAGAAAATAAATCCTGGAAATAACTTAAAAAAACAATTGGTGTCTTGATAAAAGTACGAGTATGTTTAAAATTTCTCTCTCTGTCTCTCTTTCATATCTCTCTTACTGTCGAGTGATCAATGAATTCGAATAAAACAATATTGCGGCGGCGAGGCGTTAGGGTGAGTGGGGGAGAGGAGTTAGTGGCCGTTACTGGTCGGTCGCACAGGACGAATCTCGCAGCGCGCAGCCAATTTGCCGGGAGCCCGTAAAAATCACGTTCCACTACGAGGGATAAATAAAGTTTTCATTACGACGACCGCTGCGCCGCGGCCGCCTCGTAAAGCGCCCGATAAGCGATTATTATCGATTGGCGAGAGAAATCGTCAGAGGCGCGTTAACACCAAGATAAATAAAACTTATGGCTTCTGAAATGTATATTCTCAAATCTTGTCCTGTCGGAGCGGTCAAACAGGCCCACTTAGCAACTTTAGCGAGTTTTGACACAATTAGGCGGTGTCGACTACAACGGGCTAACCCGTCACCCTAGGCTGGTATAACGATATTTGATCGTTCTTTCATCCGTGGGAAGAGCGTAGAAGACATAACAATCCACTATCTAGCTCCGCCAACCAGCCCGCGAGAGACCAACCCTTACCGCTAGGCACCGGGTAGTTAACCCAGCAGACAGACCAATTGCCCTCGCTACCAGTTATGGCCAGATTTCTCCGGCCTCCCGACTGGTTACAGCAGGTTCGAGGTCGTTTGCGCGGTCCTCTCCCTTACGTAGCGGTGATACGGTGTCTATCGAATCTATCGCGGACCACGGTATTGGGTAGTCGAATGGTCGTTTTAAGAGCAGTTAACGTGAGGTTAATAACTACCCCGGGGGAGTCCAGACTCCCCCGGCTGTCAGTCGGAATGCTTATTCAATTGGCTGACGCCGCACGGTGCGTAAACCGTCCAGGAGCGCCTGAAGATTGACTCCTAGGGGAAATTGGCCAGCAGGCCAGAATCCTACCCCGGCTCGCACTTCTGCGTGGAGGCCGCCGGATATAGGTTGACCCATGCGTTTGGCCTACCCTACACACAAGGGTCTTAGTGGACCACATGCAACAGGGCCCGCCCGCCAAGTGTGAAAAATATTCGAAAAACACCTGTACTAGTGAATTTGTAACTACAAGCACATACTTTTATTTGTAACTTTTTGATTTTTTTACTTTCAAAAAACGGGGCGCAGGTCGACTTTTCCCTATCAATCTCGTTGGAGAAAGTGAACCGCCGCACAATCTACAACCCCTAACTTTTTTGGATATCCGATGACGTCAGGATCGTTTATTTATAGGTTATATATTATAGTAATAAAAGCCCTCGAGCAGCATGTAATAAAGATGCAGATAAATGAAGGTGGCTGAAGAGTGAAGAGGAACGGCGATGGCGTCAAGATGAGCGAAGGGTTGTCGCAGTGTGCGAGCGATGAAGTACGGGACTCTGGGGCCCGGGGAGTAGAACACGTCTGAATTAAGTTTCAGTTACGAAAAAGAGCAATTTATGCGCGACGAATTTCAATAACTTGTGTAAAAGCAATATTAATGAACGCCCTTTGTGGTGGATGCTTGTTTTTCCATCCCTTTATATAAGGAATCGTCAACAACATCTTGCGTATATTGCGGAGGACACCCAAATTAGCATTCAGTTTCAGCCATTAATAATTGAAACGCTGTACGCCACGTGTCTGTATAGTTACATACGTTTAAAACTATTTTAATTTTAGTGCATCGTAGTACAACTGCTGCAAAACAGTTCACTAAATATTGGCGTTAAAACCATTTAAAAATATATATATTGGCATACTTAGAAAATAAACTACAAATACAAAACATACTTTATTAGCCAAATGAGCAAGTGCTTAGCTATGCCGCACTATGTGAACAGATGGTTTCCAGGACTTACTTATTCAAGGTGTAATAAAAAAATGAAATATTAGGAAAAAAACATTCATAAAAAAATAGTAAACATTATCAGAGAAATCATAATACGTTAATCATAAACAGGCAATCGATGATAAATATCATCAAACAGCAAGAAAACGTCAATGTGACAAAAAATAATCCCGATAGTAATTATAATTCGAAAAAGTAAATTTAAAAAATACAAAAATAATCGCACAAGTTAAAAATACAACTAAAAAACATTAAAAATACATAGATTTAAAATATTAGAAATAATCAGAATAATCATAATTAAAACAGCTATCGAAATAATCGATGCAATTATTATAGTAACGAAACTGTTATAAATAATCCACAAATTATTAATAAAAATAATTGGTTTAAAAGAGGTTTTGAGCAATTTGTGGCAAAATAAAAGTGGTTTTAAATATGCTACTGCTCAATAAGTAACAACTTATTTTACAACGGTTTCTGTTGACTATAAGCTATCGGTCATTCATAAAAGCGACAAATTCATTCCAGTTTTATGTAGTATAACGTAAATTATACTTCGCAGGGGTAGTTCAAATAATAAAAAAAACGGTTTTGCCACCAAAAGACTTTCCCGGCAAGTAGCCAAGGACTTATTTCATCTGAATATTAATTTCATTAATAAAATGGATGACTGCCATCTCTCGGCCCATGGAACGATCCTGCAAAAAGCCTTCCTTGTAACACCCTTCCCCATTCTACCCCCAGCCTGCTAACAGGATTTTGGTGGGGATCGGTACCGGTATCCTGGTGTCAGCTCAGTTCCAGCATCCTAGTGTTTACCTGGTGTCAGCGTCCTAAAGGCGGCGTGGCAGCAGCATCCTGGAGCCAAACTAGTGCCAGCATCCTGGTGTGGCACCAGTACCAGCATCCTGGTGACAGCTTCGTAGTGCCGGCATCCTGGTGTCAGCATGGTCACCGGAATCCTGGAGGAAGCCTAATGGCAGCCAGGAATCCCTCTAGTAGCCCCCGATAACCCCCCCTCCCCTCCCCCCAGTAAACGCCCGAATTTAACAGTATCACATTTTGAATGAAGGAAACCGACTGTTGTCGTTTAAGTTGTAACTGATCGGATGGATCCACCAGTATCGGTTACATATTGAAATGCAAAATGGATTGTATATTGAGCAAACCAACAGTTTTACGGAAACCGATACCGAAAGGTATCCGTCGCTTTTAGAAAACGGGCTTTAGCCAACCTTTTTGTATACAACGATTTCTCGTGCCTATTTTGATAAGTGTATATTAACGAATTTGATATTATAGTGGAGGTCAGTGTTTTAATGCTACGAAACCGAAAATGAATTGCCTCTTAATATCTTAATTCGGGAGTTTCGATCGACTAGCTCGATTTTGCCGAATATTAGCATGTGCATTTAGGAATAGCGAAATCGTTTATTTTTAATTTTATTGTGAAAATATTATTTAAGAATACCCATGAAATCGCACAAGATTGTACTTTCCTAAATGATTGTATCTCGTATTAGTCATTTCCTTATCGTCTCTCCCCGTTTCTTTTAATTTCTGTAGTCGATCCGATCGTTCTCTAGTGGGGAGACGATAGGCTGCTGAAACAACGAGGGGCGCTGTGATGTGCTGCTGTGCATGACGAGAGGCTGGAGTCGGGGCTAATGGATGTTGATTACGCGCTCAATCTCGCTAATGCGGATAGCGTTTATCGACGGCGCTCCGCTGTGATGTCAAGAGACAGCGACAGCGACAGCCAACGCCTGCACCTTACCATTTCACTTAGCCAACGGTAGACTTGCCAAATTTAATAATAAACTTTATTAAACATGTACGAATTTTTTAAAATAAAATGTCTAGTTTTTAAATAATGTTTTCTATGAACCTAGATGAAGAGTAACCCTAACATCGACGTCGTAGACTTCCTAGTCTATTAACCCGCCCTTCCTTGCTGTCCTCAGCAAGACTATTAACCGCCCTTCCTTAGGATTACTATTCAAAAAGTATGTAAAAATATCGTTGGTAGATTTCTTAATAACAAAACTTGTTTACAATATACCTAATATATTTTTTCCACAATAGAGCAATTTATTACCCTGCTTTGTATTTTGAATTTCGGGTTTGTGGGTTTCGTTTTTTTTGTTTTGCACTCGAACGGGCGTGATACGGCTTGTTGCGCTCGGGCGATAATATAGCTGACGTTTCACGTACGTTCGTATATGTAAGGCGGTTAAATACAAGTCAGTCCGCCGGTAGCTGCAGTCTACGCCAAGAATTGAAATATCAACTAACAGTGAACTGGGTGGGTAAGTTACTACTTTATATTCTATGTAGAAAAAGTTATTATGAAGAAGATTAATATAATATGATATAGATACACTCGGTGCAATAGAAAATTTCAGCATATTTTTTCGACTTAATTTTAAGATTTAAAAAATAATACGTTTCAGCCTTTTTCCTATTTTCCATTCTTTTATTTTTCCTTGAAGGTCAGTTCCGCTCTAGCGACGGCCACCTTCCATGGAAAGTGACGTTTCAAGTTATCTGTGAGATTACTTTTAAGCGTGATGTAGCAGGGGATAATTTCTATGTGCTCGTATTTTGGTAGATTTGGTAGCGAACAGTTTCATGCAGCTTGGGCCATAAGATCCCATTCTGTTCTCGGATCGGTCCACTTCACGATTTAACTCCTATTCAGTAGCCTCCTCGTATGGAAGGCCACCGCTGGTGCATCGGTTTCCCCTGGGTGATTGCCTCTCGGCGCTACTGGACGGCGCTACCTTTCCCGGTGCCTCGCCGTAAGGCGTTGGTCTCTAACGGGCTGCTGGCGAGCTATACAGTAGAATGTCTTGTCTTTAAGTCTTCTACGCTCATCCTACGGCTGAAAGAACGATTACATATCGTTATACCAGCCTGAAGTGACGGGTTCGCCTATTGTAGTCGACACCGTTAAGTCATCTACGCTCACTTTACGGGAGATAAAACGATCACTAAACTTCCTGAAGTGACGGGTTCGCCCGTTGTAGTTGACAACCCCAGGGGCTCGTAGCTATTTGACTAAATTTGCCAAAATAAGTTCCATATATTTCACTAAGTTGCTATAATTGATTTTGTGTCTTTTTTTTGTAGGTATGTACTTATTTTTGAAATAAAAGAAAATCTGAATTAACGCTTGTATACTCTAAAACATTCTTTCTATACTGCTTTTGTTTTTTAGAGTAACGATAGCATCACATTTTTTGTAAAATTTTATTTTGCCACAATGGCTATACACATCTCACAACCTTTCCCCCGATAACAATTCTAATAACAAAAACACACAACGGCAACTTTTCGCCGTATCCTATTTCATGCGCGCAATCGTATCCTAAATAAATAATGCATTAATCCCCCTCTCGGTAGTGGCGACGGCGAAGCAAAAAAAACGTTGCATGTTCGTGACAAAACAGAGTGTTATTCCTGGCGGAATGGCGGAGAAGTTTTTTTGGCGCACGGTGCTTTTATGTTAAACACTTAATAATATCCCGCAGCGCCGTTGGTGGCGTTGCTTTTCAGCATTCCCAGCAGCTTTAGCGGACGGGCGCCAGAAATGACCAGATTGTACTGCTCTTAATTATGTTAGTATGAGAAACAGCGACATTAAAAAATATCATACACCACAATTTAACATGCTTTATTGAAACGTTATCCACATATATTATTGATTACAGTATATTACTGAACCGAGGACTTTTTTTATAGTTTATATGCTTTCGATTTGTTGATATTTATAATCAGCTATCCAAACAATGGAGAGAAGTCTGCAATTAACACCGTACTTTACGTATGTATTGTCGTCGTTTTATTTAGTGAGAATGTGAATGGCAAAGGAATTAGGCAATTTTGAGACTGAACCCGTCCAAAGCAATTAGGTTCTGCCCGCAACTGCAAAAAAAATCTTGCACAAGACAAGCAGGATATATTTTGTAAAATATTAAGTGCCGGATACAGTCTGAAGAGAGTACTGCCCGCAATGCTTTATAATATTTAAGAAAAAGACAGTCCCTACACAGGTCACAAGATCCATTTTGTTCTCGGATCGGTTCAACTCACGATTCAGCTCCTATTCAGAAGCCTCCTCGAGTGGAAAACTACCCCGGATAAGACTCCCGCGTCTCAGGCTTCAGAGCTGGTGGAACGGTTTCTCCCGGCGGGATTGCATCCCGGCGCCACTGGACGGTTTGCGCACCGGTCGGCGATGCCAATCGGTTGTGCATTCTGACTAATTGCTTAAGGGGTCTGGGGACTATGGAAATACACTGTTTCCTAAGCAGTGCAGGTGGATGTTCATCTGTTGTCATGCCACTCTTGAAATGACCTTGGGCCACTCGATCCCGTGTGGCACTACGGGCAATGAACGCCCAGGTCCGCGATAAATTACCGCTGTAATACAACAGGTAGAGGTCGCGTAAGCGACTTCGGACTCGTAACCAGTCGGGAGGTTTCAAAATCTCTGTAAGCGATTATTATGATCATAACAGAACAATCTTTTTGATCATTTTGAACAGATGTTTTTCATAGATAGCACGTTACAAAGAACATAATTATTGCAGTATAAGTATTTTTTTACATCGTACCTCGGGTCTACTTATCCCTATATAATTTATAGCAGAATCATTTATTTTAAGAATGCTAATATCACCTTCACGGGAAGTGTCTTTTGCCTGTCACTGGCCCTTAAAGTTTTCAGCAAAACCATTAAGCATAGGCAATTTTCCATCGCAGTTGCCCAGCGAAATGGCTTATTTGTCATAGCGCACGATTGCGCAATTAGGGCCAGCGGGAGTCGCTTGTTGTGTTTGCATCGAGCGGTGGACGCAGAGCGGTGTGTAGAACAATCTTTTTGATCATTTTGAACAGATGTTTTTCATAGGTAGCACGTTACAAAGAACATAATTATTGCAGTATAAGTATTTTTTTACATCGTACCTCGGGTCTACTTATCCCTATATAATTTATAGCAGAATCATTTATTTTAAGAATGCTAATATCACCTTCACGGGAAGTGTCTTTTGCCTGTCACTGGCCCTTAAAGTTTTCAGCAAAACCATTAAGCATAGGCAATTTTCCATCGCAGTTGCCCAGCGAAATGGCTTATTTGTCATAGCGCACGATTGCGCAATTAGGGCCAGCGGGAGTCGCTTGTTGTGTTTGCATCGAGCGGTGGACGCAGAGCGGTGTGTGCAGCTGCACGCGACGTTTATAAATTTAAATGATCGCGGGCTCCCGTCGCGTGCACGACGCCCGTTTTACATTCTCAAATCGGCGGTGGGGGCGGAACGGGGGGCTAAAAAAGCGCTGCAAATGCTGTCCGCTTTACACGTTTGTTTTCGCGTCGAGCCATAATTCATAAGTCAGCGTGCGCGGGTGCAGACATCATATTTTCAGTTTATGTTAGTTCGCCAATTTGGCGCTTTATTGATTGTGCATGCAAGCATGCAATCGAGTAATCGAGATGCTTATATTAGGTCACTGATCGATGACACGAAGAGACGTAAGAAACTTGAAATTTGATACACAGGTGCCTTATCGAGTGAAATTTTGGTTTGAATATCTTGTATACAAGCTACACTAATAATACTTAAATGCCGTCATACATTTTAATCAAATATTAACGCCATCTGTTTAAGCTTGGCCTAACCCTGCCCTTAGCCCGACCGGATTCGTCCACCGGCCAAGAGAGGGCGCTCATCGACCTTATTTATGAAGTCAATATTCAGATAAAATCATTCCTTGGCTACTTGCCGGGAATGTATTGGGGGTGTCAAACCGATTTTTTTAATTATTGGGAGGTCTTTTGAACTTACCCTCTTTTATCAGAGGAAATTAACGTACATATTACAACCTATTTAACCTTTATTTTGCCTACGTTTTTAAAATCAAAGATCTAATCAACCCATTGCAAATGGGCCTGGAGCCTTGTCAATATGCAATTAATTAGCCTTGTCAATAATATGCCTTGTCAATAATATGCAAGTAATTATGATCGACACTCCGATGAGAGAGATGAGATTAGCCGCGAGATTGAGAGGGGCTGAGATCTATATTTAAGGAGGTCAGGAATATTTTGTGGAACGTTAAAAAATTTATATTATATTCTACGTCAGTATATATTTAGCTATGGAATTATTGAGTAGGGCGATTGTTCAAAATCAATAATAAAATCCCTTAATATTTAACCAAAAAAACTATTTTAAAGATCACAAGCTCGTAGTGGATATAGATATCCAACGAAAGAGTTTTGCAAGAAGGCTGAAGTTATGGATGCGAGACAACTCTATGTCAAAACTGCCCCTATCTTGATAAAATCTGGCGACATGGCTTACAACAAAGCCATGTTACCTGCAAGGCCGTGAGATGTAATCGGGATATACCACGGATGAAGTCCGCCCTTCGACTGAAATATTAATTGCGTAGGGAAAAGTCCCTATTATTAAAAAGCTAATTGTAAAATGAATTCATAATCGGGGGGGGGGGGGGGGGGGCAAACACGACAGACTTAAAACGTATTTTTATTAAGATTCCCATTTAATAATGTAGATATGTTTTAATGCTATTTGGATTGGATGTTGCTACGTTTTTGGTTGTCAATATTTATTAATTATAAAATTTATTTTATATCATCATCATCAGATATGATGATAATCAAAATATCCCTAATTTTCACATAATTGCTTTTATTATTTTTTAAATTAAACCCAATCTATTAAACTACCGCTGTTTTTTTACCGCTTAGTTTTCATTTAATTAAATAATTATATTTAACAAAGCACACTGCAAATAATGCTAAAAAGTTTATTTAGTCTTAAGTGAGTGGCACAGGTCATCCAAACACCGTTTTGATTTCATCCTATTATTAACAATCATTATTGGTTATTGTAATTGTGTATAGAAATGTAGAAATAATAAATCAAAAAAGTATATAAATAATTAAATAAATTAATAATAAATAAATTCACATTTCACCTCTATCCTGATAATGATAATCGATAGAAAGTGAAGTCTTTATTTAGCCCTATTTTAAAAACAACACGACTAAATTCTCCAACGATTCAAAATTTTATTCTGAGAATCGACACACATAAATGACCCCGCCATAATTTAAACACGAAGCCTTCTGTTAATAATCAGATGTAATAACAAAGTAGTATGCGATCGTGGTAAATTATAATATACACGCCATGCAAGACGAGATACATTGTTATCCCGGAGGCGCGGTGGCTTGCGCTGGCGTAGGCGTTGTGAACAACGCAGTCGTCCACAGGCACTTTGCGAAGATTACCTCCCGTAATCGCGGAAGCCAGCAGCGTCGCCCGGAGCCGGAGACACTCGGCAAACAACAGCCGACGCGTGAATCCGGAATCCGGACGGCACCTTTTAAATATTAACACCACAACGCCGCGCCCATGATGTTATCGTCACGACACGAGTTGTATCATCAAAGAAAAAATTAAATTTACCAGCGTTCTCCGGAAAAGAATGTACGTCTGATGATTGTTTGAACATACCTGCAAAAAAGAAAATATATATATAAAATATAAGCGTATGCGAAAAACTCATTTGTTTATAGTTGTGGATGGAAATTAATTACTAAAAATACAGAAAAGTAAATGCAGATAGATAAACAAAGATACAGATAATAGAAAAATAATATAGATAGTGTGAATACACACAGTAGTTAACGGGCGAAAAGGAGGTGTAAAAACGCAAGAAATCAAGTATGGAGGCACTCCTAATTGGTCGGCGAAGGAGAGTGAATGCCTGAGCAGCTTAAATAAACCTGTATCTTCTCGTCTCGAAAATATGCAGCACTCTAACAAATCGTATAATACATTATGTCATTTAAGAGAAAATCAGGAAACTTCAATAAATATTAAGAATATAATTGCTTGATGCTTTTGATGTCTAAATTTGATAGTAGTGACATGCCTAACATTGATACTACACACTAAACTCTAAGATGCTGAGACGCATCTATATGTAAATAACGACACCGATCCCAACTGTTTACGACTGCAGTTTACAGCCGCAGGCAGAGTTCACAGCGGTCGTTCCAGGTTAACCCCCTCTTGGAAGAGGCTACCGGATGGAAGCTGAACAAAAGTGCTCGCTTCCTTGATACTTCCTGTATCAACTATTATCGTACGGGTTCGCAAAAAAAAAAAACAAAGTTATTGGCGGTGTACTCTTGTCCGCTGATCTCACCTAATATTTCTTTTTCAATTTCGGTTATTGTTAGCTTGTTATTAGTAATGGTAATATTTAGGTACAGCCTATCTATAGCTTTCCAAAGCACCTGGTTCCGCATCCTAGCTTTACGCGTTAGCAAGACAGGCTGCCTCCAAAGTATGGGTTGCCTCTGCCACTAATATTCTTCGGGGTTTCCTTAATACTCTCGATCGCTTAGTGCTGGTCTGGGATCTTTTTGGATTCCGCTCGAGCCGCTATTTCTTTTGATTGCCGTTTACTTCGATTCTGTTCATATTTTAGCTCTATTTAATTCGAAATTCCTGAAAATATTTGATGTTTCAAATTTAGAAATGTATAAAATTTCTGTTACAATTGTATAAGCTTGTACATAATTTCTGTCACATTTATTTCCGTCCTCTCTTTATCGCGCCCTACACTCAGAGATTGGGTCTGCCGCTACATTCAACTCTTTAGCTAGAATCTTATGCGTGTAAGCTATCTGGATTTAGCTATGACGTTTGTTGCTATCGGTTTATTACTCACAGAGTTATCGCATCATGCAATTCGGGAGATTCGTTGCATTGAATGTTTGACCTGGCTATCAAACCGATTTCGTATAACAACGAACTTGCAGACGTTTTCACGTCAAAAACATTTTCACTGTCAATACATAAAAGCGCGCTAAAATTCTTGCAAATTAGTCGCAAGTAACGCAGATATATATTTCTATAATGTCTACTACTACTATCTCCCTTTCTTCACCTCGATAATGCGCTCGTTTCCTGTTTCCGCGCCAGCATTGCGTGACGAGCGGTCCGCCTGCTGAACTGCAGCGCCGCTATTACGAATTTCACGAAGGGAATTTACATGAAATGCGCAAGAAAACGACAACAAACTAGCGAAACGTCATAAAGTTGCTGAACAGCATGCGCCGCGTATCTTGTCGGCGCTTTTTACAGCCTTTTTATTTCGTAACAATTTTACGGCGGGCGCACTGCTACGGAGCTACGACCCGCGCGCGCTACGGCTGCTACGGGACAGTAGCATGCGATGCGCAATGCTCACGCGCTATTGTCATCGAATTTTGGTTTGGTTCCTAATGGTTCCGCGTACCCTGGATGGTGTTGGCCAATGTTTATCGCATCTGGCCCGCCCATCGGAAGAGTTTGGAAACTCGAGCTGCGACTGGTACTGGTAAACATAGTGCGAAGGAGCCTCTTTGGCCTGCAAACGCCCTCGCTGTTCGAGGTAGAACTTTGCTGGGCAGTAGTGTAACTAGAGCTGTAGATTAAGCCCAAAAATCTTTGCGGCTCATCCTAAGGTGAAAATACATCAACGTTCATTATAACATCCTGGGATGACGGGTTCGTTCCTTGCAAAATTACCTTTGAAAATGTCGCCACACCGTTTTCAACTAAAATGAAAGACCTGCGTCTGATAATCGACGAAAATCTAGCTGAGAAGCCGAGAATCGGCGAGATTAGTCAAAAATCTTTTCTATTTTTCTTCCACTCACTAAGGCGTGTTCAACGTTATATTCCGACTACGACGAAAATAATGTTAGCGTCCATCTTAATGCTGTCATCGAGGAACTTCCTCGATAAATGGGAGCGTGTCGACCATGTGCCGGATTTAGTTACAGTTAGTTGAAATGGTTAATGCACAGAAGAAAAGATAATTTGCTCTAAAGAAACCATCTAAATAAAAGTGACAATTTGAAAATCGGTGGCTGTCGTGTGTTTTGAATTTTGAAAACTTCGAAATAAAAAAAACCTTTGTCGCGAGGGTTTCCGTCGTAGAATGAAACTCGCGATCGTTATTCAAATTGCAGTATGTTGTTTAATTCCAAAGTCGTGTACAAAGTGAATTGGTTACGCTTAAAATCCTATCGCCTATATATACTAGTCGCCGGGCGGCGATCGCCCCGTCTCCCTCTTGTCTCCGCTGTCTCCTTCACTCGGGCCGACCGCCCGATATACACACCGGCGGGGGGCACCGCTCCCCAGTCGCCCGTCGTTGGCCCCCGCGAGCTGACGTCCGCGGGCGGCGCTTGAGCTGCAATTGTGTCGTGTTTCGCACATTAGTTTTCGCACGTTTAATCGCTTCCGGACGCCACCGGCGATCCCTCCCCCGACCTGCTTTTCATTAAGTAGCCACCGGAAGTAAGGCTCCCGACCGGAAAGTCGCCGGAAGCGATCGTGTTAGCGCGTTTAGTTTTTTCGGTTTTGAGTTTATACTGTGTCGCGGCGCCCTCAGTTGAAACCTTCCCCTTCACCACCAGTCTTCGGATTGCCGTGGCACAAGATGAAAAGCTCTCTGCTGAGAAGTCGCTGCGATGTGGTTTTTCGTTGTTTGTTTTATTGGTGGCGTTTTGCGTGCGAAACATGGCGGATAGATTCGCGACGGTTTGTACTTTCTCTCTCATTTATTTCGATGTTTGCTTGTAGCTTCTCGTTTACGGCTTGTTTGTGATGATGAAAATAAACGCCTCGTTGGAGGCACTTAAGACGTGTTTTGATTATTGGGCGTTCGGGGTAGGTAATCCCAGTGATGGCATTGCACATCGCCATCTCCTTAATTCCGGTGTCGCCATTGCACCTCGGCGACACCACCTTCCTGCCGCCTTCGGGTGGAGTGTTCTTCCGGTCCTTTCCTGTTATAACATTTTGAGTAGGAGGGTTCTGTGTGTATTGTTGCTCCGCGACACCTTCGTAGCCGTGTCCAAATAGATAACGGAACTACACGTTAATTTTACTACCAAGTAAATTTTATTTTAAAGCGCCGTTTTAAACCTTTTATTATTATTGTCTAGACTTTGAAGATATTTTAATATTATCTTACTTTTTTTGATGTATCAGAAAATTTTAACTTAGGACACCAGTATCAGGAAAATGTAAATTTAAACTGTTTCATCATATTAACTGGCTATAAAAGACATTCAATTATAACACCTACCTAACTGGACCGTACAGGACGTCTGCGCCAAAGAAGGCTTAATTTGTTTATATTTCTTTACTTTTGGTTGAAATATTTATCGTTAGGCAATGAAGAGGTAATTGTTTAAGAGTTTTGAGATAAACCACCATTCATAGGGTGAAACCTGGGTCGTAAAATTAGAGCGTAGATATCTGAAATAAATTAAAGGTAAGAAATAACTCGAAATTAGGTTGACTTATTCTCCCATAAAAATACGAAAGGACGCACTCGAAGATTTTTTTAAATTCGACAATCCCTTCATTTATTTTTAAAATCTTTTTTGTTTGTTTCGAAATTTTTGAAAAATGGTTTTGATTTTTTGAAAATTGGGTGGACAAGAATTAAAATTTCAGCCAGCCAAACCTCCGTAATGGATTAAGATAGGATTTAAAAATTCAGAGCGATTATAACACTTAAAACATAAAAAACAGGTATTCGGAGATTATGCGAATATAAGCCTCTCAGGGAGTAAAACAGAGGGATGATGTTTTATAAAATCTGATTATTTTGAAATATAGTTGAAAGATTTTTCGGTAAGGGATATTGGGATAGTTTTGAGAAAAGCCACTTTTAACGCGGGGAAACAAGAGAAGTACGTGTTCGAAGGTTTTGCAAATAGTATGTTTTACTTTCTGATTTTATAAGTAATTAAATATCTTGTAATATTATTCATATTATGGTTTTCAAATTCTGTAGTCCTCAAAAATTATAATAACAGATACCTACAAATTAATTAAACCTAACCTAACTGGTTCGCTCGAGACGTCCGCATTAAGGTAGGCTCAGATACGTATAATTAAATAAATACTTCCTAATGATAAATAAAATAAAAGATTGAAGAGTCATGAAATCAAATAATGAAGTCATGAAATCAAAAATTCACAAATCCTAGAATCATATTATTCATATATTATGTTACATTCATATTCATATTCGTTTTATTAGTATAATGGTATACCCAGTCATGGTGTTAGTAAGTAGAGATTTTATTTTATATAGTAAATGTAACATAAAAACGTAAAATTATTAAATGTAAAATGTTACATGTAAATAAAAGCATATAAAAAAAGAAAATAAACATAGGTATATACAAAAGCGAGCATACAAGAAAATATACGAGATAATTAAAAACAAAAAACAAGCAATGACACAATTTGATTTTAGTCATCACACGAGTAATATTCCTTCAGTGAATAAAACGCCTTATCTGTGAGATACTTTTTAAGGCGGCTCTTACACACGCCAAGCGATTGTGATTGTAGAATGTGATCGTTGAGTTTGTTGTAAACCGCTGGACCGACGACATGACGCTAGCCTCTCCGACTTAGAAAAAGCATGACTCACCGAACGAAGCCGAACGATATCCTATATCCATTAATATAACAATACAGTTTTTGAAAATGTTTGTACCACATAACGAACAGAGAATTTTCTAAATAAATGATCAGACGGGTACGAGACCGGATCAGGTGGAGATGAGATAATGCAGCCCCATCCCATATGCAAATACACTGAGATTGTCTGTCGCCTTGTATTTCACAGCTCAAATTTTATTGCAAATAATAATTGCCCGTGTCCGATTTGATAGCATCGCGACAAACAATTCATCATTAATCGCCAAATTGCTCTCTTCCATTCACATTAATATCCAACAGCGCGCCGCAATAATTCATCTCCGAGCCGCATTCGCGTCCCTCTTGCGCCCCTTTTATTCTCGGGGCCATTTCAAGTCGGTTCGCTCCTTTTTTGCGGCATCCTCAATCCTGTTTCAATTATGAAGCGGTGTCGGTTGTCATAATTTATCTTACACTCTTGCATCGATGCCGCACCCTCCCCTTTATATTCCCTTGTATTATATTTGCACCACGGATTGTGATACTTGCACCCTACTTATTATATTGCACTCGCGCAGCGAAAACGCATTGCCAATTAGGTTTTTTATGTCAGACTTTCAAGGTGTGACCTTCAAGTGAGACTTTCAAGGTGAAAGTGGCAATCAAGGAACTTATTATAATGATAATGTAAAAATTGGGTATAGAATGAGACCATTAAAATAAGACATGTATGTTAGTTTATTGATGAAATGTTTTATTGTTTTTTTTTTTGTCACTAAAACGATTCGAAACTGTCCTAGAAAATAGGTAGATTGAATGATGAATCTGCAAATTGTATCCTTTTTATTTTTGCTCTAGATTTTGACGTGACGTTTCTTTTTAAAAAGGAGTGTATGTATTACAAATCATCCTGGGCGATTCAGTGTGTATGTATCTCAAAACTCAAAAAGATACAAGTCTGTGAATTTGACGTTTAACCGCCCTACCTTTGGGCATTGATTTTACACTATAAAATCAATGCTTTGGGTTTTATTCAAAAAGTGGGTAAATCCTTGTTTTTTTTCCATTAATCTCTCAATAACAATACTTGTTTAAAATATACCTGACAAAATATATAGCGCTTTATATACGCGGTTTTCAATAATTAGTATATATATATATATATATATATATATATATATATATATATATATATATATATATATATATATATATATATATATATATATATATATATATATATATATATATATATATATATATATATATATATATATATATATATATATATATATATATATATATATATATATATATATATATATATATTAAATATATTTCTATATATTTTTTCTATATGATAATATAGCGGACGTATGTATCACGTACGTTCATATAGGTAGGGCGGTTAAAAAAATATTTTCCCAAAATGTTTCGATATATGAGAGCAAAATACAAACAAATTACAAAAAATAATAAAGAATACGAGAGCATAAAATTCCAAAAATAATACAGCGGGAAACGTTAAAACCGAAGCGGTTCGTACCCCAAAACCAACGCGCAGTATACACAATTGACGTATTTAAGAAAATAACTGCAGTAGCATATGACATTATCTTTTATAACCGTGAGTTTTACGACTAACGAGATTATATAAAACAATCGGTTTTGGCCACCGTCTTCACAATATGGCGGTTCTAGCGTTAAAGTTAGGAGGGTGTAAAATCAGTATGTTATTTAGCATCTCAAAAATGTCCATAAGTCCTTTTTCCGTATAAAAAAATACCTCGATGCAGGGCTAATATTTTTGTTGTGCAGCACAGCGAACTTTAGAGGTATTCTAAGTTTAAAAAAAAACCATTCATATTGTGAGCCTATTGAAAATGTTCGGAGAGGCGGCGCTATCAGTGCGATCGCGTAAGACAAGTTATGACAGCCGACACTGCTTTATAATTGAAACAGGATCAAGGCGGAGCAAAAAAGGAGCGGACAGACATGTAATAGGTAGCGAACGGGTAGCGAAGCAGCCGAAAGGAGTCGCGGCGGCGAAATGGCCGCGAATAAAGGAGATAAAGTGGGAAGATTCGAGGGGGCACTCGCGGCACGAACGGACGGCCTCCGGCAAATTATATTACAGAAGCCGGTCACGACGTACCGCTCGGGCGTGAGCGGCGTGCATCGCCCTCGCCGCATCGTTTTGCTGCACTCCTCTGTAAGTACTGCAGTGCACTGCACTTGAACTGCTCGCTGCGTCTTCGAGATGAGAAAAATCACTGGGTTTATCGGTTGCTAGAATGAAATACCGATCACGCAAACGCCAGATGAATTATTTAGCCACTGAAAAAAATTGAGAGAAATAAACCCAAGATGCAGAGTTTAAAATACACATATCCCAGTCAATTTACAAACGAGCTTAAAAAGGTCATGTATTTCTAATTTTTACTTTCTCAAAAAAATATAATATACATCGTGTTACAAGAAGTTTGTTCGATAAACTTTATAGCACGCGGAATAAAGTACAGCATGGTGGGCCTCGTGGCAATATCTTACGATCATACCGCCGGAGTTATTGTGAAATGTTTATGAAGGCAAATTAACAAAGAACAAGCATAATTTTTCTATAGTGGCCATAATAAATGAGTACAATTACATAATCATAACATTATGTAAATAAGGAAAGTCTTGTTTTCGACCAAGAATTCGAGTTTTCACCGGATCTCCATGTTTTAAGACCCTGGTGTGTGTGTCTGTGTTGTATGTATGTAACCAATTGTATCTCAGAAACTACACGACCAATTAGGACCAAATACGTACAAAAATAGTTCATACATGCAAAGATTTGAAAAGCTCGTGAGAAAATCCGTATACGTTTTAAAATAGCGGCCTTTTCAAAATTTAAACAAATCACAACTCCGTTAATACCGGTCCTACAAAAACAAATAAATTTGCCCCTAATTCTTGCTTACTTCACTTATCGACATCTTCGACGAGTTTTGAATTAAGTAATAATGTTATAATCTGAAAATTAAATACTCCATAACTCCGCTACTATTAATGCTAGAAAAGAAAACAAAGATGTCTTAGAATGCTGAGAGTAATTCCATGTCTTAATATCGTTAGTTAATTTACGAGCTTTATAAATAAAATTTTGAAATGGTGGGTAGAAATGTATCGAATATCTCGAACAAAAAAAAATCGCGATAATTATAGCCGATAAAAATCAGTTAAATCGAAGAGAAGAAAACAAAAGAGTTTGAAAATTTAGTGCAAACAAATTATCGCAATTATTAATAGCCAACACATGTCGCTTCATCAAGAGGAAGTTAGAAAAGCATATGATTCCGTGTATCAACCAGATTTTTAGTATGTTGTTAGAACCAGAGCCGATTGAAAGAGGCCAAGTTTGCAATTTCGAAAAACCTTTACAACGTGCGAAAGAGCCAAAATATAGCGAAATAAGTGCACTTGTTACAATTTAAATAAAGCATCTTTAAAAAGTATACTTACCTCAAAAGATTGAAATCTGCATTTCATAATAATTTTAAGGTATTAATAAAATTTATTAGAACGTACCTTATTCGTCATCATTTTTAAAGCGATTCAAAGGCTTACATTTATTTCAATGACGAGTAGAACGATATCATATAGACCAGTGTTGTTCAATCTTTTTTTTAGATCGCGACCCCCTTTTTGGTAAAAAAACTCTTACCCCCCCCCCCCCCCCAGACTTTAACTTAGTTCTCACGACCCCCCTTAGTCTCTTCTACAGCTGTAACTGTGAGCATTTAATGAATACAATTTATGTAAAAACAATGGCGAAAACAACATTATATTTGAGCTATTTTTCACTTTTGAATCTGTACTTACCTATTTTCATCTTAGATCAACATAAAGTTTTGTAAACAGAATAGAAAAAAACACATAATAAATGTGTTCCTCTTCCGAAGCTGTAAATGTTTGCATATTACATAATAAAGATTTTGTACTATTTTCGTTTTTTTATGGATATCCTGCGAACCCCGCGAGTCTCTTCGCGACCCCCCAGGGGGTCGCGACCTACTGGTTGAAAAATACTGATATAGATAAAAAAAAGGGAAAAGATCGCTCTAATAAACGTCGAATTTCGTAAGCTAATCCTCACCCACAAACATGGCAAACACGCAGGGTGGTATGTAAAGCACTCTCGGCGAATAGCGTGGAAACGAATTCTCAGTTAACACTGGAAAAATGGTGCGAGTGCGCTGTAAAACGTAACGCGACCGGCGCTGCGGCGGCGTAAAACACGGAGCGGGGCGAGCCGAGCGAGAGCGGTCGACAGCGCAGATAAGAAAATGGAGTAAAAGCATTGTCGTAATCTACGGTGAGCGGCACTAAAATGATAATGCCACTCGGGTCGCCAGCCGAGCAGCAGACAGACGGCAGGCTATTGCATTCCTCGAGCATTTTACCGATGAGGTAAGCCATCGCCGATGACACTCCAATCAAAACGTTTGATTGTTTGTTTGAAACGTTTGTTTGTTTCGATAGCGAATGGTTTCCTGCAGCTTGGGCCATAAGATCCATTTTGTTCTCGGATCGGCTCAACTCACGATTCAGCTCCTATTCAGAAGCCTCCATGTGCGGAAGGCTACCCCGGGTAAGACTCTCGCGTCTCAGGCCTCACAGCTGGTGGACCGGGTTCTCCTGGTGGGATTGCATCCTGGCGATACTGGACGGTTTGCTCACCATTCGGCGACGCCAATAGGCTGTGCATTCTGACTAATTGCTGAAGGAGTCTGGAAACTATGGAAATATACTATGTCTCCTAAGCAGCGGGGCTGGATGTTGACTTGTCGTCAATCACTCTTGAAATAACCATTAAGCTACCTGATCCTGAATTCAGAGCCGGGCAAAAGTTGCCTTTGGTCCGCGATAGATTCAAACCGAATCATCGCTGAACATACGGCAGGTAGAGGTCGCGCAAGTGACTTTGAACCCGTGACCAGTCGGGAGGACGGAGGTTTCCTGAAAGTTAATTCCAGACGGAGATATCCTTCCAAAACTGGTAGTTAGGGGGCGAGGTTGGCCGCTGGTTACCTTTCCCGGTGCCTCGCCGTAAGGCTTTGGCCTTTAATGGGCTTGTTGGCGGAGCTAGATAGTAGATTGTCTTGTCTCTAAGTCTTCTACGCCAATCCCACGGCTGAAAGAATAATCACATATCGTTATACCAGCCTGGACTGACTAGTTCGCCCGTTGTAGTCGACTCCGCCATCCTGCCTAGCTTCTCCGTCTGGAATTAACCTTCAGGATACCTCCGTCCTCCCGACTGGTTACG
Source organism: Micropterix aruncella (assembly GCA_944548615.1). Classification (NCBI taxonomy): domain Eukaryota; kingdom Metazoa; phylum Arthropoda; class Insecta; order Lepidoptera; family Micropterigidae; genus Micropterix; species Micropterix aruncella. Next base: position 12,755,372 of record OX155958.1, read on the forward strand.
GGTCCGAAGTCGCTTACGCAACCTCTACCTGTTGTATTACAGCGGTAATTCAGTTTGAATTTATCGCGGACCTGGGCGTTCTTTGCCCGTAGTTCCACACGGGGTCGAGTGGCCAAAGGTCATTTCAAGAGTGGCATGACAACAGGTGAACATTCACCCCCGCTGCTTAGGAAAGAGTGTATTTCCATAGTCTCCAGACCCCTTCAGCAATTAGTCAGAATGCACAACCGATTGGCTTCGCCGACCGGTGCGTAAACCGTCCAGTGGCGCCGGGATGCAATTCCGCCGGGAGAAACCGGTCCACCAGCTCTGAGGCCTGAGATAAAGCTAGGCAGTGTGCTGAGTTGATCATTCTGGTGGTGGTGTAAGAGAGAATCGTATTCAGTGGTGGCGGCAATTTAGAGGCTTGGAAAGTTGCAGCCTGACAACCGCCGTCCTATCCGACGAGGGTTACTGTTTATGATAGATAGCTCTCAAGCGAGCAGGCGAAATGGAAACGACACAGAAGAAAACATATAAGATCTTATTATTTGCTACAACTACCTATCTAAAGAATGCCGACATATTTTCTTAAAACCGTAATAAATAGGCGGTTATTGGTTTTAGGTTAGAGATAGGTTTATTACACTCCATTTATTGATCCTTTATCTAATTGGATTATCCTTCCTTGTCGATGGGGTATTTTTTATTTGAAATATTCCAATATAAAAAAATAGATTTTGGCAAAAACAAAAGTGTTTTTTTACAACTTTTTTAGGTAAGCAAATATCTGTTCTAAGGTGATACTATTTAATATATAGTGACTTAATTTTATTTTCTTTCATTCATGCCGATCGCTTATTAATCCTTAAATATTAAAAGTTAAATATATAAATAAGTAACTAATATTAAACATATAAATAGGTAAATAAATTAATAATATAGACAAACTAAGAAATAAATTTACTAATAAATTAGGCATGTTAAAAAAAGTTTCCTATTATGCCTTTATTTATTTCTAAATCTAATTATTTAGTATACCTAATAATATAAATTGGTTTTAAATATAATGAAGTAAATGTATTTATTGTCCACTATCAGATATAGCAAATATCATGCCCTGCGTCATCTTTTCTTTTTAAAAAGATTTTAAAGATAAATCATTTTGTTGTTTACCTGATTTGAAAACAGACGGTTTTTAATCATTCAATGATATCTGATAATGCATAACTTAATAATAACGATCAACGTAGTATGTATGGTTACATAATATCTTTTCCACGTTCACTTTCCCCTCTCGTCTCCGAGTGTCTTGTCAACAGTAGCCTTTTTGGTCTGCCTGGTCAAGCTTTGAAAACATCTATTTAAACCCCTGCTTTCGTGCAATTTGATTATTCCCGAGTCGCCCCAGTTGGCATCCGCGCCGGGCGACAAAGGCGACCCCCGCGGGGATTGAATGAATGCAACTTTAAGGGCATTTTGCTGAGGTTATATCCATAAAGCGGAACTACCCCTCTCGGGCGATAAATGAAAGGCGTAAAAAGCGGAGGGAAATGGCCGCGCGGGAAGTAACAATTGCGCCCACTTTTCGCGTTGCCCGCACGGTAATGGCGACGTTACATGTTTTTATTAACATTCGCCATTTGCTGAAGCGACTCCTTCGTTTTAGGTCGCAGTGCGGTCTCTACGAAATGCTATTTAGTGTAAAGTTGCTGGCGATGAAACTTCCGATGGCGGCACCATCGGAAGTTCTGCGTAATGTCACTGGTAAGAGCGGATAGGAAGTTCAAGCATCAAAAGCATCAAGTAATTATATTATTAATATTTATTTAAGTTCCTTGATTGGCATAATGCAATATTATATTTATAATGACATAATGCAATATTATATTTGTTAGAGTGCTGAATATTTTCGAGACGAGAAGATACAGGCTTATGCAAGTTGCAACGCAGACAGCTGCTCTACTTCGCTGAACATTTAGGAGTGTCCTCCATACTTGATTTCCTTCGCTTTTGAGTAAAAGCCGAGCCTTTGGAATGTTTAAAAATTACCGATTCAGCAAACTGATTGCTGAGTTGTTCATGAATTATTAATAAATTAAGATTATGAAAAGCTATGTGAATAAAAGTTGGTAATAAATCTAGTAATATCCGTATGCCGATAGCAAATCTCTATATGCAAACCGGGAATAATGCGAACGCTTACTACGGATAAACACAGACTCGCATAAACACAGAATCAATATAACAACTATACGGGAAGTAAGGTGGGCTTGAAATGGCTTAGGTAAATAAGATACTTGCAATGACTGAATACGACACATTCGTTTATTTATTTTATTTTTAATAGTATATTCAGTATTGGTAGTTTTCAATTACATTACGCTACGTTTAATTACAGCTACGTTATGGTAAAGAAAACTTTTTCTGTGGTTGATTACCGAGGATGTCATTGAAGATGTCGTTCGTTAATGAAAAAAACAGCGATTAAGATTTGTATAGAATAACTTTATTTCGTAATTACGTGACCAGAGTTTGGCTCTTCCAGATAGATTAGCTTAGCTTCTTACAAATTAATGTGCGTATTGCGTATATAAGGGATGTTCGCGGCAGCACGACAACAAACCTTTCAACGGGGAAACTGCGTGCGTGAAACTAAACAAGCAAAACCGTTTTTTGTTTTATTTTGGGTTTTTTTCTGAGAAAGTTTTTTTGGATATTATTAGATTTTTGTACATGACATTATGCTAGATGAAACACTGAGTTGATTAAAAAAAACACTTGATTTTGACAATGGTTACAGAGGGAAAGCTTTTGTAATGTTTAACTTTTGGATATAAGATTATTTTTCGTCAGTAACGAAGGTCAAACAAGTAAATATATTAAAAAAGAATAAAAAACACGACTGCCGTTACAGAAAGTGAACTATTGTTTTTATAATTATTTTTATTAGTTTTTTCATGAAATTTTCGTAGTTTTTGTATTTATACATGTAGATACAGGCATACTTCCGGAATGCACTCAGTCAGACCTTTCATTTAATACTAAACACGTGTAACGGCTAGCAACACGCATAATTAGCAAATACTTTTAATATACACGTGTAACATTTTTCTCACGAATTTGGTCTGACATCATTAAATAACATAATTAGCCAGAAATTGTAGTGCGTCTATCGCCGTAAGCGTTTTTATCAAATGTTTCTTTCGATCCCACGGTTGTACATTCTTAACATTTCAACGTCAAAATGTTGGCTTTGTAAACCGCAATTTTTCATGTATCAAATCACTCTCACACCACTTCACTCGATGGTAAGCTTATCTTCCACACACCATCAGAAACAGCGACCAGGCGCCATTCCAATACACGATATATTTATTTTAATTTATTGACATTTAGACATTTGGAAAAATACTTACTTGATATATGGACAGTTAAGTTAAGTACCCTATGACACTCAGGATGACGTAACGATACTAACACACTTCTAAATCGGTTCAAGGGTTTAGAAATTATGGTGGAATAAAGGAACTTAAAACATTAGTAGATGAACCCTGAGCATATTACACTCCTTTTTATTGGGCAGTCGTGTAAAAAAGGTACTAAATAATAAAAGCCTATAATCGTTCCTCTACATAACCGCAGCGAGCATCGTATTTCCAGTTGCCGCCGCATTCTGACTAATAGGTGTTTTCTCAATAAGCCAAGCGAGTGCAGGCGAAGAGCGCTTAAGAGTGTAGCCGCAGACGTCGCCGCGCCGCGCCGCGCACCGTCCAAGTTGGGAGCGACTATGGCCGCCTTCTTATTCGCGGCTTCGAAACTCCGCCGGGGAGTTTCTCTTGCGAGTTCGCCGTCGCCCAGATAAATTACTCGGATCGACTTGCCTAATTCAAAGAACCGGCTGCTGTTTGAACACACCCCGGACGAAGTTTGCCTCCTTTTTACTATCTTCCCGCCGCGAGACGCCGCCCGCAAAGATGCGGCGTCGTCGCCGGCCTGACACAGATTCCACCTCGACGCCGCGTCCGGTGCACGGGAGTTTATTAGCGCCGCCTTAAGTTGTCGTCTTTCGATTCCCAGATATTCAAGTTGCATTTCAAAGGAATATGAAATTTATAGTATCGACGTCATATAGTAGGCGACAAGAACAGTTCCACACGATGAGACAACAACAGCTTTCAGCTCCTCGGTTGCGCACCTTTGGATATCATTAACAGTACCAAAACGACGTCCTTTTTAATAAGTTTTGATCTTGGGAACAAAAAAGTCAATATAACAACTATACGGGATAAAGTTTTTAATAAAGTCAATATAACGGCTGAGATCAGGCGAATAGGAGGGTTGGCAAACTACAAGAATCTCATCTTTCCTGTCCAATCGTAAGGTTTTTGGCACCATCTAGATACAAATCTCATGGCCAAATCTTGAGTCAAACTCTGATAAATGGTAGAATAATTCAAATACAACTCCATGATCAACAGCCTCAATGCTAGCCGACCCTCTCAAGGCCTCAATGTTAGTCGACCCTCACAAGAGCCCTCACTCGTTCCCCATTTTCTTAAGTTTTTTATGTTGAAGGCATTCCTGAGCGTAATTCGTCTTCGGCATAAAACTCACGGCGCGGTTTTCACTCGCGGCCGCCACGTTTGCGGGCCCAAGGCCTTCGTAGAATGCAGATATGTATGTAAAATTGAGTCGCAATTTTCACGACGCGATTTTCGCCCGCGGCGGACGCGGTTAAATCAAGCGGCAAAATCGTGGCAACTAGTGGAACCGCGCGGGCTACGGTCACCCGCAAGCTTGGCGACCGTTGCCCGCGCGCCCTGCGCAGTGTAGGCGCGCGTGTGGCCATTGACAATCTCCGCCAAGTCTGCGGGCCGTTCCGCAACCGCGGTAGCTACGTGACCGCGACAACCTGCGGCGTCGTGAGTTTTGAAACAAAACAGTTGACCCGCAATCGCGGCGGGTGCGGGTAAAAACCTACGCCTTACATAGCTTATCGGCCTTCTAAAATTGCTTTGTGCCACCAAAAAACTTGGGCTCTTGTTAAGGAATTTTCATTATAGGCTCGTTCTTATTTTTCGTATCTCAAACTCGCGGATTCGCCAAACTCAACACAAAATTTCATGGCGCATATATGCTCCAAATTTAGGTGTTCCGTTTTTCGTCACGCACTACAAAATCACAGCTTTAATTAACATGCTCTCTACAGTCGACTAGTTACTGCACAAGGATGGACTGACGTACAAACTATGTAAAGGGGAAGCCAGTATAATTGCCAAGATCACTCTCAAAGATGCTAATCTCATTAATTTTCTGTCACACCTTGTGTGAAACGGTACTTTGCATCTTACTCTACCATTGCAACCTACTCTAAGGGACTGCGCCGTTCATTTTTAAGCTTTTCGTATATAATATTTGAAGGCTCAATGGGAAGAACGATGAACGTCAACTGTTTAAAAATTTTGATAATTCTATTTTTAAAATTTATTAACTTAAAAAATATGTTTTAGTGAGAAAAAATATGTTTTAGTGTTTTAAAAAAGGGTTTGAGTGAGAAAAAAAATACTTTGTTTGTAAACTAACCAAACATAGAGTTTCTAAAAAAATACAGTTTACTTAAATTCCACCTCAGAAAAAAAACTTTAACATAAGAATAATATAATAATAATAATATGCGATTTTCTAAAAAAAATTGATATAAACTAAAATTAAACCTCCAAAAAATGCGAAAACGTGGACCAGTCATTGACCTTGATCAATATTTCGCATTTAAGGGAAGGTTATATCATTTAAGGGCAGGTTATATCTTTCTTTCAAAAATCGATCCATACTTCGATTCGTTTGGGAACAAGCTACAAGATGGCATTAGTATCTTATTTTTACAAAGAAATTGACATTGATATTTATTTCCCGTAACCCTTCATATGTTGGGAGAAATTAAATTAATGCTCCATCAAGAACTACAAGAAATTATGAATTGTTTCGACTTCCTCGTTTCAATACGATTGCATCCGATAATGGAACTATTACTCGTGGCTGTGATCTTTACAATAAACAACTAGGAAATGATATATTTAATACATCAATAACTGCATACAGACAATCAGTGTCTAAAATTCTGTTAAGCGATTTGAGGTAAGACAATAGTATTATTTGTATATCCTTAGGATAAAGGATACTGATATCAATATTATTTACTATGGAGGTTTGACCATTTATTATTGCACTTTATTTATTATTGACACTTTAGAGCATATACTTCTTTTTTACTACACATTAAAATAAAATGTATTGTAGTAGGTATATAAATACAATATAATATAAAATATAGTATAAATACACACTTAAATACGGACCCACATACCTACACGCACACGCATATACACACACCCTCCCACATCTGCTTTACTCTCCCAGTAAATGTATACAAACGCACCCGACTCTCAAGCAATTGTAATATGTTTTGTATTAAGACATGGGCAAAATATTACTGAAAAGTACCAGAATTAAAATTAATATAAATTTGTAATTCATAGGAAATCCGTAACCGGTTCTCTATTTTAGAATGTTTATAATTTTGTAATTCTGTATAATCATACTGTGTGTTTTCCTTATTAAATAAATAAACGTTAAGCTATGTCTAGAAATTGAGGATAATAACTCGACGACTTGGTCCTTCGTTTGCAAATTCTTCACCTAATAAACACTAACAACGCGGCGTTGAGAGCGGCTCAAATCTGAACATCTCCGGCGCCATAATAGAAGTAGTTACGTCGGCAGTCAGCTGGCGATATATGTAGTAGCTACTGACAGACGGGAAGGAGGCAGTGGTGCGGTGGCCTGGGGCGGCCGGGGCCGCGTTGTAGCGATTCTCAGTCAGCGCACGTCGGCGAAACTCGAACGGCTGTCGTGTCGAGCACACTTCCGCTAATGTTATTGCCGCGAAATGCCAGCCGTATAAGTTTCCCTCTGCATCGTAAATAAATTTTGAGCGCTGTAAGATCTTCCGCTCTGCGATCGTGACGTCTCGCGCGACGCGCCGCCCCCGCCCCGATCGAACGACGCGCCGCGTCGCACAGAGCCCTCCCTACGCGACTTTGTCCATCTTTCTCCATCCCGTAGCGCAACAGCGTGCATTGGCACAAAATGCAATCGTTAAAAGATGCAATTGTGAAAGAAATTGTTAACAATGTATAACAATGTTTAATGACGATAATATTCCGCACTCTCAATCTAAATCAAAATCATTTTGTGTGTCGCGAATCATAGTTCTTGGCACTTCCGTTGGAAATTAAATATTATGTTATTTTATATAATTTTATTTATTTACTGGAGTTCTAAGCTGCGATTCATTGGTTCAAAAATGTTATGCAACTTTACTTCATAACAATAAATATTTCGTAGAGTTTCTGAAACATTATAAGTGTTGTGCAGTTGCGCTGCGCCCGGCAGCTAGCCGGGAACAAAGCGAAAAGATCGTTGCGCAATAATAAAGTCTATTACTGGAGCGGACGTTGTTTCGCAGTATTTCGCAACATGGACGGTGTGTGGTCGAACGATGTCGTATTGAAGTTAATATAAATGTACTAAACAAAATTAATAATATAAGATGCTTTAAATAAAGACTATAAAATATTTTTATCGCATTGTAAATTCCCAAAAAAAAGATGGTGTCAAAAAATCATGTTTCGCGATCGGCATTCACAAGAGAGGAAAAATACATCATGATCAAAAAAAGACTGGAAACTGTTTAAAAGATGTTTTTCAAAGTAAGTGAATTTTTATGAGGCATTGACGTTTTGGTTGTATGGGGCAACAACTTAATTACTTCGAGAAACACTCTTATGATGTCTTATGACATCGAGAAACGCACTCATGACCTCGAGAAACTCTCTACTACCAATAACATATCATTAACAACACGCAGCATATAAAATCACTTCTTCCTCTGGCGATATGGTGTGTCAAACTGACTAGTGTGGATAGCGTAAAGCTCTGAAACATTGTTTCTGAAACAAATACGTGGATGTTGAGCTACATCCTAGGGGGAAATAATGTTTACCAATGGCTTTATTCTATTATTTGTATAGAAACATCATGGACGTGGAAGTATAGAAGATATAAAATTTGAACTATTATTTAAGATTTTGGCCATGTCAAATATAAGTATTTGACAAGAGAAAAACTTTAAGAAGTAAGCATTTTGATTACTGGTCTTTATTTAGCTGTCCCCTGAAAATATTTCTAAAAAGTCATTCGCTATCCTTCATCGTTGTGCGAATCACTTTGTAACGAATGATACTGGATTTCGTCACTTAAGAAGAAAATCAGCAACTCGCGCTGTCACGTCAAATATTTATCTTATTTTCATTCACGTCAAATATCATTTACATTACCGTCAAATATCGTACTCGCCACATTCCGAGCCAATACTAGGCCCACATTCAAGCCGATTAAAAATGAACCATTCTGCTCTGGTTCCGGCTGAAAGGCGATACTTGTCGCGACAAATTCCGAGGCGGTAACGAGGAGGAACAGCAGCGCTCCAGCCCTCCTGGCAAACTCGAAGGTAGGCGATTTTGAAACTAAGTGCTCACTCTAATTTCTCTGCTCTCTAATCTCTCAAAGGCTAAAAATAGTGAAATATAGAACTACAACTACAAAAAACGTTTGATAAAAACCAATTATAAAAAATATAAAAGTTTATTAAAACTAGGGCCGGGGTCATACCTAGAGCGCGCTCGAAAACAGTAGACAATGTATGACCGGCCATATCAGAGCGTTGAGCTGGGCTGGGTATATCATAGACTTGACGCTTACCTTTCCAATACCTAGTCAACTGTTTTAAATTATCGTTCGAGCGAGTCACTATCGCGCGCTCTGATTTTGAACATGGAGCTATTTATGGAGCTCGGATCTTGAACAGGGAGCTAATGGGCCCTGTTGCAGTTGGCCACTAAGACCCATTTGTTCAGGGTCGGTTACTCATGGGTCAACATCCATCCGACGGCCTCCACGTACGAAGTGCGAGCCCAGGTAGGACTCTGGCCTGCGGGCCAGTTTCCTCCAGGAGTCAATCTTCTGGCGCCCTTGGACAGTTTGCGCATTGTGCGGCGTCAGCCAATCGATTGTGCATTTTGACTGCCAGTCGGGGGAGTCTGGAAACAGTACTGTCTCCTATAGAGCGGGGGTAGTTGTTCACCTTACGGCGACTGCTCTTGAAACGACCAATCGGCTACCCGATCCCAGGTGAAAACCGGATAAAGGACGCCGTGGCCCGCGATAGATTCGGCAAACGCCGTATCACGGCTTCGTAAGAGAGAGGACTGCGCAAACGACCTCGAACCCGTAACCATTCGGGAGACCGGAGTAATCTGGTTGCAATTGGTAGTAAGGGCGCGACATTGGAGTGTCGACCCGCTGGGTGACTAACCTGGCTATATCGCGGTAAGGCGTTGGTCTCTTACGGACATGTGGCGGAACTTGACGGTGGACTGTTTCGTCCTAAGTCTTCTGCACTCACTTCACGGGAGACAGAACGAACAATATCGTTAAAACTTCCTGAGGTGACGGATTCGCTTGTTGTAGTCGACAGCTTTAGTTGGTCTTGAACATGGAAGTTTTGAAACATAGCGGTTTTGGTAAGAAACCGTAGTTTTGGTAAATTTCGAGGTGCTTCTCTATGCGCCGCTTGCCTCAGCCGAGTGTCTCTCCAAGGAGTCAAGTAGCGAGCTACACGTCTTACATATTTGCAATTTTATTCAGGCGCGCGTTTCATATTACATAAGTGAACCTTACATATGCCGCTGACTGTAGAGATACGATTGAGATAAACCGGGAAGCGGGCTGCACCTTAACAGCTTTTTAGCGGCGCGACCGCCTTCTTTTGGCGCCGACGTGTATCGCTGTATTGAGTATTTATCGTGGTATCTACCTTCTGTATAAGTGCACGGAGGCTGCCGGGTTAAGTGCACGGAGGCTGCCGGGTGACGAAGCCGACAGCGCTGACGGTAGCCACCGATTCGACGCTGGGTCGCTGTTGATGGTTCTTGATCCGGGACATGCAGGCTGCGGAAAGTATGTCGCTGGAGGCGGTGACTGTGGCTGGTAGCTCGTCGTGGCGAAACGATATACAAACAAAGAATACAACAGATGACAACGAATGCTTGCACAGCAGAAATCATCAGCAGTCCCGGGAATAAGATCATCCAGAATAGCATTAATCTCTTTTAGAAATCACGCGTCACAGTTACACAAAGCTAAAATTCGGTATCTCCACCGGAAAGCGGAAAAGGACGCCGACGCCAACGTCGAAATGAGCAATTCGTGTCCACAATCCGGAAGAGAAATATAGACAATTATGTTGTATGGATACCCCCCGAGCGGGGATAAGGATCGGATCCGCTACGAGGAGAGCAAAAAAAGAGTGAAGGCTGACAGGAAGTGAGGATGCGCGGGTAAAGGGATTGACCCGCCGGCCGAGATATTTTATTCCCTTTCGGTGCGGATGTATAAATCCAATTTGAGAAATCGCCGGGACCGGGCCCGCGGTAGTGAAACACGCGCCGTATAACCGATGGCGACCGCCCGCGCCGGACGATATGATACGATCACACTGATGAGAAGGGGAACACATCACTCCATTGGAACAACAAATTTTTAAGCAAAGACTTTTTACTGTCCCGACCCACCAACCGACGAGAAGGGAAATTATTGTAAACGCGTTTAAAAAAATCGAGCTGAAGACGTAAATACCCATTTTTAGCACCCCTGAGACGACTACCTAAGATCATTTCCATATGGAAGTCTGACTGTGTGTGTGTCCGTCTGTCTGTGTGTTTATTTCTCCTGAATAGCGCCTAAACGCTTAATCCGATTGACTTGAAATTTGGTATGCAGGCATCATTTGGTGATGGTGAGTTGAACAGGTTGTGGTTGAAATCTGTCCATTAGTCAAATATCAATCTCGAAATACTGAAGTCAGAGACTTGAAATTTAGTAGGTACACAAATGCCTTGTTGGGCCGAAATCACATTGTGAAATTTTGATTAAAATATCTCAAATTTTCGTTATACCATCTCATGGAATATCTCATGCTAGACAAATATTTAAATTACACCATACATTTTAATTAAATATCAACGCCATCTATTGGCGCTTGATCCAAATCCGCTCTTCGAGAAATGAACCGCGCCGCCTAAGGCGTCGCAATGGAACTCAACTGGGTTCGCTCGTCGGCCGAGGGAGGGCCTTCATCGATTTTGTTTATGAAATTAATATTCAGATGAAATCCGTTTTTAGCTACTTGCCGGGAAAGTCTTTGGTGACAACCGTTTTTTAATGAATCTACCAAGTCCGTGAGATGTGGTGCTACCGTCGAATGCTCCGTATAAGCTGGATCCATAAAGTTAGCAACGAAAAAGTGCCTCAGCGTGCTGATACGACCCGAAAATTGTTGCACACCGTCAAAAAGCGCAAGATTGAATATCTGGGGCACGTGCTGCGACATGACAGATATCAGCTGCTTCAACTGATACTGATAGGCGAAATTGAGGGTAAGCGACGCCGTGGAAGGAGTAAAAAGTCGTGGTTGTGCAATGTCAGAGAGTGGATCGGGATCACCAGTACGGAACAGCTTTTCCGGATGGCGCAAGACCGACAAAAGTATTCAGAGCTAACGGCCAACCTCCAGTAATGGAGAGGCACTTCGAGAAGAAGAAGAATTAAAAAAACATAAAAACCACAACGACGAACATACTTCAAAATAATATATGAAGTGTAAGTATACTTGCCCCTTCAAAAATATCGCGCCAAATGCGCGGCATCTAGTGCAGCCATGGCCTGACAGCTCGAGCTGCACCGTGAACGCCCGAGCAGTGGAATCGCTGACATCGTCGATAAAAGAAAAATACCAGTAATAGAAATGGAAAAATCCAACGGAGGAACGTATTTCCCGGCGTGTTTGAAGGGGAGCCACGAGCGCCAAGAGCGGATACGTAGCAATTCCAGCAATACGGCTCCCTCGGAGCGAGCACTCACAAGATAATGCCTGGTTAGCTGGATAAATATTTGCCAAATGGATTGGAGGGGTAAACGCTACGGTCAAGAGATTTAATACATTATGACAGGGTTCTGCTGAGAGTTTGCCGAGTCGTTCCGCGATGGTGGTTATGGGTTATTGAGTAACGTATTTTAAATAAGGAGTGAGCCGATGTCTTAAAGATATTACCAGGAAGGGGTTGGTTAGATCGAAACCACATCGAAGCACTGGAAGTTGAAAGCGATTTTCCTAGAACGGTTTAATGTGTAGGTGGTTTTGAGAGTTACTTGATAGCGATGGTTTATAACAGATTGTAATCTACTTCACATGCTGTCAGTATGTCCGTTTAGGTCAGCGGTTTCCAACCTTTTTGAGGCTATTACTTAAAAAGCGGGTTAGCAAATACCCCCAAAAAGTTTAGTTTTAAAAAATAAATTAGCTAGTGCGTTTTTTTCTTTAAATTACGAAAAATAAATATTATTTTCATGGAATTTTAATAATTTAAAATTAAATAAAGAAAACGCCCTGTTTTTATAATTTTTTAAATTAAATCAAGTAGTAACGGAAGTCAGTGAGACGGTGGATATTGCTAGGTCCTAACGAATTATTTAATAAAATTTTCTAATCCTTAATGAATAGGTAGTTAGATCTGATAGATGATTTCGTCATTAATATTATTTTCTAACAACGATGATCCAATTCTTATCTTTATCTTTACCCGTCAGAAAATCTCATTTTACCCCTTTGGGGGTAATTACCCCCTAGGAAAGAAACGCTGGTTAGGTTAGATAGTTCTATATATCTGATTACACGCATTTGTACTTTTGATGACGATAGAATATTCTATAGCTAAAACATTACAATTGTATTAAATAAAAGCTTGCTGAAAACGGGAATATATTTCAACAAATCTTAAAATGTCACGACATTGAAAATTATAGACCGATATTATTTCAAATTAGTTTTCAAATATACATTTAAGTCTGTCGTTACCATAGAGGTAGTCAATTTTCTGGAAAAGCACGATCTACATATTAGGTACAAGACAATATGGCTACAGGGAAGAATATGTTTACTAGCATGCCCCAATAAGTTTCCCGTGGAAAAAAGGCGCCATAGAGATATTTTGTAATTTGTCAACAGCATTTGACTGTGTGAAACATAATATCCTATTGAGTAAAATACAACATTATGATATAAGGAGCCATGGTCTAAAATAGTTTAACTCTTACGCACATATTAGGTACCAGATTGTGTAAAAAGGTTTCTCAACGATCTTCCGACGATCAACGATTGGCTGTCATGAAATATGTTCGCTGATGATACAAGTGACTCATCAATGGTAGGTAACAACCATAAAGAGCAGATAAAACATACTTAGTCTTTAATAATTTTAAAATTATGGTTTATTGGTATGTCAGGGGTGAAGCAAGATGATTCACCCTCGTGGCTA